>CM035819.1:26707328-27102328 GCA_020458035.1 Magallana ariakensis | reverse complement strand
TTGTTCATATATCCGGAAAATAGATTCATTCTTTGCCAAAAACTGGGATAATGATACCATGCGAATTAACATGCATAATGAATTTTATTTGTTTAAAAAAAAAAACATGTTTTACCCGGAGTTGTATGCGTTTCTTTTCTTCATCCTCGATATGAAGACCAATGATATTACAAGAACTGTGGCTTAATTCATCGGTTGTGTCCATTGATGGGCCTACAATATGTAAATAACACCATAAAGATAATTTTAGAAGTGCTTGAAAACGAAAGTGTTTCTCTTTTTAGTTTCATTATGTTGATAACATGCATTCCCATTACTACTGTATATACAGGGAAAATGTCCTCCCCGTTTTATTTTTGCCCCATTCTTCTCCGTTGTCAGCGGGCAAATTGAAGACTGGGTGACAATCAAAATATTTTTTTAAGTTATTGTGTTAATTAGAAAGAGACTCTATCTTACAACTGTGTCGGGGCAATTTCAAGAAGGGGGCGAAAATAATACTGAACACAGTATATATAATTACTTGCAAGTCACATTATTGTTTTCGTCCACAGTTACTGACCTGTTACCAGCAGGATGTGTTTTGGTTTGGAAGTTCGTCGGGAAAACTTAGTCGTAGACTCGAAAATTGTCATATTAAGAGATATCTTTATTACATAACGGCTTTTTGATTCCAGCGCAATTCTTCCTTCAACGTTTGCTATGTAATCATCAACACTGCAACAGTCAGAGTGCCAGATTACTTCTCTAACCGTCTTTCGAATTTCAACGCGCATCCTATGAAAGCTTGATAATGTTGAGTCTGGCATGGTAACCAAATCTCCAACACATAGGGGTTTAGTTGGGTCATCCAAATACACAGTGTGATTTACGCATGAAATTTCGAGTTCCTCTAAAAAAAACATAACTTGGATTAGCACATTCACGTTTTTGAAAGATAAATTTGTTGGCTGATATAGTAAACTATACCTGACTTACGAAGCCTTAAGGACTTGGCCAACTCCTGTTTCTCCCTACTCAGAGAGAATTTGGATGCAAGAGGCAACTCCAAGATTTCTTCAGGACTTTGAAGCCTTTCCAATCGTCTCTTGAGTTTTTTTAGTCTAAAAGTAAAGTTGAGTGCGACTATGAGTATATTTTAGTATTACCTTATACGGCTTTATTACAGTACCCATTGTTCCATTTCTATTTCTTTCTTCCATTTTCATTTAGATATAGCAACACAGATTACAAATAGAATATAATTCATAAGAGCATACTGAAAAATAAAAACGCATACAATCGCCAAATATACGGAAAAAAGAACCATGGCTATATAATGTGTATATACGGTAATATCGGTATATTTATCGTTCACTCTGAATATCTGGGATAACAAGCATGTAGGTTTACATGGTTACTGATTACACGACAAAAGTTTTCAAAGTTTCCTTTGATTAGAGGGAAACAATTCCAACAATACAAACCTTTCCCGTATTTCTTGTGCGTCCTGCAAAAGAAACAATACACTTTAGGATCTAAGTATCCATACGATTTTAAACCCCAACCCCCCCCCCAAAAAAAAACCCCACTAAAAACCAAAAACAAAACAACAACAACAAAATACTGCTGAAGTTGAACAGTGATTGCAAGAACGGAATACATACTGAGTGAAAAGTAAGCAACGACGAAGTCCCTAGGCTGGTCACGGACTTCGAGAAAAGTTTACTATCTTCCTGTACGTATAAGCCAATCGCTCTTCGTTGTTGTCGAATCTTTCTTCTTTGCAATTGGTATTCCTGTTAAGGTTAGTGAAAAAATAATATACAAGAGAAGATAAATAATAAATGATCATAATAATGAGGTTATACCTGCTTTAGATCACTCCACATCTGTTGTTCTTTTTCGGTGATCAAAAACCGAAGCGAGGCAAACTCTTGTCTTAATGTCTCCTCATTTTGAAGTTTTGTCATCTGAAGCATTTAAGATATTCAATTTGTTTTGGATGTAGATTTGAATGCGACAAACAAAATAAAACATCTAACAAATGTGAAAGACATGTAAAAGTCTCGTTTCAGACTTTCTTATTTTATTTTTACCGTCGCTTTCATGAATATTTTTTTAAAGATACCAATATTGAGTTTTCGGCTCCGTCAAGTTGCTCCGATAGAATATTGATGGTTTGAGAGCTATTGTTGAAGAAATACTGCATTTCATTGTCAAAGTCTTCCTTAAATTTTTTAAAAATAGAACTTTTCAGAACAAAACGCAACCTCAAAATAAAAATTATGATAAATCGATCATGAAAATGGTTTGTAAAAATGACAAAAACAAAATTCTATAATTTGAATTTCTTACCTTTTCTTTTGAGACATATTTCAGTAATCTTGTGATTTTATGTTCAGAGCACTTTCCATTCATCAGAACGCAGTCATCGCATCTCATTGCTTTGCAGTTGTCACAAAAATAACTGCAAATATTAATGTGTTCGGAGCAGCCAAAGAAACTGAATGGCTTTGACCTACAAATCTTGTGGTAACTTGGATGATAACGGATCCAACATTTGTCACAGAAGAAAATCATGCAGTTTTCACAAACATTGTATAGCTCAGATTTTGATTCACAAAATTTACAGAAATGATCAACACTACATTTTTCTTCGGAAGTTTGTAGTAAAGTTTGTCTGATAATATTTTGGGATTGCATGGACTTTATTTTATTTGGTTGAGTACATTCATCTAAATTTGTTTTTATGTTTCCATTTGTATGATCTTCCGATCGATTTAATTTGACTTTTTCATTTCTGGTTCCAATTCTACTTTCAGAAATTTCAGAACGAATTCGATCGGGGTCACCGCTTGAATTCCTACGCCATCTCTGATATGGTTCGTTGTTCCGAATTCTGTTTCCATACCCATCGGATTCAGATTCTTTTTCATCTGAATTATACTCGGGCCGAACGGTTTCTATTCCGCATGAAGTATTGTCATTATCTGACGCCCCTATAGCTAATTTAGTTTCCATGCTGTTTATGCTATTAGTACATCCGTTTTCTTTGCATCCATCGGCGTCTTTCTGTAATATACGTACATGTAACAAAAAAATTAAAATAAACACATAACGCTCAAGGTTATTTTGAAACTAAAATAATATTCACCCTTATTTTCTGTACTTCTATAAGAATAACACAAATTATATTTACTGTTTTCTAAAAGTTAATTTTACAACCCTTAAAAAACGCAACGCAGCAAAGCTGGTCAAGATAGGTTCAGTAGTTTAAGAAAAATGATTTTTTAAAGTTTTAGACCGACACACGACAAACAATCCGCGACGCACACACAAAATACATCGGTAATTACAAAGTTAGAAAGCATAATAAAAGAAAGGAAAATCCCGAATGAACCATTACTCATGACTTTTTTTAATTCCATATGATCTATCGTGAAGTCAATTACAGAATTACCAAAAAATACAGAGTTACTGACCTGTTCAAGTGCCATGTGTTCCTCTAATTTGTGAAGGCTACTTGCGTGCTCGGAACAAAGCTTTTCCAAAACTAAACATTCATCACACCTCATCTTTTTACACTGGTCGCAAAAGTAACGATAAACGATTTTGTGTTTTGCACATGCAAACTGACTAAATGATATATCTTTGCAAACTGTGTGACCTTTAGGATGATACAATGCTAGACAAAAATCGCAGAAGAAATCCATACAGTCTTTGCATAGATTATACTGTTCTTGGGAGACGTGGCAGTATTTACAACAAGGCTTGGTTCCAGAAGAAACGCTTTTAATCGGTTGTGCAATCAAAGTTTGCTCTGCTGTTCTTTCCCTCTTCAAAAATTCGCCTTCCTTTACATTATCAAGAGAAACAAAGTTTGTTTACATATTTACCATAAAACTCTCCCTTTGTTTTATTACAATGAGCACATTTTGTAGAATTTGAAATTGACTTACCCTTCCGTGACCAATGTTGTCTTTCAAATCTCTTGTAATCAGATAGTGTTCCCTGCATCTTTCCTTTTTACAACTTTCACATCGGGGTCTGATGCAATCCAAACAGAAATATTTGGAAATCTTAATGTGCGCAAGACATCCAAATTCTGAAAATGCTAAGTATCTGGTGATTTTGTGTTGTAATATTGGAGAATGGCTATTGCTAAAGCAAAAATCACAAAGAAATATGTTGCAGATTTGACAAACATTCCAATACAGGCAATACTTGTTACAACTCACACAAGCCAACTTCTTGGTCTGCTTTTGTGTTTCCTCCGAGGATGGTAATTTTAACTTTTGAAGATCTGAAGAAAAGGAGAATGGAATGGTGGCATTAGTAGAGGTCGTGTTTCTGTTCAAATGAGAAATATTTTTCCATACAGAATCTCGTTTTGTTTGATTGGTTGTTTTATCTATCCCTGGATTTTTCCATAATCCTCCACTAATACCTTCTGTCTTTTTACGGCTTTCCTCTTTAGATAACTGTGTTAACATGTACACTTCTTGGTTATCACCCTTTTCGAGCTTCCCTTTCCTTTCATCGTCGATCATCAATCTTTTATCGTCCATCTTGGGAATCTGAATCTCTTCTGGATATTTCATTTCTCTATTATTGACTGCTTCATTCTCTTCGACGTCCTCCTTAAAAAGTTGCGTCAGAGAATACACCTCATCCTGGCTTATGTCATCATCGCTATCTTTGTCTCTATCCTTCTTTTCATCGAGCCTCTGTAGAGAATTTGGTTCCTTAGTATCACCGCAAGCTTCCCAAAATAGCGTCTTTGGAGAATGCAATTTACTGTCAACGCTTCCCTCCATTTCTACATTTTCCTTCTCGGAGATTTCCGGTAAAGAATCAGTTTCTTTATTATCGTTATCTTTCGTTTCCTGAGCCACCTCACCTACCTCACTATCAACGGTTCCTTTTATTTCTTGATTTTCCTTCTCAGAAACCTTCTGTAGACAATTTTTTTCTTTGTTATCGCAATCATTCGTTTCCTGAACCTCCTCATTTACCCTCATTGGAGAATGAATTCCACTATCAACTTCTCTCTCCTTCTCTTGATCTTCCTTCTCAGAAATCTTCTGTGGAGAATTCATTCCATGGTTAACGCATTCTTGTAGACTTTGACATTCCTTATCAAATAGCGTTACTAGAGAATTATCTTCACTGTCAACTTGACCATCCATTCCTTGATCTTTCTTTATAGAAAACTCCTTTTCTTTCTGTGTTTGAACTTCCTCTGCAGAGAGTGTTTTTAAAGAATACACTCCACTGCCATCTTTCTCTAATTTTTGGTCTGCTTCTTCAGAAGGCTTACATGGTGAATTCATTTCTGGGCTAGTTTTCTCCTGCCCCTATTCCGATAAAATTTTATTTGTTTAGTTCAAATACTAAACAAAAGCTGTTAGTGTTTCAGACGTTACTTTGCAATCTTTTCCCACAATACTGGTCCACTTTTTCCTCTCGAGCATTACATCTTGAATGTGTTTGGGATTACTTCCGTGTCTGCAGAACCTGCGTGAAATGCTTCAATAACTATCATTTTTCATATTCTCATATACATTTTAACCATAGTAATGCCTTAGTTGAATCCAGTTTTGATCTCTGCTTATTTTTTTCTTTTATTTTCTCTTTCTCTTTATTTTACATTGGTAACATTGGTTACAATGGTTACCCTTACCCTAACCCTAAACTAGCCCTAATCCTAACACTAACCTAACCCTAATCCTAACCCCAAACCTAACCCAAACCTAACCCTAATTTGTAACCAATGTTACCAGTAACCACTGTAACCAGTCACAAGTACATAAAACGTTGAAAATTATTGATAGTCAAGCATTGTAACCAATGTTACTGGTTACAAATGAAATGGGGTAAAAGTCAGGACTAATTTCTTGCCATAGATATGTAAACTATACTATTGTAATATTAGATTTGCGAAAGCTTTTGTAGATCCTTGCCCCACCGTCACCAACTTTCCTGAAGCAATTGAATTAAGAATAAAATACAATGAAAGTACTTACTCACTTTGTGTTTGAGTACATTTATTTTAGTTTCTTTTCAAGGAAATAAAAATGAAACCGAAAGCTGAGCGAAATATTCTATGTACGATATATCAAACATTTTTGACGCGGCACAAGCGACTGCTTCTAAAATTAGAATAAAATGCAACTGCTCTATTTTTACCGCAGTTAAATTGCTATTTCGATTATGTTCTTATGCAATGTAGAACTTGAAATCAAGCTGTTATGAAGAGAATAACAATATTTAAAAATGGCACGCCGGCAGAAGGAAGGGTAAGCAATTATAAATTGTACATCGCATTTCACATGATGTTTTTGTTCAACTTTTACCACAGGGGCTTGTTGCTGTTTACTTTATTTATATTTATCCCATTTCACCGGCCCTCTATGCGCTTTAAGGTTAGAAATCCTTTAGTTTGTTTAGCAAGCTGGCAAATAAGAATGCACAATAAGTTGAACATTCCACACTTCACTTTGCAAATACTGCAGTAGATATAGAGTTGTGTTAATTTCCTTACAGGTTGATCCTAAAGTAAAAGGAAAAAAAAAAACCAGGCCTTATATTTTTCTCTTAGCTACCAAACATTTAATTTTTTTTTTTAACGTATGGAGAAACCTAGAAAGAATAATCTTACTATGACCAGGCTATATAAGCTCAGGTTAAACAGGATTCGTAGGACAACTGTCATTTTCACGACAGAACATTCTATCAAGGGGAAACCCATCATGGGCATTCAAACTTACAAGATGAGCCGGTGATCCTGTCCTGTTGCCGATCGACTCCTGTATTATTAGAGGTTGGGGATGGAGATTTAATATTCAAATGACAAAGTATCAGACCCAAAATTACTAGCTTCTGTGAGAATTCTATATGGCTTTACCCCTAAAGATGATGGCCTAATGACATAACTTTTTTTTAAGGTTATGCAACTATATGGGTTTCACACCCAACAACTGGCTATTTTTAGATTGAAATTATTAATATTGTGAAATACCATTTAGATTGTTACAAAGATTTATAATTCTTATTTTATTTTTCTACAGTTACTGCTTGTGTCTCCAACACACACATTTGAAGAAATACTAGAAGAATGCAGCCTAAAATTGGAGTTTAATGCAAAAGCATTGTATACTGCACAAGGGGCACTAGTAGATAACATAGTTTTCATCAGGTTTGAATTACAACCTTTTATAATTTAGCATTAATTTTACTCTCTTATTCTAACAAATATACATTTTGTTGTAAAGCCAATTTACCTTTTTAAATTGTAAAGGAAGAACTATAACTGCCATCAACTTTTTTCCACAGCCATTTCTTTACTTAATTAATCAACATAATTTGTTTTGTTTAGGGATGATGATGTTTTTTATGTCTCAGATGGCAAACCTTTTATGGGTAAGTTTTCAATGAGTTAATTAAAAATTATTTCCTAATATTTTGCTTCAAATCCTTAAAACAACATTTGAAAATTTTTAATTTTATTTGTTTGACCCATTTACCAAATCATTGTCAGAAGTTGTTTTGAGGCCAAATTGTTTTTAGAACCCAGTATATAATCATATCATTTTATAAGTGTACCATTAAGAATTAAGGAGAGGAACTAGTAAGTTGAAAGAACTTGTTTCCAATCTTTTAGGTTCTTACATGTATCAATGAAATATGTTAAACCAGTAAGAATGCAAATTTCATATAATATTATGAAAAATATTAATCACTGATGCGTACCAAATAAATTTCATCGCAGAATTTCTTTTGGATGCTACAACTTTATCAAAGATCTGCCAAACATATTTTATATGCTTACATTTTGGCGTGCATGTATAATCAAGTCAGGCAGTTAAATGTTCAGCTTCCTTTGATTTGTTAAGGTCCGTCCAAGCCACAAGCAGCTGTGATTCGTCCAAGATCGTTTTCCTCCATCAGCCCTAGAAACGATTGTAAGAGGCACTCCAGAACCCCCACTGAAGGCACCACCACAAAATGCACTTGCAGTAGTTCTGAGTGGGTGACATTGAATGTTGGAGGTCGTATGTTCACCACAACAAGGTAAGAAATTAAAACAGAGAAAATTTATTGACAGTTGTATATTTAACTTTTTAGCTCACCTGAGCTGAAAGCTCAAGTGAGCTTTTCTGATCACCTGTTGTCCGTCGTCCGTCCGTCCGTCCGTCCGTCCGTCCGTCCGTCCGTCTGTCTGTCTGTCTGTCTGTCTGTCTGTCTGTCTGTCTGTCTGTCTGTCTGTCTGTCTGTCCGTCCGTCCGTCTGTAAACTTTTCACATTTTCAACTTCTTCTCAAGAACCACTGAGCCAATTTTAACCAAACTTAATACAAAGCATCCTAGGGTAAAGGGGAATTTAAATTGTAAAATTCAAGGGCCAAGTCCCTTTCCAAGGGGAGATAATTAAGAAAATACTAAAATAGGGTGGGGTCATTAAAAAATCTTCTTCTCAAGAACCACTGGGTCAGAAAAGTTGAAACTTATGTGGAAGCATCCTGGGCTAGTGTAGATTCTAAATTGTTCAAATCATGACCCCCGGGGGTAGGGCGGGGCCACAATAGGGAATCCAAGTTTAACATAAAAATATATAGGAAAAACTTTTAAAATCTTCTTCTCAAGAACCACTGGGTGAGAAAAGCTGAAACATATGTGAAAGCATCCTGGGGTAGTGTAAATTCTAAATTATTCAAATCATGACCCCCGGGGGTAGGGCGGGGCCACAATAGGGAATCCAAGTTTTACATAGAAATATATATAGGAAAAAAGTTTATAAATCTTCTACTCAAGAACCACTGGGTCAGAAAAGCTGAAACTTATGTTGAAGCATCCTGGGTAAGTGTAGATTTTAAATTGTTCAAATCATGACCCCCCATATATAGGGTGGGGTCACAATAGGGGACGAAGTTTTAACTGGGAATATATTGAAAAAAATTATAGCAACAAAATGATCATGATATGGGTGACAAATCATAGTAAATTAGATTGTTGCATTTAAGTTTCGTGTATTTTTAATGTCTTATTACCTCAAATCATGACCCCCCATATATAGGGTGGGGTCACAATAGGGGACCAAGTTTAAACTTGGGAATGTATTGAAAAAAAATTATAGTATTCAAATGATATTGGTGACAAATCATAGTAAATTAGATTGTTGCATTTAAGTTATATTAAGTGTATTTTTCATGTCTTATTAGCAAACAAACACTTGGGCACCAAAAGGAGTTTGTGCATTCTTCGACCCCCCCCCCCCCTTTTTTTTGGTGCAATTTTTGTTAGGGATGAAAATCGTGTGCAGCTGTTAATATCTGTTTAAACCTTGGAATAGAATAAATGTATATTTGAAAGACGGTTTTATATTTCGAATCACACTGTTGTTTGTGTGTGATTTTTTTTTTCTCGTTTTACCTTTGTCGCATCGGGTTTGGTATTCCGAATATTACAATTAGGAAATCCGGAATCAAAACGAGGCTCTTTGTTCTACAAACACGTTGCAGTTGCGGTGGAAAGTCAGACGTTTTGGAAGAACACATCCAGTTTTGCTATTGTTTTTAATAAGATACTCTTTTGTTAATTCATTTGTAGAGGTAATATTTTTAACTTGCATTAAACATCGAAGATATTTAATGACAGAGATGTTATCTTTTCAGCTAAAGTGATAGGGGCTCAACAGTCATAAACCACTGTTCAGTAGTCAATCTGAATTAAGTAATGAGTATCGCCGATTAAGTCTGACGATTTTATAAATATATTTATACGTGTTAACGTCTAGATGTGTGCAGATGCCTAATAATCACAAAGCTGTTTTAAAGTATGATACACTATGGAAATTCGCATTGTTAATTTGTATCACGAAACGCTATAAGTTTTCTTTCTTTCCTTAAAATTAGACTGTATATATCTATATTGATGAATGATAATCGAAGGATACAGGTTTCGAAGAAACAATATAATGAGGGTAAGAAGAGAAACATGATTCATGTATTGTAGCTTTATCATTTTGAAAAAAAAGTTTGAGAATAATTGAAGGAATTTACCACAGACTTCTGTTGAACAATAAATAAAAAGACTCATTAGTGTTGTTGTGTTGAATTGTTGCTTTATTATGATGATGTCTAGTGGCAATATTTTTGAAAGGAATGTGTACACAAAATTCAGAGTTAAAAGAAATTATTTTTGAAAATAACATGTATCAAACTATAGCTGCAGATCTGTAGCTCTCTGCAAAAATATATTGATAGACTGGAGAGCTACAGTGCCACCCATTGAAAAAACTATATTTATTGCACACTCAGTTCCTAATTAATTTTTCCAAAATTGTACCTCAATTGCAAAAAAGGAAAAACTTCAAAAAATCTCTTTATCTTCAATCAAGTACTCTTGTACTTGACATATGAACGAAGCATATTGTACCTTTGACATCAAAATGGCAGTATAAATAAGCGAAATGTTCGATGATTACAATATCTGGGTCAGGAGGACTATTAACAAACTATATATATACAATTATGAGGAATGTATGGTTGTGGAAACAGCCAAAGAATATGTTAGGTATATACAATTAGTAATATTTTGAGATTATAGTTTTGAAATCGGAGAAATAAATCGAGAACAAAGCTCATTTATTGTGCGCAATAAATGTATACAATTTTTTCAATGGGTGTCACTAGATTTCCGGTTTATCAATATATTTTTTCGGAGAGCTTCAGATCTGAAGCTAATATGAAACTTGTTTCTTCTTGCTTAGAATAACCAAGCCCCCACTCCCCCCATCTTGAATGTTGGAGAAAAGAAATTTTAAATACAATTTTATACACATCTTGGTGTATTTTTCAGAATGATTCAAATTGCATTCCATTAATGCTTGCCATGCTTAATACATGTAAGACTAATTCTCTAATTGACCTGAAATATTTTTGCTCTATCAAAAAGCACAGTGGTTAAAGCAATAATTTGATGAAGAAGAAAATCATTTGCTCTGAATTTTTGAATTCATTCCTTAAATGTGTATTTAATGGTAAGAGCGTCTCCTCTAGAGTCGCGAAGTAAGTATTTGATCCTTACGTCACGGGTCGGAATCCCACTGTGGGATGTGGAGACCAGACCTTCAGATGTCAATGTATGAACTGAGGTCCCATGTCGCAGTTGATGCTGGAATGAAAAAGACCCCTCCCTGCTCAAATAATCTGAGTGCCGAGTATAGGACAAAATTTGCAGCTCTCCATGGGCAAGTGGTGGTGTCTTCATATGATTCTGGAGAGGGACTTTCAACAATATAACACCCCCACAACCCCCCCCCCCCCCCCCATCGGTACATTCAAAAGCATATTTGCTACCCAAGGGTTGATGTCTGATTTCAATACAACTTGGCGAACAAGTAGACTACACGAAGATTCATAATACTGAATAGCGATTTGTGATTTCGATAAACAGTTTGGTGATTGCTAAAAATAGAAATTTCTCTGAAATACTTGAAAAATCATTTTAGTCTGATTATAGTATAATGTGGCATGCAAGTGAAGTTTTCAGACCACACTTATATGCATAATTGTCTTTTTATACCTCCCAGAAAGGAAGTTTGGGGGGCGGTATATAAGAATCATCTTGTCCGTCAATCTGTCTGTGCAAATGTGTCCGGTCCATATCTTTCTTACAGAGGGACATTAAATTGTATTACTTCACACAAAGATTGTTCATAACCTAAGGGTGTGTCATGACCTTGACTTAAGTTTTTTTGGGTAAGTTCAAGGTCACTGGTAGAAAAAATTATCTAATTCATGTACTGTCCATATCTTGCTTATGGATAAACCTACTAAGTTCCTACTACATACAAAGATTCCAAATGATTTTGCAAGTTCAAGGTCATTGAAAGAAAACGTTCATAATTCATGCCTGGTCCATATCCAAAATGGCCGATCAAACTTTAACATAGGAATATATAGGAAAAATCTTCTTCTCAAGAACCATTGAGACAAAAGATGAAACTCCTGTAGAATCGTCCCCATATAGTGTAGATTCAAGTTAATTCACAACAAGACCCCCAAGGGTAGGGTTGGACAAATAACCTATAAAAGTTTTACATAGGAATATATGAAGAAACCTTATGATATTTATAGGGAATTATCCTTAGGTTGTGTAGATTAGATTCAAGTTTGTACATATCATGACCCCTGGACGGTTTAAATTCAAGCCCCTTCCCCCCCCCCCCCCCCCCCCCCTCTCAGTAAACTTTCAGTTCTGATATGATCTGGTATGTGCTTTTTCCTAGCCAATTGCTCAGGTGAGCGATGTGGCCCCTGGGCCTCTTGTTTTTTAAGTGTGACTCTTTGAAAAAAATTTTGAGTAGGATATATTTGTATATAAAGATTGCTGCCATTAGTTTTTTGTACAGTCTATCTGTACTCAGTATTGAATTATTAAAATTTGAGAATTGTCCGAGATTTCAAATCTATAAAATATTGTTCAAAGATACTAGTGTCATCTACAGAAATTCATGAAATCATTTTTAAAAGAAAGTTGTCATCCTTTTCATACTGTTTCACAGAAGTACTTTGACTCAACAAGAACCAGAGAGTATGCTGGCCAGGATGTTCTGTGATGAAGATCGTAAGTTTATTTGTTTACTAATATACAAATTTTGGAGAGGACATAACTTTTAAAGAAAAATAGGCTTACACTGTAGGTTCCTTATTTTCTGTGAGTACTTAGTACTGCTATCCTGATGTTTTGTATCAAATTGTGAGAACATAAAATCATGAGCACTGAACTTTTAAATAATTCCATATACCGGTATATAACAACTATGAAATATAAAAACGAGATATTAGACTCTACAATGGGAATATCTGGCAATTTTATGCAGACAATTATTCCTTGCGTTTAACCAGGAATCTACGGTATATTTCTATTGATTGTACTTTCATAGAATGGTATAGCAGTGTTGATGGAAGTGGAGCTTATTTGATTGACAGAAGTCCCCGATATTTCGAACCAATCCTCAACTACCTCCGGCATGGTCAACTGGTCCTAGATAAAGACATTAACCCTGAAGGTAACGACTAGTCGACTACAAGGTCCTAGATAAAGATATTAACCCTGAAGGTAACGACTAGTCGACTACAAATGTACATGTCTGGCATTTAAGGCTGAACAGGCTACACTGAAGAAAACCAACTGGGTTCATATTCATATGTTCTTCGAGTAAACACCAGTCTTTACTTTCTATGTATAAAACAAATGTTCGAATTAATTAAATGAACCAGTAGTTACTGTAGTAATATCATACTTAAATTTATTGACAGTTGTATATTTAACTTTTTTTTTAAGTGTGACTCTTTGAAAAAATTAATTTTTATTTTTATTTTTTTTGTTTTATTTACTTTTTATTACTTTTATTTATTTACTTTTGTTTTATTTACTTTACTTTTTATTCAACATCTACTTTTTATTTCAATTAAATCACCAATTTTCTACAAAGTACATAATCTGTTTTAGTTCTTTTGAGTGGCATATTAGATTGGAATAATTAGACCCTTGCATTCATTCAGTTAAATGTTTAATATCTGTAACTACAGTGGATTCAAGGGGTTTGTAGAAATAAATGTAAGTTATTCAGGGAAAAAACATATAATATTTCATTTACAAGTACATGTACAGATATTGGATTCTTTCCTTCATTGCAGGAGTCCTTGAGGAAGCTAAATTTTTTGGGCTGACTTCACTAATGGAAATTCTGGATGAAGTAATTGAGGTAAAATCATCAAATCATCATATAAATCCAAAACATCAGTAGTATGTGTCAGCATAAAGGTGACTGATGGTGGTCTATTTCTCTCATTTGTATTTAGTATTTTACACTCTAAGATCATATACATGGAGGCAGATTTGCACTGTTTTTAGTTCACCGGTACCTGAGCCAAAGGCTCAAGTGAGATTTTCTAAACAAGATTTGTTCGTTGTCTCTTGTCGTCGGCATTGGTGTCGGCGTCAGCGTAAACTTTTCACATTTTCATCTTTTTCTCCAGAACCACTGGGCTGATTTCAACCAAACTTAGCACAAAGCATCACTGAGTGAAGGGAGTTCAATTAAAGGGTCACACCCTCTTTAAAG
Source organism: Magallana ariakensis (assembly GCA_020458035.1). Taxonomy (NCBI): domain Eukaryota; kingdom Metazoa; phylum Mollusca; class Bivalvia; order Ostreida; family Ostreidae; genus Magallana; species Magallana ariakensis. The sequence continues at coordinate 27,088,213 of CM035819.1, read as the reverse complement.
GGGAGATAATTTAAGATTATTAAAAAATTCTTGGTATTTTTCAAAATTCTTCTTCTAAAATAAACTACATGTACTTGACCAGAAAAGCTCTAATTTGTATGAAAGCATCCTCATGTAGTGTAGACTCAAGTTTGTTCAAATCATGGTCCCCGGGGGTAAGGTGGGGCGTCAATGGGGGATGTATTTTTATTCAATCGTAACAAATCTTCTAAAAAACTATTAGGACAGAAAAGATCAAATTTTAGTGAAAGCATCCTCAGGTAGTGTAGATTAAAGTTTGCTCAAATCATGGTCCCCTGGGGTAGGGTTTGGCCACAATGAGGGGGGGTGGGGGCAAGTTTTACATAGGAATATAGAGAAAATCTTTCAAAATCTTCTTCTCAAAAACCATTTGGCCAAAAAAGCTCAAAATTTGTGTGGAAGCATCCTCAGATAATGTAGATTCAAGTTTATTCAAATCATGATCCTCGGGTTATGATCGGGCCACATTGGGGGATGGGGGTCAAATTTTTACATTAGGAGATATAGAGAAAAATCTTAATCTTTTGGAAAAGCATTCAGTTTAAAGAGCAGAAACAAAGTGTGGTGGGGGGGGGGGGGGGGGGGGGGGGGGGGAAAGCGTTACTAAAAGGGGCTTGGTATTTACCAGAAAAAAATGTAGATAAAAATCGGTAGACTTTTTTACTTCTTGATCAAGATCTACTGTACTTTGTTGTTAAGATATTTTGATTTTGATACTGTAATGCTGATTTGATCAGAGTTGTTGCGATTGTTGCTCAGGTGATCAATGTGGCCCCTGGGCCTCTTGTTTGGCTTTTTTTCTTGCTTCTTTAGCCATGGCCATGTGTACTACATATTATGAAATTGAGAGGTCAGAGGTCTGTGTAAGTTTAGGGTTAGGGTCATTGAAAAAATAAAAAGATGAAATTTGCCCCCAGGCAGCCATGTTGCAAATTGGAGCAAAAGTTTATTACATATCTGTTAATGATTCGATCTTGCATACAGACATACTACTGTGAACTCATCAGTAATCTTCATCAGTTCGCACTCATATTGAATCTTGGGCACCATATTTAACTACAAATGAAAACCAATTAATGCCCCATCTCAGAAAACAAGAAAAATGTTAATACTTGGATTTTTTTTTATCCAGAAAAATCAGGTGCCGGATGACAGTACGCCCATCAACAGGAGGGAGTTTGTTCTCCGCCTACTGTCTACCCCCACCAACAAGGAGCTACGCTGTCAGGTAAGAGCAGTGTACACCCCCAGTACAGTGTACACCCCCAGTACAGTGTACACCCCCAGTACAATGTACACCCCCCCAGTACAGTGTACACCCCAGTACAGTGTACACCCCAGTACAGTGTTCACCCCAGTACAGTGTACACCCCCAGTACAGTGTACACCCCCAGTACAGTGTTCACCCCAGTACAGTGTACACCCCAGTACAGTGTACACCCCCAGTACAGTGTACACCCCTAGTACAGTGTACACCCCCAGCCCCAGAGGCACTCAATCACATTGTTTTGCAGGTGCACTCTGTTGCATTTAAGATGTTACGTTAAAAATTAAGCCACATATACAATGTAGCATCCTGCAGAACAAAAAAACCAGTAGTACTTAAAACCAGTATATGAATATTAATTCCTTTTATGGGCATTTCAGAAAACAGTACGCAAACAAGTTTGCATTTTCTTAAACGCTTGTATAAAGCAAATCACACATATAGTACACTCTGAAGAGAACCCACCCCCCACCCCCCGCCTCAATCGTAATATTTGTCATCAGACCTACAGAAAATCTCTAAGATATTTTATCTCAAATTATCCAGGGTATGAATTTTACCAATGCCAACTTATCCAAGCTGGACTTGAGGTACATCAACTTTAAGTATGCTGTCCTGAAGAATGCCAACCTGAGTGGAGCCAACCTGTCTTACTGCAACTTTGAGAGAGCTGACCTCTGCCATGCTGTTTTAGATGTAAGTTCATTTACACCAAGAAGAAGGTTTTTTATTCCTTCTTTTTTTTTTTTTGCAGAAATTTGTAAGATCATAGCATATTGATTGGATGCAATTAAATCAATTTTTTTTTTTTTAATTGAATAAACTATTTTAAAATTCCAAACATTTTTACTCTTCCATTCTTTGTGAGAATTGGATTATCATATGTAAAAAGCTTTTACTCATAAGAAATCTAAATTAATGTTTTAATGATAAATGCAGTCATGTTCGTTCAAATGGAATTTTTTTTTATATAATACACGGAATCGGATACAAAAAGAAAAACAACAATTGCATCTTGTGAGATGAATAATGTTAATTTATCGAAAATAAGTACAGGAAAAGTGAGATAAGATATACATGTACGCAAATGGAGAAGTTTTTCATCATTTTATCTACATTAAATGCATTTTTCGTCTTTGCAGTCTGCCAATTTACTTGGGGTGAAAATGTTATGTGCAAACATGGAAGGTACCTCATTACGGGGATGTAACTTTGAAGATCCTGCAGGCAGTCGGGCTAATATGGAGGGTAAATGAATTCATAAAAATTAAGATATGTTAATTCCTAACATTCCTTGGTATTTCAGGCTTGTCTGGCTGATTAAAGAACATGTGTTTTTGTTAAGGTATATTACCCACTGATAAGAGAGATAACTCTCACAGAGTTCAATCATTTCTTTACAAAATTATGAGGACAGTTTCTGTTTTATTGTTATCCCACAATGTAGTTATGCTGAAATTATGGAGGGGGTTCCAATTGTTGTATGGATTCCTTTTGGATAATCATTATCACTGTAGAAAAATTTTACATAAGCAAACAGAGGGACTCTAAGCAGAATCATGCGATACATTAATGCTTGAAAATACATGTACAGTTAATTCCTAGTTTGGTTTAATGCATTCCGGATCGATGCATGATACCAGTTTACATACTCTTTATATAGGAAATAATGTATTGAATCTCTGTAAACATGTAAAAAGAGTAACAGTATCTAACAGCATTGGTTTAATGGTATAGAAAACTTTCTGATTTATCAAATAACCCACATTTGTTAAGTAATTTTGTAACTCATGGTTATGTGTTGAACAGGTGCCTTGATGAAGAGTGTTAATTTGGAGGGAAGTCACATGGCGGGGGTAAATTTAAGAGTGGCGACTTTAAAAAATGCCAACTTACAGAACTGTGATCTTAGAGGAGCAGTATTAGCTGGAGCGGATCTAGAGGTATGTCACTTGTTCTGGTAGATTTTTGTTTGATACATTATATAAATAGTGCCTGCTTGGGAGGGTACCAGTTGAAATTGACATCCCGAGAAAACCATTGTCAACCGACGCGAAGCGGAGGTTGTAAATGGTTTTCGAGGGGTGTCAACTTCAACTGGTACCCTCCCAAATAGGCACCATTTATTTTATTATACTGAATGTCTTAATTCTAGAGATAATTTTGCTGCTTTTATATAAAAAAGACTTGAGTTCTACGGCTAACCGTACGCGCATAATTTATGCGCATGTAACAATTCGTTCTATCGACCCGTTGCCAAGTGTGTTGCTAACGCTGAGGGTAAGAGAACGGATTGTCAACTGCGTCTAAACCAATCAGATTTCAGTATTTAACATGAACGTATAATAATCAATGATATTTATTCATTAAACATGACAGCTAATAAATTTTCAAGGTGCAAGAAAAACTTGCATTTTATATTTATCGGTATATATGTATCCCTAAGCATTTAAAACACTTTACATGACATGTACTTATTAATTACACATGTAAAGATAAATACATGTATAATCAATGGCTTGTAATTAAGATAAAATTTGTATCCAATCAGCCACTTAACACCTGTATTACACCCCTTTTGGAATTTTATCTTGCACCTTACATTCAAGATCTGTTAGCCCTTAATCCTTCAACCCCTCAGGCCTTGCACCTTAATTAATATTGGAGTATTGGGCTGATACTTAGACTGGGATAAAAGAATAAAGATGTTCATCATTTTCTATTATTCTGAAGAAGAGTTATACTGTTTTCCAGAACTGTGATATGTCGGGTTGTGATCTCCAAGAAGCCAACCTGCGAGGGGCCAACTTGAAGGGAGCAGCTCTAAAACTTATGTTGAATCCCCTCCACATGGCCCAAACAGTGAGATAAGAACCAATCAGAAGACGTTTTATTTTTGGTGACATTAACCGTTTCCCCCAGTGGGGAAAAAGACAGAGCAACTGCACAGTGCAACCACAACAGTGATACATATGAATAGAACTAAAAATTAGCCAAAGATGTACATTTTTATTTGTCTCAGGAATCTTCAAGGCTTCCCTAATGCTCTTTTTTTTTTTTTGGTCCCTTATTCTGTTGGAGAACAGGTGTCTCTAGCTGATGTTAAGTGTAATTTGATGTGCTGTGAAAGATGTACAAATGGAAATAATTTATCAAATATGTTGATTGCTGAATATTTACAGGAATACGTATTTAAAAAAATGTTCTGTTCATTCATGCTTTAATTAAAGGGGCATGGTCCTGAATTCATTGGAAACTGTTTTTTTATTATCTATATTTAGTGTTTGAAATGCTGTTTTTAGCTCACCTGAGCTGAAAGCTCAAGTGAGCTTTTCTGATCATATTTTGTCTGTCGTCCGTCTGTCTGTCTGTCTGTCTGTCTGTCTGTCTGTCTGTCCGTCTGTCCGTCCGTAAACTTTTCACATTTTCAACATCTTCTCCAGAACCACTGGGCCGATTTCAACCAAACTTAACACAAAGCACCCTTAGGCAAAGGGGATTCAAAGTTGTGAAAATTAAGGACCACGCTCTCTTTAAAGGGGAGATAATTGGCAATTATTGGAAAATTTTGAGAAATTTTCAAAAATCTTCTTCTCAAGAACCATTTGGCCAGGAAAGCTGAAACTTATGTGGAAGCATCCTCAGCTAGTGTAGATTCAAAATTGTGAAAATCATGACCCCCGGGGGTAGGGTGGGGCCACAATGGGGGGTCAAATTTTTACATAGGAATATATAGAGTAAATCTTTAAAAATCTTCTTCTTAAAAAGTAATCAGTCAGGAAAGCTGAAACTTATGCGGAAGCATCCTCAGCTAGTGTAGAATCAAAGTTGTGAAAATCATGACCCCCGGGGGTAGGATGGGGCCACAATGGGGGGTCAAATTTTTACATAGGAATATATAGAGTAAATCTTTAAAAATCTTCTTCTTAGAAACTAAACAGCCAGGAAAGCTGAAACTTATGTGGAAGCATCCTCAGCTAGTGTAAAATCAAAGTTGTGAAAATCATGACCCCCGGGGGTAGGATGGGGCCACAATGGGGGGTCAAATTTTTACATAGGAATATATAGAGTAAATCTTTAAAAATCTTCTTCTTAGAAACTAAACAGCCAGGAAAGCTGAAACTTTTGTGGAAGCATCCTCAGCTAGTGTAGAATCAAAGTTGTGAAAATCATGACCCCCGGGGGTTGGATGGGGCCACAATGGGGGGGGGTTGAATTTTTACATAGGAATATATAGAGTAAATCTTTAAAAATCTTCTTCTCAGAAACTAAACAGCCAGGAAAGCTGAAACTTATGTGGAAGCACCCTCAGCTAGTGTACATGTAGAATCAAAGTTTGTTCAAATCATGACCCCCGGGAGTAGGGTGGTGCCACAATGGGGGTCAAATTTTTACATAGGAATATATAGAGTAAATCTTTAGAAATCTTCTTCTCAGAAACTAATCAGCCAGGAAAGCTGAAACTTATGAGGAAGCATCCTCAGCTAGTGTAAAATTAAAGTTTGTTCAAATCATGACCCCTGGGAGTAGGGTGGGGCCACAATGGGGGGTCAATTTTTTACATAGGAATATATAGAGTAAATCTTTTAAAATCTTGTTCTCAAAACCTAATCAGCCAGGAAAGCTGAAACTTATGTGGAAGCATTCTCAATAAGTGTAGATTCAAAGATGTGAAAATCATGACCCCTGGGGGTAGGGTGGGGCCACAATGGGGATCGAATTTTTACATAGGAATAGAGTAACTCTTTAAAATCTCTAAAACTAAGTAGCTAGGAAAGGTGAAACTTATGTGGAAGTATCCTCAGGTAAGGATGAGGTAGATTTAAGTTTGTTCAAATCATGATCCCTGGGGGTAGGATGGGGTCACAACGGGGAGGGGGGAGGGAGACAAATTTTTGACATGGTAATATATGGAGAAAAATCTTCTACAAAACCATTTGTCTAGAAAATCTGTAACTTTAGTAAAAGCAACCTTGGGTAGTGTAGATTTAAATTCGTTAAAATAAAAATCTTGAGGAGTAGGGTGGGGCCACATTCGGGATCCAATTTTACAAAGGAAAACATTTTTAATTCACAAAAACTGAAATGTTATAATATATATGGTTTTACTTATATGCAAACATTTTGCCAATTTGTGATTCTTTGAAATTGTTAAGACTTTTGCCCCTGGACGATTCTTGGGCCTCACAAGGGGTTCAGAGTTTGATGTAGGTTTATATCCCATGTATAAACAATTGTCTAGAATCTTGTTGAGAACTGCGATGCTCAACATGTGATATGAATATAAAATCATCCTGTCAAAAAAGGGACTTGATTATAAACATAAGAATATCTACATGTATTACTACATTGTCCAGATATTTTGTATTATGTCGATCTCCATTAAGCTGATTTTATCATGCTTATTGTTGCTCAGGTGAGCGATGTGGCCCATGGGCCTCTTGTTAGTATTTCTAATGCTTTTCCAAAACATGAATACCAGTTGATCTAAATGGAGCTTGTGACATGTTCATTGCACAAATTAAATTCCATATTTAAATATAAAATGGGCAAGGGGCAATTACTGGTATACTTCATGTGTGTACATTTTTTTTTAAAGTAATTTGAGAGCATGGGATATTTGAGCTTGCTCGCTTTTTCTTCTAATTAAATGAAGGTACTGTTACACTGTTGATAATCTGGCAAACAATTATTTGGCGAGCACCAGGTCCAACTTCTTTCTCCTGGGAATACCTTATATTTGGTATATTGGCTTGATATGCCATTCATTGATCATAAGACAAGCACAGAGCATTGTTTTGAATTTCCATCGATCATCCGATTCTGATTTTATTATGAATTTGCAATTTCTTATTGTTCAAGAAAAATGAATGGGTCAGTTTGCTTAAATTTTTTTTATATATGTATATGGGAAAAAAGGTCAATTTTCAAAATCAAAAATGGGGTAATCTGACCCCTCGTTGCCATGTGTCAATAGACTAAACAAACGCAATCAAAATTTATTTCCAATTTTATGTTTCAAAAATTTTCAAATTATAATGTGCTAGTGCATTGGTCTGCATTTTCCCCGTTGCCATTCATTTCGTCCATTTCTTCAATTACCGAATTCTCGCTCTTTAGCCTAAATTCATTACAAGGCGTCACCCCGTCCAAAGGGGTCACGTTGTCAGCGTCCTCCGGCTGAGAATGCAAGCAACAGAAGAAGAAAGGGGTTCTTTCTCTGAATGTTTGTAAGCATTGCTTTGCGGATTTCGTGTCCATCGATGGAACATCAAATAGAAAACTTGGCCTGGGTCTAATGAATGATCTTTTTGACTTAGGTTTTGACATCCCTAGTTCGTTGATTTTGAGCGTTCTTTCGTTATGGTCATACTTCACACACTGATCTACAGAGCACACAAAAATGAAAGAAAGATTAATATCAAATAATTTAATGAATTTAATGAGAAAAATGTGTATTTCAAGCGTTTATACTTTGAATAGATTCATACTTGCGTATAAGAAAAGTTCGTAAACGTTGTTGCCATCATCAAGTTCATAGAAAATAAAGAAACGATTGTCTGGATCTTTGAGTGATATCGGCTGTTGAATCTGTATAGTACATGATATGTCAAGAATCTTAAGAGAAATTTTATATTTAACATCACAGGGTGTTAACACAGTGTGAGCAAATAGGGGACTGTGTATATAGTATACCCCTTTGTCCTCTAATGGTGTCAAAACCATCTGTTTACATAATGGTGAAAAATATACAACATTAATTTTTTTATGCAGAAATACCTGAATCATTATTTCTCCGTTGTCGAGATCCGCCACTACATCATAGATTTGGTCGTCTGCTTGGCAGGTTATTGTACAGACGTACCGCACCACGGGGCGTTTATCCAAAAGTATTATGCACTTGTAAAACGTGAAACTGAACAAATCTGTAACATTATTAAAACACCTTCTTTGGAAATAATATGACAGAAACAAATTAAATTGAGCTAATAAACTAATGAAGGAAATGCAACGAATATGTCGTCAGAATAAAATGACAATTACATAGAAAGACTGGACAGAGATACACTTACAGAACTGTAATTCCTCTCTTTTAATTTCCATGCCTGTCAGGGTTTTTGTTTCTGGCTGAAATCGAACATATGTCCCCGGATCTTCTCCCTCGATTTTTATACAGCTCTGGATGACATGTCCCGTCAGCTGGAGAGCTTCATGTTTTCGAGTATGCCACAATTCGCCCTCATTAAACTGAAAGGTTAAAATACAAAAGGTGCCTCGTGAAAGCTGCAAACTTTCTAGTATTGGCACTACGTAAAATAAAAAAAAGAAGATTATCTTTTAAAATTAACAGGTAAATTTCATGCGTGTAACTTTTCTTTCTTTTATTTTTATAACACTTAACGCTCACACTTAAAAGTGCAATACCTTGCAACTTTTCTCGCCTTTGAAGTTCAATTGCACTGTGATTTCTGATATTTTCGACGATGTATTCCAACGCCACAATGTCTGCCAAAAATGATACAATAATATAAATCAATATTAGTAACTTTGATTTGAAATTTAAACTTTAAATAAAAATGTGTGTTAGTACTGAAGTGTGCTTCTACAAATATCAGCACAAGTTTGCACAAGATGTTAAATGTTATTACAGTTTGCGCAAAACTCATCGCACACTTAGATTGCACACGTCATAAGGCGTAGAATTAATTTCAAGACATATAAATTGGTAAAAGGCAAAATTTAAAAAAATACATTTATTTATTTTTATTTTTTAATTAATCAAATGTGTACCAATTTTATTCGCTTTTTAGAGGATTTTTTCAGACTTTCCACCTCCGAATTTAGGGCACATTTAAAAGCATTGAAGTCCGAGTCCTTGACATCATTTCCATTGACTCGAATAATTCGATCATATTTCCTGCAGAAAAAAAACCATGTACACAAAATATTACAATATACTCCATTGTACTAATTGAATGTTATGAGAGTGACGAGGAAATTACCTTAATTGGTTTAAAGTCTTATTCTGATCATATACAAAATTGGTCTTAATTACACAAGAAAATGAAACGGACAGGATATAATGTCTATGTAGTAACTATGTGTATACATGCCTCCAACCCATTCCATTTTGATAGGGTTCCTAACAATTTAAAAGCTAATTTTCTCTCTCTCTCTCTCTCTCTCTCTCTCTCTCTCTCTGTTATATCACCTACCGTATTTCAGACACGCCCTCTCCGACACTGCTGACCATATGGTAGTACCCATCATGCTGTTTCCGTGAAGCAGCAAAGGTTACCATGGTAACCAAAACTTTCTGGAGATAACACAACTCACAAGTATTGGAACTGTCCACTTCGTCATTGGCCATCTCCGCGTCCACAGAATTCTGTAACGGGTACAAGCATTAAAAGATACGCAATTTCGTGAGTATGGTGTCAAAATGAGCTCAGCCCCTTTCATTATTCAAGACGCATTTTTAACATAATTTTATTTAATGGTAAGATTACATTCATATTAAAGTACTAGTAATTGAAGAAACCCCAACAAAGTTCAACTCATATTTTTTATTAAAAAAAAAAAGATTGATGAACAGTTTAAATATTTCATACTTATTTATTACATGTATACATACATGTGTACGTATATATGGATTTTTTAAGCTTAAACTTTGAACATTACAGTTTATAACACATTCTAAAACTTGATACGCCATTTAGTCAACGATTACAGATTTCCTATAACAGATCCGTTATCATTATTACAGCACTTCAAACATACTTTTATTCATAAACATTAACAATTAAAAAAAAATCACTTTTCCACTTAGATTCTAGACCCCAATAATTTTAGTAACTGCTATGTAGTTTGTTTCATTGTACTTTTCAAACAATTTCTTCAGGGATAGTTTACATCCGCGATTATCAGTACTTTGTTCTGGTCAAGCAAAGTATTGAAAAAATCATCATATTTAACAAAGAATAAGCAATCAAATGAAGAACGTTTAAAAGGCTGATGTTGGCTTCTAAAAATTATGATTATGAAGTACAATTTGTTAAGACTTGAATTTTATATACTCACCTCCGATTCGCTGGAAGAGGAAGAAGACGATGAAGAAGATGATGAAGATGACGACGACGAGGACAATGACCGCTTTCGCTGTCTGCGCAAACGTGACTTCGGCGACACAAGTTTCTTTTTATTCCCAAGATCGATGGAATTCCCTATCGTCTGCATCTCAGGAGCAGACGAGAACGATAGTCTTACCGCCATGATTGAGCGTTTGATGGACTAGGTCCAATTACTTGATAGTTAAATTTGTTTTTTTTTTCCTCGGAATCCTATTACTCGCTATAGACAAGCATAAAAAATTACGATGATTATTACTGACAGCGATTTAATGTTGATCCTCCTCAAAACACTTATCCAGGTTAAATGTTTTACCAGGAAGAGCTAGGAGTGAGGTCTACATGTATATGAATAGGGTATAATACTTCCTTATCATCAACTTATACAAGAAATAAACCCCCATCCCCCTGAAATAAGAGGGGAATAAGGAAACGCCATTAAAGGGTAATTATCTTTAACATCTTCAATTACTATTGTATACAGTGACTTATCTGAAGTTATTGAAATTGTTACTAAGGACTTTGTGACGGATCTATAGAGGGTTACGGGGGTGGAAACCGCACTTTGATAGTCCTACACCCGAAAAAGAAAAAAAATATACTAAGAAGAGAAAGAGAGAAAACGGAAGGGAAATGTTATACTTTGTTGATTTTTTTCTCAGTTACATGTCCCAGTGATAGAACAAAGCACCTGTCAAACAGACGTGTGACAAATGTACAAAAACCTACATTCTCATTTAGGAGACATGGGTGTTCAACTAACTACCCGTCAGATGTACCTTAAATTTTTAAGTTTTATAGCTATAAAATATTATCTAGGGGGGAAATCCAAATTCATATATTTGATAAGCTATTTTCCTAAATCTTTAATACAGACCATTATAGATAATAATAAAATCACTTTAGATCAGGACCTCCCCCCCCCCCTCCCCCAAACCTCCTGAGTAAAGTCCCTCTTAAATATGCGGACGGAGAGAGGGAGGGGAACCCCATAATGAAGGAAATCCTACTATTAATACTAGTGCAGGTACCTTGGTTTGGAATACCATATAAGAGCATACATTTCCTTTAAAGAGGGAACATTCAATTCCTAAACAATAATCATTTGAAATTAGATCATGCAGGACACAAATCATTTCAGGTCCATTCATTATCCGCCTGCGTATCTTGACATTATATCTAGCCGAATAAATCTTAGTTACTCCTTCATGTCTATAAAACAAATTGTATAATAAATGTTCCTGGATCTGATGGCTTTTTCAAGTAGATCCAAACTCGTGTACTTGTATAAAATAAAATTATCCACATTAAATTAATTAATATAGATATAGATAAATCAGTTACACCCTTTTTATTTGCATTATTGGAGAAAACCAGCTGTTAACATAGACTAGAACTACATGTACTATAAAACACACACTGGTACTATTATTATTAAAAATATCCTAATACTTTAAAATCATACAAGGATAGACACTAGGAATTTTTCATCCTTCTTTACCCTGATCAAATTTACTAAAACGTCATTTTTCTGCATAAAAAAATATTTTCTATGAATTTCAATATGTAAGCTTGAAGCCAATATTGTTCCCATTTTCGGATCATGTATGGAAAAAAAAATAGTAAAGGGTGCGCATGCTCTAAAATCATTCAATGCACGTGCACGTGCACCAAAGTATATCGATCATATTTCAAGAATTATAAGATATCATTCTTGGATTTTTTTCTGGGGGGAAATATTGATATCTTCTCTATTTCTGACGAATTTATATATGGAAATTGACAAGACTGAAATCTACACTGCGTTCAAATGCATTGTTAAGCACAAATGTTTTCATCGTTCATTGATGTCTTTTTAAAGTTGAGTTTGTTGGTTTACAAGGGTTGTTTGGAAATTATTGAGACAACACAAATATTTCCCTTTCAAAGTGACGAATTTTGGTGAAATTTGTCATAAACATTAATTGATGAAACCCAAACAAATCACTGCATGTACAATGTATTATTAAAAAAATATGTAATATTCTGTTTATGACGGAACATAAACAGGTCGGTGACAGGCATAAATTCGGAGATTTAAAAACTCAACTACTTATCAAGTGTCGGTAGACCAACAATGATAAAGGAAATAAAATCATATTCATTTTGTATGTTCATTTTGCTATTTATTTTGAGTAACATTTGTGCAAGTTTCACTAGTGTTCGAGTTGAAATACGGAGACTGAAAAAAAAATTATCTATTTGATCTGACCACGACAGTTTATTGAATGTTGATGTCAAGGCGGCGCACAAATATACATCAAGTAGGTGGGAATCTCGCGATCGGAAAAAGACATTGCTTAAACAAAAACGGTATAATGTAAAGGAGTCAGGAGCTTCATTTTACAGTTTTTTACTTATTGTTTACCTAGAATTAAAACAAATGGGCTAATGGTCTACTATTTTTTTTTTTACACAAAAACGAATGTCGACAGTTCTAAAATAAACACAGAAGTTTGAGAGGTTTCACATAAAGTTGACTTTTGGGTAGAAGTGACTCGATTTTTTCCACACAAAAAATAATGAATAGATAGAATATATAAATTTTGGGTATCTTAAAATGAATCATCCACGTTTTCCGTTTGTTTGTACCTGTTAGGCGTTAAAAACATAGAAGTAAGGATCGAGACGCGTTAAAATGACCGCGATGAGTTTGGGGTTGCCCTGGGTCGCTGGACATAAGCAAGTTTGTCAGCTTACCGGGAATGATCTAATGATATCATTGACTGGAAAATTTTGACATTAATTAACAGTATCCTGGTTTACATTTTTGTGAAATTTGAAGGATTTATCTTTTTTTCCCCAAAGGAAGTAAGGGTAATCTCGCAATGTCTTCCGAACAGCCCTCGTATTTATCTTGACCGACCTAAAATTATTGTTAAATTAATGTACAGGTCGGTCACGCAATCAAATCCCAAAATGTCCGAAAGATCACGAACCTACCCGTATTGATATCCCTTCAAAATGTCAAAGTATAACAGTTACTCCTTATTACTTATATTATGTACTTACTTTATATATACATGCACTTTAAAATTATTTCTATGATTAAATCATTGAGGTTCAACTTTATATAATTATGCAAACCGCGCTTGTGGCATAACAGTGTACGACATTTTTTAAAGTGCAGACTGTGTATTCCCAGACAGCAGAAAGTAACAGCGTGATCCACAGAATGTGCCCAATTTCGGCAACATGCCAATTATCGATAGTATTTCATAAATAATTATTAGTGTAGCTCGGTTTAATAATTAAAACCGGGTCCTTTGGATCTTGGGACTTCCGCCTGGTTTTATTCAACCTAGTCCGAAATATCTGACGTTTTCCTGGCTTTTTAAAACGATTTTGATATTTACATGCCAGGTTTTCCTGGCATATAAAATATCAAAATCGTTAAAAAGCCAGGAAAACGTCCGATATTTCGGACTATATTCAACCTTCCTCAATAAATAGCTGACTACATGTATGTCATATCCTCTTCTCTCTTTTTTGTTTGTTTGGTTTTTTTTTTGGTATTAGAACAGGAAAAAAATTATGTTCTGCTGAGCGAAACCAATGAGGACATTCAAAAAATGTTATCACTGACTAACGCTAGAAAGTGTAAATAATTACCAAATGTTAATAAACTAAAAGAAAAAAAAAATTCAACTTTATTCATAATCATAAATTACAACAGTATGTACAATCACAGAAACAAATCAAGCAGTTTGATTTTTTTGTTTTCAGCTTTGAGGAAATGGTAAAGTAGCTTATCAATAATATATTTGATTCATATGAATTTCATTTGGAAAGGATGCACACGTGAAATTCATGATAACATACATTATTTTGAAGTAAAACAATATATTTATATTGCTAATTAAATCATTGTAATATAAAAATGATTTTCATATAATCAAATTACACCAATGTGCTATCTTGGTGATATTAATTCAACATGACATTTTTAACATTTCACATTAATTTCATGTGGAGCTCTGCTCAAATAAAAAGCTAGTGGAGAAATTAACGACTCAAATTAATTGGACACAAAGGTAGCAAACAAAGTCATGTTATATCAGTGGGGTATATTTTTCGTGTGTCACAGCTTTAATATTTATTTGCGTCAGTCAATTTATGTTTTTAATAACATTCCATACCAGATATAATTTCTGTGTATTGGATTTATAAATACGACATGAAAGTGATAATCAAATACGCGAAAATTAAACCAGTGCAAAAATAATAGAATTTGCTAGTAATTAACAGAGGAATTGCAAGAATGAATGACAATGACAAGAATAAAACAAAGAAAAACAATTCAATGTTCAGAAGTGATAAAAATAATGTTGGCACATACATGTACATGTAAATGTAAAGCATCAAAGCAAGGACAGGCTTGATGAGCAGTTAATCAATTATTCACTTCCTTCATCTGACATCACAAAAGTATCAGCACAATGTTCAAATTCAATTCATGCAAAATAATACAAATTTACATGTTCAAGAATATTTTCACCAATGAATAAAAATTGACAACCTATAAACTTGTACTATTTTAATGTGAATTTTAAATGGTTTTTGAGGTACAACAATGTATCATTTTACCATAGTCTTTTGAGAGTAGGGTTAGAGAAAGTTCATTCATGATCTTACTATCTACCAGTGCTTTAATATTTCTGATGATCATGAAACCTTAAACCATCTGAAAATTCCATATAGATAGCTTTGATAGTTAAAAAAAAAACAACATTCACTTCAAGAACGATGGAATATTGTTTTACATTTATATGTATTTGTCAAAACACAAACATTTCTAACTTTATCATGCAGAGTTGTCTAACAAATTAAATTACTAAAATAAATTATTAATCTTTAAATAAATATTTAAATACAAACAGCTGTACATGTATAAACAATTATCACAGACCAAAGAAAAAAATAAGAATCAAAATAAGCATCTACATACATGCATAACTTTGTTTTCACTAAAATGGAGTTTTTTTACCCTTTCCAATTTTGTCAATTTTTTTTTAGACATGTAACATTACACTGTACATCTTATTACATGTTACATGTAATAAATTACATGTAATAAAATGACAGCACTATAACAATTATCAATATAGCATTCTAGTTTATCTTCCATTACACGACCATTAATGGCACATTAAACAAAACAATTAACAGACAGATTTCCAACACACACATATATATATACCGTAATATTAAAAAATGACACCAATCTATTCATAATTCAAGCCCTCAAGCTCTCATAGATCGATATGTCACTGTATCTGATAATTTATAGTTTACACCAGACAATCAGTTTGTTTTTATTTTTGATCAGACTGAATTGCATCTCCTTATATTCTGCAGAAGACAACAATATTCATTGATAAAACTTGTTGTATATTATTGTATAATAATCAAATGCACTCAATTTTCAAAAAACAAATAATACAATATATGAAGCACTTTTTGTTGTCAGACACTTTATAGAGAGTCTGTTACAGCAGTTTAACACATGGTTCCATTTCTTTTTTTCATTGTATGATACATATGTAAAAAGATGGTAATTGGAAATCATAGTCTGAAGTTTCTCTTCAATGGAACCTTTGATTATAAATTGCCATAGACATTTTTGTCAAGCAATAAGGCTTAACCCAAACTTAGCATTCAATGTATTTTTCTCCTTGAATCCTCCTCTCAAGGTCACTCGAGGCCAGCGGGGGCACCATGAAGGGAGCTTGTTTCCAGCGTTTTTTGGTGATACCATTCCCTGCACTGTCGATCATGATCAAACACTCACACTTCAGAATACAGAACTGGGCGTTCTTGTAGATACTCACATTTCCCACTGGGTTCCCGCATTTTTTGCAGAACACTTTACCTGCTCCACAACTGATGACATCATTCTCAAAATCTGGAACTGAAGAAATGACCTTGACATTTTCCATGATGTCCTCGTTGATGGCAGCATGGTGGGCGTTTTCGATCTTCTTGATGTCAGTTGACATGCAGATGAAGTTCCGGCATGGATTGCAGGTGATCTTGAATTCTCCCAAGTTTGCCTGGGCGGCTTTGCGGTTTTTAAGGGCGATGTCTCTAGCGAATTTCTCGGCCTGCTGGATTTCTCTGACTCGACGAAGCACCGCCTCTTTGTCTGTGCTCAGCTCTGCCCGTACTTTTTCAATGGCTCGGTTCATCATGATCTCTCGCATTTGATTTAGCTCCTCTTTCCTAATTGTGTTGCTGTCTTCTGAAGCTAAGACCACATACTTGCTGTCTTCTGCCCTCCCTCTACCTGTAATTTTAAAGAAAATTAGATATTTAACATCTATACATCATTCATTGAAGTACATGTATATAGAAAGAAAAGTAGACTACTTTTCCAGCAAAAAGATGTCCACAGAATTACAGAATGGTTTAATCCTTCATTAAGGAAGATTTAGATAACACCATAGCCACAGTATGATTTTTAAACAAGGGCCACGATGCTCACCTGAGCACAATATCCAAAACTCTGATCAAATCACCATTACAATTTCAAATGCAAAGTATCTTTAAATTTAGTACAGTAGATCTTGCACAAAAAGTTTAAAAATCTTCATATTTGTATCCAGTCACATATTTTTATGTTAAATATCAAGCTGCGCCCTTTTGTTTGTTGTTTCAGTAATTGTAAAAAGATTTTTTTCTATTCCATTTAAAATCCTCCACATCCCCCCCCCTTTTGTGGAAAATTTATCTCTATATCTTCTGATGTAAAAATTTTAACCCCCCTCCCCCATTGTGGCCCCACCCTACCCATGATTTGAACAAACTTGAATCTACACTACTTGAGGATGCTTTCATACAAGTTTCAGTTTTTCCTGGCAAAATGGTTTTTGAGAAGACGATTTTTGAAAAATTCATGTACCAACAAATTTTCAATACTTCTAAATTATCTCCCCTTTATACAGGGTCTGACCTCTATTTGAACAAACTTAAATCTCCTTAACCCAATGATCCTTTACAGTTGGTTGAAATCAGTCAAGTGGTTCTGGAGAAGTAAATGAAAATGTGAAAAGCTTATGACAACAACAACAACAACAAAGACTATGACAGCGACAGACAATTGACAAATTTTGATCAGAAAAGCTCACTGGAGTCTTTGGCTCAGGTGAGCTAAAACAAGAACTGGTAAAGAGGGTCTTTGAATGTAAACATATAGTTAAAAAAAAAACCAAATTACTGAAAAAAAAACCCCAACAAACTTTCAAGATTGGATTGTGATATGAACTCATGGGAGGTAGCCTAACAATTATTCATATTCACAAAGATATTTTTTTTATAGTTAATATTACCTCTTGACTGCACCATAGCAATCTCATTGGTCACATGATCATAGCGCACCACCAGACTACATTTCTGGATGTCCAGACCTTCCTCGGCCACCGAGGTGGCTATGATAACTTTGTGGTTTCCCTCTTTAAACAGTTCTAGGATTTCATCCTGTTCCACCTTGGTCATTCCTACAGAGAAGGAAATCACAGTTACATGTATCATAATCATTCAAGACATAAAGGTAGAATGTTCAAGAATCTACCAATAATCCTGCTCCACTTTTGTTATTGCTATAGATAGAAATCATAGGTACATGTACCTTAATCAAACATGTAAACCTGTTTACCATCCTACATCTCTCACAAAATAGCTTAAATATTTTTAATCTCCCACATCCAACTGATCCGCCAAACTGTAAATTAAAAACCTCTGCAAACTTATTTGTCAATTAACCCCACTTCCTCCAACATCACAAGTGTTTGTTTCTGGGCATGCTAATTTCAACAACTGAGAGTTTTTCTGTACCGGTAATTTTTTTTTTTTCAAAACAAATACTGCTGTCTATTCATTTAAAAAAAAAGAAAACCATTTTATTGTACAATGTATTACTTTAAAGCATCAATTCTTGTCCTTACCTCCCCTCTCTTTGTTGGCTTGAACACCCACAAATTGAATCGGGTTCAGAATTCTCAGCTCTTCAGTCTCCTTCATGTAGGTTTCAATGGCCTTTACCAGTTCCCTGGTCTTCACAAACACAATGACCCTGGCATCTGGATTTTCCTTGAAGTAATCCCCAATCATACGCCTCAAGGCCATTAGTTTAGGATTTCTATGTTTAGGATCATCGATTAATTTTTCCAAGGTCGATTGTGTCTCTGCAATTCAAGTTTTCTGATACAATCTTTTTACAGAAAAAAAGCCATATCCCTCATAAACATGTCGGCTAGTTTTTTGCAATTGCTCTCACCCAGATTGACTGAAAGGCTAATGTCAACAAATTTGACCTTTAACTTCTATCAATGGCCTTGAGCTTGTACATTTACTGACATTAACCTTTAGGCCTACCAAATTTCAATTTCCTTAGACAAGTAAAAGATGTGGCAGAATTTTAAATGTTGCAGGGATGATGTAAAAGATGAAAGATAAAGAAAAAGATAAAAATCAATTAACTTCCCTAGACTACATGTAAGTATAGATCTTTGAACATACTGAAGCTTATCTTTGTAACTTCTCTCACAAATGTTTTAACTAGATGCTCCTTATCATTGGCCTTGAGAGAGAGAGAGAGAGAGAGAGAGGCCCCTGAATACTTACTGTCAAACATTCGCCTCATTTTATTTTCTGTTTCGTCAGGTATTACTGTTTGTTCCCATTTTCTTAACTCCTTAAGGATGAATGATAAGGCATCAGAAGGACGGGCATCTTTGTAGATAATCAAAGCTTTGTTGTATAACTGAAACAGATTCATGCATACACACTAAATATAAAATCAACAAGTACACATACACACTTAAAATAGGAATAAAATGGAAACAGCTGGTTTTCAACCGTGATCAATATACCCTAGAAAATGCCATGAACCAGTCCTTTCATGTTTCGTGAGTTTAAAAATTGACTTCATATTGTAAAAATATATCACTGCAAACTATTTATTCATTAGTCCATCACAAAATAGTATCAGCAAATGCAAATAGAAATTGCTTACAGTAATATAAAGACTATAAATTTGTGTGTGTGGGCATGTGGGCATATACATAATTATAATGATATATACATTAATTATACAAACAACTCACATCTAGATATTTACGACAGGTGTCGAAGAACCTGCCAGCAACTTGGTCCTGTATCTTGGCCGTCTCCCGCCACAGCATACTGACCCACTGTGTGTACTGATCACTGCCCTTCTCCAGGGGCGGCTTCAGCACAGTCTCGGGCTTCCTGACCTGTTCTAAATCTGCCAGAAACAACATTTATCTCTGAATTACATGTAAAAAAAAAAAAAAACAATCTATTTAGCTACACAAAAAATTTTTAATGCATTTATAATTTAAATAAAACTAATTTTCTACCACTTTTTCCCCCCAAAACCCCACAAAGATAATGTTTACCAACTTGTTTGCCCATTTTGCACAAATAAAACTCTGTCTTTCAACAAGTCCACTTTTTAGTTTGCATTACAATTTTGAATTTTGAAAATGAATGAGGGCAAAAAGGAGCTAAAACTCTATAGTACAAAATAAATATATTTCTGTCTTATTAGTTTGCATTTTGACAATGAGTGAACCCTATATACATGTACCATACTCAATCATGGTCTTACATTTGGAATTTTTCATGTACTTTTCCGTAGCATCCATCAGTTTGTGTAGAAGGGTTCCAAAGTGGTCTTTCTCTCTTTTTGGCACCTTGTATAGTTCTGAAAGAAAAAAAAGAGCCCTGCCATATTTTATGTAACTTTTGCCATTAAAAGCATAGCCCCAGGATCATGAAGCTGTCCTGAGACTTAAAAGTCCGTCTCACACATGCATTCTCGACATGAACTGATTTTGAGATCAAGTTGCCATCACACATACTCTGTTTAGGTATGTTGACATATTTCTTGAGCTCCATGATGTTCTCTGTGACCGTGACAATCATTTCAGCGTCCATGTTTGCCATGACCTTCTCAATGTGCCTTTTAGCCTTCAGGTCCTCTGTAGCCTTTCCAACGCCCACTGAAGCAGTCATTCCGACTATCTACAAACAGAATAGATTTCAAGGTCCATTACAACAAGGATTTATCTACTCATCATAAAATTGATACTTTCTCCATGGTTTATAATAACAAAGATTTCAATATCCATTTATGCAACAATTAATTTATCAATGGAATAAAACTTTCTGTTTTCATAATCATATACTGGTAACTAAAATAGAAGATGCGTTTAAAGCCTTAAAAAAGTTTTGTGGATTCAGTTGAACTTGAATATACACATACATGTTCACTTGTCTGTTATTCAGTTTTATGTTCAAAGAAAAGTAATGTATGTTATTCATAATTATGACATTTTTAAGCAAATGAATTCATACACCAAAAGAG
This sequence comes from Magallana ariakensis, assembly GCA_020458035.1. Lineage (NCBI taxonomy): Eukaryota > Metazoa > Mollusca > Bivalvia > Ostreida > Ostreidae > Magallana > Magallana ariakensis. The sequence goes on along the minus strand of CM035819.1, from coordinate 27,067,368 downwards.
TGACTTTCGTATCTAAAAACTACCTTCGCATCTACTTAATTTGGATTAGTCCGGTTGCTATTATTCTCTTATACATATAAATAAAGTTCTAAAAGTTTAAAGTTAATTTACAGTATTTTTTTTAAGCCAGTAAGTCTTGAAAGTTTAAATAAATGAAAGTATCAAAATTATATTGCAGAATAAAACCAACTGTAAATGTGAAATTTAATAGTACAATGTACATCTAAATTTTTACGCAATAGAAACAACAGTATAAGGCTTAATAAAGTACCATGGGTAAGGTTTTAGCCCGCTCTCTGTCCTGTAACTTAATGTCGAGGTAACGATTCATAATCATGTTGTAAGAATGGTTGTCGTTGGTATGGTGACACTCATCAAAGACCATCAGGGAGAAATCGGTCACACTCACAATACCATCTCTGAGAGCATTCAACAAAATCTGGGCTGTCACCACCAGCAGATCACGCCTGTTTACATATATAGCTTGTTGAGTACGGTAATTTCTTGATAAAGGTGCAACATATCCACATACACTCAAATAAATATTTGGAATAATGATTTTTAGACAGAAAAATGCACAAGATGTAGCACAATTTGCAGGGTATATTCAAATTCATTACTGTTTGACTTGACAATTTTGTTAAGTTTTCCAGTAAGAGTAATATCCCTTATCAGATGGTGTTGTACCCTTAAATTTTTTTCTGTCACATATGCATACATTCAGGATAACATAAAATTATTCGACAGATTTCAAAAGTGCATAAAACTTTACTCACAAACATATGCAGCATCAAAATAACTAAATTTAAAATTAGAACATTCTTTTAAAGCACCCACTTGGTATATGAAAACAGGTTATTTTTTATAAATTTATTCTTGCCTTGCTATCCATTCATTCAAGGATTTCATTCTCTCATTCCTCTGGGATTCTCCAGTAATGACCTTGACATTACATGGGAGATAGGTCATGCACTGCTTGCCTTGCTGCTCGGCAAGGGCACTCTGCTCCACCAGGAAAATTACCTTCGGATGTCTGATGGACTTGATGCTCTCCATGTGGTGCTGCCATAAAAAAAATTAAAAGATTGAAAAATACTGTAGATTTCTTATTTAACGCGAGAACCTATTTCAGTGATTCCGCTGTTTTGTGCCAAATGGCAAGAATATGAATTAGTGAATGCCAAACTTCTGTTACAATTTCATATAGTTCTAGATTGTCAAAAAAAAACAAAAGTGAGATTTTAAAATCTGCAAAAGTTGTTTAATATCTCTATATATTTTACGTGGATATAAATTCTTGCATTTCATTAGTAATCTACATGAGTATAAGAAATTGGTAAAGTTTACAAATAAAAGAATTAAGCACTGAGGTGAAGATTGACAAATATGTAAAATTGAATAAAGCTTATTGAAAACATGCTGCACTGTACAATGTAAAATGTAACATTTTACACAAAATGTAATTTGGGTTTTGTACCTTAATGATATAGAGTGCGACGTGGGTTTTGCCACTCCCTGTGGGAGCTACAATAACGGAATTCTTGCCCTCCAATGATGGCCTAGCCAGCTCCATCTGGTAACTTCTTAATTTAAGCTCCTCTACTGGACCAATTCTTTCCTCTTCGTCTGAATCATCCAAGTTAACCTGTTTGTTCGATTCCAGTAAGCTTTCAGCCATACCTGAGACAATATGTATCGATGAAATAAACATGAATCAGCTTTATTGAGCAGGTGATTATCATCAAAACTATTAAAAAGTACAAATGTATCAACAACAGATCCTTAGGCTTTAGATGGCTCCTGAGCGCCATATATTAGATGTTAGGATTCTTCAAGTCATTCAAGCTTAACGTTCATATAATATAATTATATATCTTTTTTTTTTTAAATCACTGCCACAATCAAGCAGATTTAGGTGGAAAAATAAGTTTTATTTTTATTCCAAAATAACACCTTTAAAAAAATTCATACATGCAATGTTCTTGTAAACAATTATAATGGATGAAAAATTGCAACTCTAAACAAAATGTAAAACTCATACTGCTTCTAATGATATTTGGTCTGTTTACTGCAGACTCCACTTCTCTATCCAAGCTCTGGCAAACATTCATCACGGCAAGTGAGTCAACCCCCGCCAGACTTCCCATATTGTTGTCCGTATTCGACTGTAAACTTCTGTTGTCTGAGATCGTCATCTCCAACCGTCTGCTGACGTTGTTTGACTGTAAACTCCCATCATCCTCCAATAGCTTCCTGTCCGTCTGCTCCGAGTCCTCCAGCAGGGATATGTCCAGATTCTGGGTCAGCTGGTCGACTTCTATGTCCAGACTCTCTTGCAAGGAGTTTCCACTCAAGTTGTTCACCGATGTTGGAGCTTCAAATGTTTCTGGTTAAAAAAAATAAATACACTATTGGATACTGTCAGTGAAATCAATTTAAAAAAAAAACAATAGAAGTAGCAGACTTCAATTCCCTAGGCTTAGAATTTATCTTAATTGTCTACATCAAGCAACCATGAAAATTAGCTTTTATTTTCTTGACATTGTCAGGAATTTAAAAATTCTGCCGAACTATGCTATAATTAATGTACTATTTATTCAAGTCTTGACTTCATTGTTGGCATAATCATAAAATAAACCTTTTTTTTTTTTGGAAGACAATTTTGAAAAGGCAGAGGTTGCATTTTTCCCCCTGTTGACAAGTTACTCTTGATTGAAATTTGAATTCATAATCTTTTTTATTGTCCATTATTGAACATTTCAATATTTTTATCATAATAATCCCCCTACTGCAACATGGGAACTCAAATTTTTCTGTTTGAGTATATATAAAGTTAGAGTTCATAGGCATGTTTAATAAATTGCATGGACTCCCGCATGCATCTGTATTATAGTTCTGGGGATACTGTTGAAATAATTATACATATGAATCACAAGATTCTGCTTTAATTGTCTTTACCAGAAAGATAGTTTTCCTGAATGGAACTGTTTTTATCCAATTCCTGTTTGCTGGGTAAAAGTGAGTTGTTGGAGAACTCTCTCTTCAAAAGGCTGGATTTAGAGTCAGTGTCTCCATCTTTTTTCACCACATCCATGGAATCTGAACTATTCTCGCTGCTTTCCTTATTCATTTCTCTTTCTGAAATTTAAGAATGGATGACTTTTAAAATGATGCCATGTCAATAAATCATGCATTCCATAGAATTTGCAGAGGCCAACTTTTTGTGGACTATAAATTTTTAAAATTAAAGTTTATTATAAAGTTCAATGGAATGTTATTTTGTGGACTTTTTTAATAATACAATTCAATAATACAGAGTGAGACTGTGTTTCACAATTTGTTGAGGATATATTTAAACTGTGCGCCAGCGGTACACACCAAAACAAAATATTACCACAAATAATATGATTCCACAAGAATCATTCAGATGCATGCATGTACATAAAGCCACCATTTGTACTATTACCAAAACTATTTATTGTAAAGACAAAAAAAAAAAAAAAGAAGATACTCACTCTCTAAAAATGAAGGATCAATCTCCTTCACTATATCTTTGTAGTCATGCTTGCAGAGAGCCTCTAGAAAGATTTTGAACCAATTGCTATGAAATCGCCATATATTATCAATGAGGACAATGGTCGCTGATGACTCTCCGTTGTGTTGCTCATCACGCATAACTGCTTCAAATGCCTCTTTGTTTAAGACTCTTTTGGAATACAAATCCACAATGATTTCACTTGGCTTCAGCTTTTTGTAGATGACGTGGGCAAAAATGTCAATTAGACGGGCCTGCGTTGTGTAAATTGCTGTGTTGATTATTTCCTGTTTCTCTAAAACCTTTGCAACATATTCAAAATCTGAAAATAGAAAATCAATGACTAACTTATTAAGACCAAAACTAACAATTGTTTTTCTCCTATTTATATAACTGATACTGGTAGACAGCAAGAGGCCCATGGGCCACATCACTCACTTGAGAAACAGTTTTGCTCCAAGGAGCCTTAAGAAAAAATCGTCATCTGTAATATCTTGTGGTGAAAAGCTTTATAAGTACTTTTTACGAAGATACAAAATAAAATATAAATACGTGTATAAAAAAGAGAAGTTTAAGAAATAGAATATATACTATGCCTTCATGAGGCAACATTAAAAACGATAGGAAATCATGTATACTTAACTTTAAGTTCTACTTGACCTTTTTAAACTAATTAAATGCTAATGATATGACAATCTGAAAAATCTACTAAGTATTTTGAAATGCGAACACTCTGAATGCATCCCATTTCTGTCAAACATGTTATATCTAAATGACTATAACATATGCATCTTTAAAAATACACTTAATCGATAGGGCAATCGAACAATCATTAATAAAAGTAAAAAGTAAGCTCAAATTATCTTTTAAAAGTCAAAAAAATAGTTTGATCTTTGAATTTTGACCTTGTGGCATTTACATCAGTAAGGGTCATCAAACTCTCTCAGGATATATTTGAACCCATTTTTAAAGTCTGGTATGCCAAGCTGGTGTTCTCAAGATATTAAGCAGTCAAATATCTTCTTCTTTCAAAACAGTTTGATCCTTGACCCTTAACCTTGTGACCTCTAATTCACTGGGGTCATTTAATTCTTTTTTCCATAAAGGACATAAAAAAAAGAATCATAGGAATTAACACTGTATTGCATACCTGCATTTTTTATAGCATCAACAAAGCGGAACCATCGATCACGATGGCTGACTTTTTTTTCCAAAACTTTCAAAAACAATTCCATGCCAGCCTCTGATCCTTCATTTTTTGAAGTGTTTTTTATTTTGTTTCTTTCTCCTGTAAAAGAAAAACACATTCATTATATATCAATATTTTATATAATATACCTAAAAATTTATAATTAAATTCTGTTACGTGACTTACGTCGATGAGGGCAAATAAATTAAGACACATATATAAAGTGCATTTAGCTTAAGCAGAGTGGGCACCATGCAAGCATGTACATGTATTTAAACTTAATTAAGTACATATAAGAACACCATCAAAATTTTGTCAAAAACTAATAAATACATGTGTACCTTGGCTATCAATTATATCTCTGAGCTGAGGAAGTAAGGGGACACAATCCACACATTTAACAATCATTGGTCTGTACAACTGTATGAAATATGGAACCTCATCTGCATCTTCTGGCTCCAGGGAGGACAGCATGACATCAGAAGTGTCAAGACTTCTAAAATGGTCAATAGCTTTCATGGAACGAACGCCTGGTGCCTGATGTAAATTGGACGGTACCTGTATGGCCATGGCTTGACCGCTAGTCTGTGGGGACATCATTTTTTTACTTTTGGAATCAACTGGTTCAACAACATCTCTCGGACTTGGCTCCTCTTTGAACAGAGAGCTCGTCAATTTTTCACCCTCTCCAAGAAGACTATTACATTTGTCCGATTCCAGTATACTCCCAGGATTAAGTTCAGGACAGCTGGGTAAACCAATGCTACTCGAGGCCATTTTTATCACGAGAGTAATTAATCTTTCTATATACAGCAGTACATCTTTAAATTAATTAATAATCTTTTACCAACCCCAGTGGTTTGAATTCTCAGCTCAGGTAAGAAAATACATGTACCAAATTTAATCACAACTCAGCAATCCCTTAACATCAGTTGCTATTTTCAACTGTTTAAGAATCCGAAAAACTTTAAACTTTCCATGAAATTCTTCTTTTGCTTTCTCTTTCAGACTTTCACTTTGAAGTGCCAAGTTATCTGTCAAATTTAGACAGCGTCTCTTAAAAACTTTATGAAAAACATTTCATTCAATTAAATAGCACAGAATGATGGAAATCTTACCCAAATTTGGCCAAATATCACCAAAATTTTATGTGTCGATTCCAGAGGGGGGATTCCCATATCTATATTAAGATGTGTCATATTCTTTATTTGACTGGTTCTTACATGAAAATGAAGACAGGAACCAGATTTGGCGGGAAATATTGGAATTTTTGAAGAATCGATCTCATAGGCGTCGGGGATGGGGGAGGGGGTAGAGGGGAAGGGGTTAGCACCCCTCACGTTTTTGCAAAGTTTAACATCACCATTATCATAATCCATTTTTTTAAAAACTTTTAATCTATTTTTTTCTTTTCCGTCAAGATTTCTGATAAATCTACCCCCCCCCCCCACTTTAAATTTGCTTCCGACACCACTGAAAATCAGATTACAATATTGCGATATATTTAATACTCGGTGTTACACGAAGGAAAACCTATTATTGACATTATCAACACTCAAAATATTAAAATCCCTAGAGGAGTATACATGTATGCAACTTTCTGAAAAATTAAGAAAAGATAAACTTCAACATAACTGATATGTTCAGTGAAACAATTTGATTTGATTTTATGTATGTTAATTGTTTGTTGTATGAATGACTATATGCCAATGTATGTTATTATACTTTCATGTTAAATACTGAAATCTGATTGGTTTAGACGCAGTTGACAATCCGTTCTCTTATTACCCTCAGCGTTAGCAACACACTTGGCAACAGGCCGACAGAACGAATTGTTACATGCGCGTAAATTATGCGTGTACGGTTCGCAGTAGAATTCACGTCATTTCTGTATAAAAGCAGTAAAATTTTCTCTAAATTTAAGACATTCAGTATAATAAAATAAATACATCATGTAGTGCCTGTTTGCGAGGGTAACAGTTAAAATTGACTCCCCTCAAAAACCATTGTCAACCTCCACTTCGCATCGGTTGACAATGGTTTTCTCGGGGTGTCAATTTCAACTGTTACCCTCCCAAACAGGCACTATTTATATAATGGTGTTGTCAATAAATATATTTAATTGAACGTATTGAAATTCATGACCTGAGTTTAAAATGACCAAAAATAACTTGATGAAATATTTTACCATTGATGAATTGAATGTTTTTGTACTACTACATGTATATTACGTATATTCTTCTTATATGCAAAAAAGCGATGTCAGTCCAAAATTTGTACAAGACAGTAAACGCTTTAACAGGGACGTATATACTAACGTTAATGGGAGTTAGTATATATGTCCCTGGCTTTAATCATATAAAAGTGCAGGTATAAATATGTGAAAGGGTCGTAAAACTCGTGAAAACTGGAATCATTGCTTTAATATTGCAACTAATGTTCGTCAAATATACATGAACATAATATTTTAAACCCCCACGTACCATCCCCCAAACGTCAGGGTCCTACGTCCACTAGTGGGACAGCGGCCATGAGTGGCCACAGCACATCTGACATTGTAAGGATCCATAGATTCAGAATTAGTCTACAAAGCTCACGAAAAACGCCAAAATTTGTTCTGGTTGATTGATCGAGTATGCTGGGAAATGCATGACGTAAAAACACGATGTAAAAGATGATGTAAACTGTGGTGCGGATAGGCCGAGTTAGTACATGTACATATGTAACAAAAGGGCATTAACCGCCATATATGCATGATCTTAACTTCACAGATAATAGAAAATATTTTTATTCAGACTCGAAAACTCACTGAACAGCAAGCAAATTAAAAACAGTCTCAGCTCAAAAGAATGAACGAGTTCACGTAATAGGCCTACTACTTACATTACGTGTTAGCATGATGATGCGAAGAGTGATAACTGTGACGTAACATTTAAAATGTTGTCTATTCTATTGATTGTGACGTCACAATAAAAGTTAAAGGCTAGGATACCGTATAGGCCTATATTGGGATTTTCAATTTGATTATTATTAATCATGATCAAAGATTTTGTGAAACGGTATGTATATGTGGATATTTTAAAATTTACCAAGAATCATTTCTGTTATCTTTCAATGTTTTCATGTATATGTATAATTGAAAAATGCACGTACATAATTTAACTATACATGACTGTTCATCACATGGGCCCAATATAATTTGTAAAAAAGAAAACCGCACGAATTGATGAATTATTTAAAGGTTGTTGTTAATACGTACCGTTATACTAAGTATTCATTTTACATTTTCATGTTGGTTTTTTTTTTTTAGATTCGTCGGAGTTCCAATGTTTTCCACATCGTGGATTACGATGTTGAGTTGCGAGGTTAGACGCCGAGACAAGGAGGAGAGATTGCGCCAAGAATTTCAGAAGTTTCAGTCAGATCAAAATGTCAAGCTCAACGCAAAGACCAGGCTAAAGTTTTACATGTTCCTGAAACCTGAAGGTAAATTAAATATCAAATTACTCACCAGCCTTGCAAGCGTTTTGGGTTTGCTTCATTCCCGTTGAATAACAAAATAGGTGGAACAGAAAAGATTTTGATACCAAAAAAAAAAAAAAAATGTATGCGATTTTTAGAAAAGAATTTTCATCGAATTTTTTTTGTTTTTTATAGATTGTTACGATGGACCACGGGTTAAAGACCAAACACCATCTCAGATACAGGAAATGCTGGAAGTTATTTATGATAGAATGCAGTACTTCTAATGAGATCTAGACTTATGAGCATTGGTCTATTCTACCACTGAATTTGATGGCGTTTGCGAAATGGGGCAAAGGAAAACGAAGATAATAATTTTAATAATTTTGTAAGAATGCAGTACTATTCTGGCAGTCAGAGAAACGCCGAGGTTTTGCTTTCTTGCGATATGATATAAATGTACAAGAGGAAAGGGTTAATCACTTGGCTTTGCTGCAGACATGACACAGAAGAACACTTTATCCTTTTACGCATTTTCTAACTCTTACTACCTGTATTATATCACCTTTAAATCCACCTACTCTGAAAAACAATTTTAAAAAAATCTAATATTTTCTTTTTTACCAATTATGTTAAAGTTTAAAAGTGTGTCAATAAACAACTTAAGATCAAAAATTGCGTTTTTGTTTGTTTTTTAAATTACCAAATTTGTCAATACGAGAATAATCATGGCATTTCTAAACATATGGCGTTTCACACATTCAATGCATGCATCATTCACTTCCGGTGACTTTGCCTTGTGCACTGATTCGCCGTCGCCATTCTTACGAACTTTTTTCGCCTATTTGTAATGAATAGTGGGATGAATCGACAAACAGAAGTCCTTTCTGGAGGTGAAAGGTTGGTAAAAGAGAAGGGAATGTTTAAAATGAGTAACCTGTTCAAATGTGTGTTATCGATTATCACCTGTTTTTACTATTAATTAATGTCATTTTATTTTACGTTAATCTTGGTGACTCACAAATTCGTTTGTTGTCTCCTACAATTTTCGAGTTGTTGTTTTAACAGTGACCATGGTTACTGATATTCATTACATAATGTAACGAACTTTGGAGACCTCTCGTCTCAAAAGGATTTTTTCGCTACTCTAGCGATTAACTTTTCTCATCATAATTCATTAGATGTAAAAAAAAAAAACCCTAAAATCGTATCTCACCCTTGGCATGTGAAGATCAAAATGGTTGCACGAGATGCAGTTTTAGCATATTCTGTAAACACTAAATGTTGTTTTCAGTTTGATGAACCTCTCTGTGGAAAGGGCTTTTACCTATTAAAGTGGGTTTTTCAATTCCGAAGATGTAGTTCTTGTTTATTAGTGTCAGGTACAACATGGTATTTCTTCTAATATGTCTTAAGTACATGCAAGTATCGAGCTGACACATAAAAAAGTTAAAAAAAAATAACTTAATTGATAGAAGTAGAAACATTACATTATTCATCCAATCAAGGGTATGGTACATCAAATTTAACATCGAAATCTTCATTAATTCCTGACTCCATTCATGCCTTTGTAACCCAGCTGAAGAGAGCATGAATTTATCATGCATAAACACTAGTCTATAAGACTGATAAACCAACGTGTTAATGAAATATTAGCATCAACATCATGGTTCCTTTGCCGAACGGTTGTGATGGACATCACACTTAGGGACATTCTGATGAATAGACTACTTTTATCAGCTGGTCCAGTATCAGCGTGGGTGTAAGAATGATAAATATCCCCAATAATGGTGTAATTGGTCCGCATGCCACAAAGGTGGTTTTTTAAAAAAAAATCTAGTCTTTACAATCATAGATGAGATATTGGAATATAAGCGGAAAAATTCCAGAAAGGTCCTATATACAATACCATACACAATGGAAGATTTGTATAACCTCTTCCAAGATCATGTTGACTTATCGCTGTTTCATGTCAAATACAAAGCTGAATTTAATTACTAGAGCTCTTGTATGTTGTATTGTATTAATCCCATTTATGGCTATGTGCATTTAAAAGAGGAAAATTCTAGCAAAAAAGGTCAACTTTGAAGAAGAAAACCGCAATATACAATGTTCTATTATCAAGATCACAGCTGCCATTAATATGGTATATAACTCAAACATACAACACAATATTGTTGGCGGGAAAACATAAAAATTTGACTAGCTTTGTTTTATGGGTTTTTTTTTAATCAGAATTTCTCATTCGAATTTATTTAATTCAGGCTATGATAAGATCATTTCCTCTTCTCTTTCTCTAGCTTTTGAAGAAAAAAAATCAAATCATCACTCAAAAAAAAAAACTACCCCCAAAATATTTGTTCAAAGTTTTTTTTCTAAGATGAACCTTACCTGTCCCTTATATAAGGTTATAACGCACGTGCCTATTATTTAAATTGGTAATTATGATATACCATTTTTATCAGCTCAAAAAGATAATTATTTCATTATTTCAATACCTTCTATAAGAAAATCTAACCAAAACCAATTAATGGGAGCTATAGTTTTCTTGATTTTTTTTAGAGGAAAATTGTAAATTTTAAAGTAACTCAATTCTTTAAAAATTCAAATATATTTGATATAACTTTGTAATGCAGGCGAAATTTTAACACCAGATGCGTTAGAATATATTCTGTAGGTTCTTTTAAAAATGTAGAACTCAAAATCAGCAAGTTTGAAATATACTTAGCGTCAAACCATGCAGTTATGTAGAAAAAATTGAGCAAATATTTGCAAGAATTCTACCTTTGATGCTTTCCCCTTCAACTATTAAGAATTGGAATAATCTTAGTGAAGATGTAAAAAAACGTTCCTTCATTGCCAATTTTTAATACAAAGCTTAAAAGCTTGGGAGTAACAAATTCTTGTAATTATTTCAATGTTGGTAGCAGGAGAGAAAATATTTTACATTGTCAACCTAAAATTAATGCTAACAGCCTAACAATCTCAATGCCCACTTAAGAAGTCATTTTTTATTCAGATGAACAGATACATGTATGTGAAAAATGTGTGGTTATTATATAGAAGTCAATAAACATATTTTATAAGGTCTCCATATTATAATTTGAACGAAATACACTTGTTAATAAACTAAATAATATTGGTGTTGAAATTGAACTTGAAACACTATTAAGAGGGAAAATCAAATATTCTTATCAAATAAATCGTGAAATTGTTTCCATTGTACGTAAATTTACTAAATCCAAGAAGAGTTTTAACATAGACTTAGTGAACATTATAGTGTCTTTGTTTTTTTGTTTTTTTTAGGGTTTTGTTCTTAATTTAATAAACAATTAATTAAATTATATATATATATATATATATATATATATATATATATATATATATATATATATATATATATATTTTTTTTTTTTTACTGTAAACGTAATATATTTAGCGTGCACGATGTTTAGCGGAAATAAGTTTTTGATCAAGTTGGCGTCGATTCAAGTTGATTCAAGTTGAATAAGCGCATTCCGCGCCAAAAGCGGTACATGTGTAAAAAGAATACACATCCAAATGTAGTACGTTTACAGTGTGTGTATATATATATATATATATATATATATATATAGAGAGAGAGAGAGAGAGAGAGAGAGAGAGAGAGAGAGAGAGAAAGAGTTAGTTATATTTAAGTATAATTCCGAAAAATGCTTTACAGTTCACTAATAATACTTATATTTTTAATCAATTTCATATGTTAATTATTTTAGTCCTATAAATCTGAATATTAAACAATCTGTTCATAAACTGTAACTTGAATATTATTATGTATACTCATACATTGTCACATGAACTCCTTAGACAAGGAGAGGAATAACATAGGCATAGTATGTTTTCCAATCCTTATTGAATCTATTCAACAAAAATATGTTTAATCCACCTTTGAAGCCCTTTTTCTAAAACTTGGAATCATTACAAATAGCATTCAATTGATAAATAAATAATAGTAGCTTTGTTAAATATACTAGCGACAATGTCACAAAAGATCATATTAGATGATATGATGACCATTTCCCCTTCCCTTGTCTTGATTAATGTTTGTGAACGATTTATAGGTAATCGTTAACTTCTCAAGAAGGTTTTTATCTAACCAGATTAGGTAGTGTGATAAATTAAGACTAATTAATATATTTTTCCAAAAAAAATAAGATTTCGCAAAAGGTACCCATTAGGATCGAGGTTATGTGCTATTGTGTGACTATGCGATCGTTGTTTATAATTCTAACAAAAATATGAAATTTTAATGATATTCAGACCAATAATAGCTGAAGTGTGTACGTTATTTAAGTTCAACGTATTTTTGTCATTATTGTTTTAGACAATGAAGAAAACACTTTTATCTATTCAATTTTTATTAATATTAATAAACAAATAATCAATAAATATTCCATACTGTATTGAAAATTCAAAATAAATACTTCGCTGATCAACAGCCATATAAATTCTCGAGCCAGCTCGATGATATTGTAAAACGAAAAATTATGTAAACGTTCTTCTTGCAAAAACATCAAAATAACAAATGAATATGTTTTACAATGAAACAGCAAGCATGGGCGATCGGGGCAGAAATGCCGCTACTTTTTGGTCGTCAAACTTCTTGGAAAGCGATTTGTTGAAGAGCAGAGTCTTCGACCAGTAGCACTATTTCAGACAAGCAATAGTGAATTCCAGTAGTTGCCAATGGTGTGACGGAAGCTATCTAGAAAGAGCATGCTACCCTGTGTTCGAAACATCAGCACGACAGTCGTTTCTCATCTTGACTGTAGATCCCTTTTACTATCTTAAGGCGAATCGCCCCAACCTGTAAAGAGGGAAAGGAAACAATTAAGTTGATTGAAATCACCAAAATACAGCATAAATACCAAGTTCCCATTAATGCTCAATAAATTCTTCTTTAAATGGACATCGTAGGTTACACTAGCAGATTAGTTCTTAAAGACAGTAATTTGGCACCAAAGGTAAATGCCAGATTCATTTATTGACGTGTTAGGCTCTAAAAGATAAACAGTAAGTCTCCCCTCAATAAATAGCCAAGGTTACTATGTGCGGGGGTGATGACAAATGGTCGCTAACTATGTCAACAAAAGCTGCCTATCTGCGATGGATTGAAAGGGTCATCCGGTAAATAGTGTGTACGCCCTAGAGTGTCATTTCTCTGAGAGTTTAACATCTCTAGAGTCACTTACGTTTACTAACTCATCAGATAATCCACGATTCAATAAAGGTTTCGTCGATTACCTTTGTGGATTAGTGGCAGCAAGTTTTCTCTTTCTGTTTGTTTTCCTTTCAAGAAGGCATTGATTTTATTACAGAATACGAGGAGTTTTGAAAATTTGATAACAACTTCAATGCACGTAGTAATGCAAGATTTGTAATGTGACGTAAATATTAAAAGTTGTTACGTCACATTGTCTAGGATGGTTAGATAACCTTTTCTGCCTACAGAGACATTTATCAGTGTTAAAATAAGATGTAATTAAGACTTGATGAAGTCGAAAATATTTTTAAAGTAATTGTTTGCACTCTTATTTATAAAATCAAGCAAATATCCACACAAACAATATTTACAGAACAAATTAAACCCGAATTAACAAACAATATTAACAATAACAAAAAATGAAGTCCGAATTTTAAAAAAAATGTGTATTATATAAAATACAACCTCATGCATATTTCTATGAATGCACTGTATATTCATTTTGATAGCATCTTCCAAAATGTGCAATTGAAGTTTATCTGCGATATAAGATTTTCATACGTCTTGTTTAATTTAGGGATTTTCGTTCGTTTCTATTCTGACGACAAAAAGATCATTCAATGCGAGGGAAAACGGATTTAAAGTATAAGTTTTTTTAAAAAAACCATTTCTTTACATTAAGTTAACGTATTGGGGTTTGTACTTCTACAAAAAAAAAATAATTTTGAAAAACAAAAAAAAAAAAATATCAAAAATAATTCAGCAATTCGCTTGCCATATTACCACAAAAAAGGAAACCAATATCTACATACCTATGTATATAATAAATAAATTATGTAATAAAGATTATGTTACCCAAAACAACTTAAGCATCTTTTGCTTATACTGTACATGTAACATAGATTAAAAAACACTTGCATATCGAATCGTTTCAAAAACAATTATCATAGTGTTAATAACTTTTTCATTTTATAATTAAAATTGGATAAAACAAAGAATATTGCTAAAATATACGTACATTCACATATATGCATAATGTAAAACTTTATTTATAAATGCATATTTGATGTATTTTATTTTTAATGGAAAGTCGTAAATAATGCAAAATGTTACTACCAAAACATTGACACTTGAAATGTGGATTTTAATGTTTCTTTTTAGAACATGTGACAATTCCATTTTATATTTTTAGCTATTACTACATTAATTCAATAATGTTATCTTTCAGCGTGTTACGAAATGCTACCTAATAATACTGCATTCTTCAGCAATTTTATTTTACACTTGATGTATCCTGAACATTTTAAAAAACTAAATATACTCTAAATAACTTGTATAATTATTCAAATGATTTATAAACTCTTTTAACTATAGCCCAAAAGAATGAACATTTGGTAAGCTTGTAAAGAAAGATAATAACAAGCACTGGATCATATATACTGGTAGTGTAAAACGTAGACACAAAATATTTTGTCATCGTAACAAATTACATGTTTTGAATGCATTTATAAGTTTTTTAAAGAAAATTTAAAACACTTATAAAGTCACTTCAAAAGGGTTTATTACTTATTTTGTTTTGATAGCAAACTTTTATTTCTGCATATTAATGTAAGAACTTTGCACATCAAATCAAACTAAAGCCAATTTTTGTAAAATTAAAAAAATGACTTTTAATAGGAAGTGAAATAAAAAAAGCCATTGAAACAACATACCACTTTTTCCAAACTCGTTGAAATTCTTTGGCATTCTGCATCAAGTTCAGTAATTTTCTGCTGTTTTCTCGAATTTCATCTTGTGTCTTTCTTCTCTGAATTTGGAATGTTCTTCCAGGAACACTTCTTTTGTACGTTGGTCGTTCTCCTTTTTCTATACAGACTTCGGAACAGAAGATGTCAATAAAACAACAAGAGAATCGAGATCCTTCATGTCTTTTAATGGCTCTAAGTTTTTTCCACGATTTTGAAGACAAAGCGACATGTAAGCATGCAAAGACAACCAGAGCTAATTTCCAGAAGTTCATCGTTATAGGTTATAATACTGGCAAAACAAACTTAAAATACTATTTCTTTCGTGTAATTCACGAGTTATATACTATTCAAAGGAGACTATCGGTATTTATACTCTGTAACTAACATTTCCGGCCGAAATTCCCTTATACGGTTAAGTAGGAGGGGCTTCAGCGTGTATTTGGTATTTTCATTGGAGAACAAACAAACCCAAACTGCTGCTCTTAATGTGTTCAAATCAATTCCCTCTTATCAGAAGTGATTAAACAATGTACCGCTAATTGAATCAAAATACACGCGTTCGATAAATTTTCTGTGAAATTAATTGCAACGTCAAAAGAATCAAAGTGCCTGCCAATTTTGAAAAAAAATCACCTTTCTAATATAACAAATCGGTATTACAAGAGGCCTCCCCGGCAAGGATTTTATTTGACCTTCGACGAAACATTTCAAATATTGCGGGGGTGTTGGGATATCTTAAGATTTACGATGCCTATTTAATATTGGGATTAAATGATACCAGTTATTCATTTAAAAGCGGTTATCAGTTTCCTGAGTACTGTAGCTGGGTGTTTCCTCAGTGAAAATGTATTAAATCTTTTATGAACGTCCTGATGCGACAACTCGATTTTAATTCATTTATGTCTGTGTTTTCTTCCAAGAGTAAATAACTTTCGTCTTTTATTTTTATAAATATAATCTAAATGACGTAATGAAATGTCCTAAATCTAGACAAATCAATCCCCCTTCTTTTATATTTTAGAACTACAGGCAGAATACATACGATGACATAATTGAAGTTAAATGTGTTGTTTGTATTTTAAAAAATTCTTCTGTTGTAAAAATGCTACTGTATATATGATTTTTCACCCATAATCTCAGTATAATAGAATTTTTCTTTTTTCCTATCTCTTTACATTTCATCATGATATATATTATAGTTCTGTTTTATCAAACTAAATGAATACATCTACTGATTTTCTTTAATTTATAGTGTTTAATAAAAGTCAATAATTATGATTTTTTAAAACTTAATAGTTAAAAAAAAAAAACAAATATGTTAAGAAATTCTAAAACCTTTTTGAAATGTTTATTTAACAAAAATTCATTCGCATAAAGATATTTGTTTTACATTTTAGAAAGTGGACAAACATATTTGTGTATCTAATTAAAATTCTCAATGAGATAGCTGACAATCGAATTTTTTTTATTACTTTACAAAAGGTACACGCTAATCTAAGAACCCCCCGCTGGAGACCATTTGACACAACTCTTTGTTGTGTGTATGTGTCGGGTCAATCTGGTTTCTCAGAACGGCTAGAACTGTTATGAGAAAATATCACTAGGCTGGACGAGATGGTCTTTTAAACGTCTGAAGTATTGAGTGTTTTTACAATTCCAATCCACGTTTCTAAAGGTAATGTCTTTTTTACCTAGCAATTTGTTAACAATGAAAAATTATCTTTTAAAGGGGGAAATATGGTAAAATAAATTTCTGAAAGTAAGTATAGGAAGCTGCTAAACCCAAGTAGTAATATTTGCATGATATACCACTGAAAGAAGGAAATATATAGAATATTAAGATATGATTTATTTAGCTTTAAACTATTATTAATTAAAGGAAAAATCTACATATTTCACCTTTTAAATTTGGGTATTTTCATATATTTTTATGTAGAGCACTTCTTCCAACGGAAATCAAAACAGTCTAAAAATGGCCATATCCATAGAGCCTTCTTGAAGGAAAAAAGATTCCATTAAAACAAAAATGTTCAGAGATGTAAACATTGGCTATAATTATAAATATTATTATTTACATTCCGTAAACTCCTCAACATCTTTCATTAATAAAAATCACTCGATAGAATTTTCTTTATCTAACATACAGTACCGATCAGACCCAACCTAACACCAGAGTAAAGCCCAACTTAACCCTGGTTTTACTTTTGGGGTTTACTAGTACTTGGGTTTTACTCTGGGTCTGCTTTTTGGGTCCACTCGGGGTTTACTTTGGGTTTACTCGTGGTTTACTTTGGGTTTACTCGGGAATTGCTTTTGGAGTCATCTGTACGCACTGAAGTGTGAAGTAGCCCCGTCTTTTATCTTACTATCTTACTGCTTATAATTCCTGCCCCTTGTATATTCCGAATACACATGTAGCGTCTGCTTTCAGGAGTACTAGTATACTTCTGATCAGGGTTTACTCTCTGTGTCCTTTCTGGGTTTACTTTAGGTTTACTCTGGGTCCACTCTAGTAAACCCGGAGTAAACCCAGAGTAAACCCAGAGTAAACCAAGAAAGTAAACCAAGTGTTTAGTTGGGGTTTACTTTCTGTTAGGTTGGGTCTGATCGGTACTGTAACAACTAACAAAAATACTAGTATACTGGCCGAAATTTCTAACGCCCCACTTTTATTTTTTCATTATTTAGGAAACTTTAACATCGGTTTTTGAGTGGTTGACACTATCGACTGCTGTTTAAACTGCTCTACAGTTCATGTCAAAAAATTGTAATCGAGTAAGTAATAACTCGACCATGACCGTATTTGTTGAAAAGCGTAGTGCGCGTGTTCGATATGTTTTTCGAATGTGTTTATCAAAACCACTCGATTCGATCGATTCCCTGCCTTTGCGGGCTTATAAAAAAACAAATCCAACTGAGTAAAATGCAGCACATATCTGCCCAAGAACCTTCAAGGTCAGTTGGAGTAGTCAAAGCAGAGCGGGGTTTACGCTAGGTTTGCTTCCTTTCACAATATTTGGTTTATTTACTTTTTACCTTTAAAAATGATATCCTTAACTATAAAACAACTACTGTGGAATCATCATTGTTCGTGGGGGACCAATGTTCGTGGCTTTCGTGGGTAACCCTTGCCGACGAATTAACATCCCCACAAACGTATATACATTGTACAAGCATTTGTTTAATATTTATCAAAATTATTCCGAACTTGCAACCAACGAAATTACGTCCCCACGAACCATGAAAATTTTGGCTACCCACGAACATTGAACCCCACGAATAAAAATGATTCCACAGTATTCTAAATTCATAATATTCATCACAGATCGCTATATTTTTTTTTTACAGACATCCAATGCAAACGGAAGTGTTAAAGACCTACAATGAATGCCAAAAGGTCATGTAAGGACAGGTCAACATGACCGCTTCATTAAGGTAACTCACCTTTCTGATTGACACCGCACAGCACGCGCAACTGCACGGCACAGACCTAGACCACATTAACAAATTAAATAACCCTCCACAAAGGATTTTTATTCAGTTGTGGGATTTCTATGAGATCCTGTTATTAGTGCGAATGGAAAAAGCATGAGCTATTAATGTTGTGATTTTTATATCGAAGGGTACCTGTGCCCTCTTGATATTTTCATAAAGCCCTTAAATTTTAGATTTTTTTAAAAAAATGCTTTGTTATTCTTTATTCTAGATATTTAATCATTTTCATTATCAAAATAATTATAATTAGGAACAGTGTGCTACAAACACTTGCCTGGGGCGTTAGAAATTTTGACTAGTATGGTTATATTGTTATCGCGATGGTTTTAGAACTTCCAAATATTGATTTCATTTAAAGATGTGTGATGAAAGAATGGATAAACGACTTAAGTAGGCTGGATAGTCAACAGATTAATCCTCAGTTTTATCTTAACATTTGAGACATGATTTATTTTACCATCAACTATAACATGTATTTAGTAAAGAAAAATTCCTAGTATTTTAACTTTAAAATTTTAATAGTTCCCTATATTTCACACGAAAAGGAGATTTATACTGTCTAAAATTAGTCACGACCATCCAACCCTCTTAACCCATCAATATATGTATTTAAGGACGTTAGATCCTCCGATCAAAAGGTTTAAAGTTTTTTTCTGAAGTATTTTTAAAAAAATCTACACACATAGCTTAAGGTACATGTACCTCACTACACATAGACTTGAACTTTTTAAGACATTTCGTCACAATATGGCGATTTAAATGTTTCGTTAAACTGTTTATATCGTTGGATTGGGTTGTATATCGTCGTACCTCAGTGGTTAAAGTATTGGGCTTCTGAACCGCAGATCATGAAGTTCAAATCCGCCTGGAGCTTTTGGTCATGTTTACTGAATAAAATTTTCAAAAATATAATTTTTCATCCAAAATTGCACATTATTTTTGCCTATTTGACTTAAATACTTCTTATCCATTATGATATCTATCACAATCAAGTAATTTTCTGCTGATTTGAGAAAATATTTCAAGGTGTAGTGAGCCACCTTAACCAAAATTTAAAACAAAAGTTTGGGGTCTATATGCTTCTTTCGGCGCTACGGTGTATTTAGTATGACCTTTCTTCACTGACAGTGCAGATTGCTCATAATTCGCTTTTCCCTCTACATTTTTTTATCGGAATGAACCATGGCATCAAATAAAAATTATACTATTTAAAACAAATAAAATTAAAATTATCATAAAGAAAAATGTAACAATTTCTTCACCTTATTGATATGTTTACCGTTTTGGAATGTTAAAACGCTATTTTTATCCATTAGCGATTTAACATGTAATAAAATTATTTAAAAGTCTCAAACTTTCTCAAATTATGATAGACTTGTCAGAAAAATCTTATGAATTCAGAAAATGAAACCAAAAGTATGGGTCTATTATGTAAAATTTGAGATATGGCATGAAATAAGCTTATTTTAGGCAAACATCGGGATTCATTTTTCCTTGACTTTTATGATATATAAAGTTTAATTTGCCAATATGTGTCGATAGAAATATTGAAACATCGTAAAAATATGTTTTTCAAAACACAATGAAGATATCCTAATGCACAAACTACCTGGAAACTTTATTTGCACTGAAAATAAGGAAGCTAAAGTGACGGTACTGTAAAACAATTGAGTTATGAAAAATGTTCATTTTCTTCTTAAAAACTTTCCGCCACAAAATATAGTCCCCTGCTAAAATCTGTCAATTTGTAATTTTTCTTTACTATTTTATTTAATATAGTTGGCATTAAAAAATATGAATGTATGAGTAGAATCAATATATGATGCATAAATTCCAGAATAGTGGTGATCAAAAATGGCTACCCAAAAACAGAGAAACGAACCTCTTTAAGGGGGGAGCTTTATAATTTTAAAGTATTATTATTATTATTCCAAGCAAAATTACTTTTATTCAACCTGATTTGACAAAAAAAAAATGCCTAAAGTAGAGACCCCTCAATCAAAGTTAATTAGAATAAGAATATAGGTATATAAAATAAAATATCTTAGTAATGAGAAATCAAATTAATGATATAATTAGAAATGATATATTTTTCAGAATTGGCATTTGCATTTTTTAAGAAAAAAAAATGGTTATTTTTCATCAATTTTACTAGAAATCACTAAGGACAACTTGTATGAATGACAGGCATTATATTATTGTTTTGTTATACTATAAATAAATTTTTATAAAATATTGCATAAATTTGTCTATTTTTATAGGTTTTTTAAAGCATAAAGTGCAACAAGAAATGTTTGTCAAAAGTTAAACTTTAAACTTTAAAACATACATATTAAATAATTAATTAAATAGTTTGTTCAAGCATGCTATAAAATTAAAAGAAGATTAAAGAAATTGAAAGAAAAATAAGTATGCTTGTAATAATATGGTGATAAAATTCCATGTTTTGTTGCCCTGCTTCTGAGTGAGAGTAAATTTAAAAATCATGTCTCAGTTAGAATAAATTTGAAAATCATGTCAAATCGGATTTCTCCTGTTTTTCTTTTCAGAGTAAAACTACATTAAAACTGAAAATAAAATGTAATTTTGTCGAAGCAGTTGAAAAGTGTATTTTTGTTTAAAATAAGATATTTGAAAGTTCCAAAGACAATGTATTTATTCTCATATCAGATCAGGTCCCGCCGTCACTAACTTTCCTAAAGTCAATACACAACATCTAGTCTGAGTTTTGACCTTTATGCCCCTTTTCTTTTAAGGATTAGAGTTGAGGACTGAGTTAAGTGATTTGGAAGTTTTGGCGACGGTGGGGTCTGATCATATATGCATATTAAACTTATTAGATATACATGTATACCGAAACACTTCTGTGTGAATAAAGATCAACTAATTGGAGGCCCATCAGTACCTGGAAACTGTCTGATATTTTTTCGTACATAACTGTTTGTCTTTAAATTTCATTGAACTGTTGATTTACCTGAGACAGTCGGATTTTGAGACATCTGCACTGCAACAGTCTTGCATTAAGTGGGATATAAAATAGATGATTAGCTTACTGATATTGGACTGCAAAAGGTTAGCTTTTAGACTGTCAGTACAAAAGGACAGCGTCACAACAGTGGTTTAATATACACATAGACAATAAAAATCATACAAATGTAACTAAGTACACGCGAACCTTACAAATCAGAGCAAGACACCTGTATGTGTATACATTTACAACCTTATCAATATTTACCTTTAAGATAAGGAAAGTCTATGTAATCCTGTTGTAAATACTTTGAATAGATTCTAGGGTTAAAAATAGACAAGGGCCATTCATTAAATGGTTTCAACTCCTAGGAAGCATATTTTCTTTAATTCTACAAATATGAAATATAAGTGATAAGAATAATTATAACAAAATTTGATAATTTTAATAAATGGATAAAGCTTGGTTCGAGAAATGACATGTTATCAAATATTTCCATATTTATTTGCAATGATTAGCAGAAAATATTTGCGTCAATTAAAATAATACATGACTGTATAAAACAGGGGTCAAATTAAGTCTTTTCATTTTATTCAGGTAAATATATCACAGAATGCCATGATTACACATTTGATTCATGTGATTATATAATATTATTAATACAGGTAACCAGTTGAAATGTTTTAAACACACTTGCACACGAGGTCGTGCAAAACTCACGAGTGTCCTTCCATCTAAATTAAGATGAAAGCACCTTTATTCATGTATTGTACCATTTACGTCTAGGTCTGGATCCCGGTGAATTGAATAGGAAAAGAGACAAACATTCTGTGCACATTTTATGTTAAATAAAATGCAAATCCAATCTGGTTGGATGGTAAAAAAAAAGTGTAAAGGCAGGTGGTTTTTCCGCAGACATTGAAATAAAATTCAATAAAGAAGGTGAATTTTTCAGAAACAACGCAAGAATTTAATAATAAGGAGAAGGTATAAAATGAATATTTTACTTCAGTTTATTTGCTTTTCTTGTATCTAAAGCTTCCACGTGTCAAATGTGTTTTGGTGTGAGTGGGTGGCAAGGCAAATTTATTACAGGATAAACATGACGTTTTTTCTATTTTTTGTTTTAATTTTGCATGTAAAAAATTGTCAACTTATTTTGCAATCTTAAAAACTGAACTTCGATTTAACAAAGTTATAATTTTAAAAATATAAATTGATTGTTTTTTTTCTGTTTCTCATTAATGCAAGGAAATTCAAGACTTCCGAGTATTAAGGAATAACTCTCACAATGCACTCCTTCTTGTGAAGGATGGTAAAAGTGGTTCTAGAAGAGTTTAATCCTCTAAACAAAGTTTGAATGACTTTAAGATAACAGTCTTGTTCTCTTGTCGGATAATGACCAATTTAATATGAATGCACCTTCAAACGTCAGCATACGTTAGTCAAAGATTAGAACTTTAGAATTTATGTGGGGTACATTGAATGTATGCTCATCCCATAATAACTGGTCAACAGTTTTCAGGATAGGTATTTTCATTTATTTGAACATTCATCATTCATGAAAAATGTTATTATTAAAAACTGCTGAATCTTTACACATTATTGGTGATCATATGTGGTGTAATATTCTGTCTTTTCTTATTTTTTTTTGTTTAGGTAATTTTAAATTCCTCAACCGTTCAACTGTAGGTCTCATGTTGCACTCACTTAATCGAAATTGTTGTTTACTAGCATTAGAAATATTTTTGTCGATGCTATTATTATATCTTAATCGAAATAATTACCGGGGGGGGGGGGGTAATTATAAACAGTATGCTACCAGTTTCTCTGCAATTTCAACTTTCTCGATCTTGTATTGATACAATAGCTGTTTAGTACATGTAGATATGCACTTAGTATATACTTATAATTTACATGTAAAGCTGATTTTTAGTTAAAACATAAAATGGCATTTGTACATCAATTATTTAACAATGGGCTGCTATTTAAAAACTGTTTAAGGGAAAAATTGAAGATAATAAACAGAAGTTTGAATGTCTATGCTGTTTTGAGAAATATATCTTTATACATGCATCCAGAAGTACAGATATCATGAAGCCACCAAGTAAACATGCTGTGTATTTTGAAGAGGAAAGAAGTGTGTGCATATTCTATAAGGAATTAAAAAAATGATATAATGAAAGTAAAAAGGAATATATACAATGAAGTAAGTAATCGTTTTCTTTTCAAAATTGTGTGTTTTGGTTTATATTTATTATTATTTATTTAAATTTATTTATTATATTTATGATTTAATTTTGTGGGATTTTTTTTCAACATTTGACTGTAGTTTTAAGTGGTCTTTGACGGATGTAATTTATGTATTATAGAAACGTGCATTGTTTTTTGCATGGAAGATATTTGCTTCAATTGATATTTTATTCGAGCTATAGCTGGTAATATGATTGTTCATGTATCCAAAGTATCACTAAGAATTTTCGATCGTCGCGTGGCTTGGCCTTATTATATTTTGTACTGTTTAAATTACAACAGGTTAAGATTGTTGAGATGAAAAAGAAAACCCTCTATGTAATTATATAATGGATTTTATTTTTATTCTTTATTCAAACAGCAATATTTGATGGTCGGTTACGTTAAGAATTAAGCCGAAAACAGATCTTTCTGTGTTTTCATGAATAGACAGTTTGAGGATTATATTCTTCTTAAACCATTTACTAATTTGTTTTAAGAATAAATAGTACATGCACCAAGGAAACCTGAAAACAATGCTGATAAATTTTTTTTTTAACTTTTAACAACAAAACCAGTCTTGCATGGCACTGTTTCTTTTTGTTAACTTAATGAACACTTTTGAGTGTGTGCAAGGTTATAAAAAGTGAAGCTGAATAGTTTCATATGCTTTTATTCTTCAAGTGAGCAACACCGTCATCTCATTCTCTGTTGGAGATATTTTTTACACAATTTTAAGGGTTTAAATTAAGCACTGCAAATATACTGACACGGTTCTATATTCTGGATAAGGAGGTAATTCTGTGACAAATGACAGCTTCTTCTGATAAAAATTATCAAGCCAACCAAAACAAAGAATGCGTAGACACGGTCTGATGCAGACATTTTTACCATAGTGTAGAGAAGGTCGAAGGTAAAAGTTTGATTTTTTAAATTTATTTTATATGATTATTTCATGATTCTACAAGATGGAGCAGCGAAATAAAATAGTGTATCATTTCATAGTTTCCCTTTACTATTGGTGTCATTTCTATAGTCGTTAAACATTAATTATTTTTTTCATTTGATGGCAAATGCAATGTCTTATCATTGTTTCCAGCTTACCTATAGCCGTCCAACAAGTTAATAGTTTAACCTGTCTCTGTCCTTTGTTTTTATAATGGACAGAAGGACATCTAAAGGTAACTTATTGGATTATGTTAAAGGGACTTAGACACGATTTGAGCTCAAAAGTTTGTATTTTATTTTTTCATTTTTAATGTTTAGAATGGATAATATGGGTATTTGTAATTCTTTGTCAAAATTTGAAAGTAAAATATTAATTTATAAGCAGGATACAGAGTTTGAAATTCTTTGTTTTGTAAACAAAGCTCAAGCCTTGTTATTGTTTACATATGTGTTTTATTGGTATAAGTTTCAATCTAATGTTGCTTTTTCCTGTTGATAATATTATTTATAAACACATTGAATAAGTTAACCTTGTTTTCCACGAGTCATTGCGTCTTATAAATGGTAATTCCATACTTTACATTATTTGTAAACAAATATAAGACTCGAGCTTTGTTTACATAACAACGGATTCTTACCTCTGTATCTCTCTTATAACTTGAATTCTAACATTCAAATTTTGGTCAATCATTCAAAATGTGTATGTAAACTATTTTATATATAAAAAATAAAATTTTCATCTAAAATCGTGTCCAAGTCCCTTTAAGGATTCAAATGTATTTTATCATGGATAAAAGCCGAAGATGGCGAAGAATTACATAACAAAATTATTTATTTAAGGAGAATACAAATCTAGACTAAGTTATTTTCATTTCAGTCAATGATATTGCTTTTCACTATATTTGCTATAATATATATTGTTAGATACTGGTTTAGGGTGAAATCCTATCACTTTTCACAGTACCAGTTGGTCATCTAAAAGGTCAGGAATAACAGTTTTTCTTCATGTCTTTTAATTCAGTATTTCACATAGACCGATTGATACCTTTCATATCCTACCTGTCCACTGACAATAAAAACTGGATTTTAAAAAAAAAATATCGAAAAAACCCAACAAGCCGTTAAACAGGGCAAATTAAAAAATGTATAATCGGCGTTTGCCATTGAGAACACGTATTCTTTTCATTACCTATTTTAATTTGAATAGAGGATATAATAACTATTTCTAGTGACGAGTTTAAATAACTTCTTCGGTCCATAGTTTGAGCAAGATAAAGGGTATTCTAAGGTCATGATAATTATGTAAATTTATGTTGACGTTATTTCGCTGCTCAATAACCCATCTTATCTTTAACGTGTTATAATTACATGTACCTGTTATGATACTCGTGATGTAATCAAGCAGTCAGTGATAACTTTTTTCTCTTGAATTATAGTTTGTGAGACTTTACTTGTTAAATTGGAGAGATAATGGCATTAAATAACATTAAGCATGATTTATACTTGACAAAAATTCCGCTAGTGACTACTTTCAGTTTAAACTGTTTGAAATTGATACATACGTGACATTTATCATGTTTTTCTATGTACGAGGAGTGACTGCGACTTTGGTTTAACCTTATCACGATCAGAACAAAAAAAGACCAGATCGACACAGTTTCTGGTTGACCTAACCATAAAATATATGGCCCTCTTATCAAAATATTTATTTTGGTTAATATTTATTTTGCCCTTATATTTTATAGCTTTCGTACGCATTATATTCCCAAGAATGTAATAGAATGTTTAACTGAGTGGTATTCAAGAGGTGCCTACCTATGGAATATTTATACGTTAATTAGAGTTATAGTTCTTTTTTCTCAAAGAGGTATTTTGCATCGCTGGTGATTATCATACCTTTTGTTACAATCGATTCATTATACTAGTAATAAGACCGACCTTATCAATATTGCTTTAATTGTTACGTGTTTATTGTTTAAGAAAATTGTCAATAGTGAAAACCAATTTAAGCTGGTAATTTAAATTATGTAAATATCATCTAAAAAATTCTCTTGCTTTATACCAATAAAACTTTATTTCGCAAATGGACCTTATTTATTCTTTGACTCATTTATAACTTTTCCTTCTATTCATACAGATATGCTGACAACCAACAACAGAAAAAAAACCCCAGCAAGTATAAATGTTTTACTGTCGGCATGAAGTTATATATTTGTCTGTAGTTTGATGGGTAATGTTTCAAATTACGAAAAATATGTGAAAGACCAATGTGATCCGCTGTAACAAAACTTTGATGTCAGAAAGACAAGTTTGACGCATTCCACGAGAAGAGAAATTGATATAATTATTTCTGTTCTACTATTTCTTTCCCTAATTTTTTGTTCTCAGTCTTACCTTGCATTGCATACTTTCGCATTATGCAATATACAATAATACACATTATGAAGGTAGATTTTTCCAAAAGATGGTTCGCTTTTTTCCTGATGTTTTTTTAGTGGATTTTCTGGTACGTAGATCACAATGATAAAAGGGCTAGCTAGTGAATCCATCGGGATTCTGATGCCCAAAATGACGACTGCTCCAGTACACACCACCCATACCTGACAGTTACATGTCGAGATTTTTGCAGGATAAGCCGAGGTACAAGAATTGTCAGATCCTTGCAGAAGAGAAATGTTTTGATGCACCAAGTAAGTATTTTGTGATAAAATACCACAAGATGTGCATATAACAGGATGATTAATCATTCTCTCATCTCCTCTCTTTCTTTCTGTGTGTTTGCAAAAGTGCAAGCGTTGATTGACATAATTAATTAGTGTAATGTGTTACGCTTACAGTGTGTGTTTTAGGGCTTTCGAAGGTTGACGTACTTTTCTATTTCGGTGAGTCAAAATGTACTTTAGTATTAGTTCTAGTACACTGCTAACAGGATAGAATGAGTACATGACCACTAGCTGAAATATCAAATCAACACTGATTTCCTACTATTATACATGTAATTCAATATCATGTAATTTATAAACTATTTAAGGGTCCTCAAGTGACAGACACCAAGAGTTTTGCCCCCCCCCCCAAAAAAAAATTACGGCGGGGGTGATCAAATCCAATAAATCCCGAAGGGCTTTAAGATAGATTTATCACCCCCAACTTTATTTGATCACTTCATGATATTCCAAGAATGATTCCTTATAACCTATATTTATATAATTTCAGCAATTGTACGATTAAATATTAAAATAGTCATTGGTGAAATGTATTGGAGTAAACGTTACATAATTGATTCGTAATGTTTTCACAGACAAAGACACGGAAAATGTAAATATTGAGCTTTCGAACTTCAGTATACATGTGTAGGTATGCGAGAGACAGGCCGTGGGTCTTCGACGATGACTTGGTCTGGGAGTTAACCTGTGATGGACTGATGTCCCATTAACTGAGGGGCCATTACTCTTATCGCTTATCACTAGAGGAACCAAATATGTGTCACAGGCCTTTAAAAGATAGCTTAGTTAGGATGTAAAAATTTACTTAATGATTGATATATGGCCTTTGACAGTTTTAAGCTCAAAACTCAATAGCACTAGTACATGTCTTGTACTTATTTGCATCGGCCCTTAGGAATTCATTTTTTTTTCTTACTCATCAGAAAAGTTTGAAGTGTCATGACAATACCCCAAACGTACTGGACTTAGTATATACTTGATTCATTTATATGGTTTTTGATATTTAATACAATTTTGAATGAAATATACTTTTGAATATAAGAAAGGTAAATTTAACATGACTTGACACACTAACAAGAATTGCTCTGAAAGAAGTCCGAAGAAACACATATTTTTGGTATTATCTTTGTTATGTGCAAAGTTATTAAATAACTCATTTAAAAGCTAATAATTGTGAGATAAAACAAAAATACATCTTTTCCCGTATTTTTCTGACAAATCATAAATGCAATGCATTTTGAGTAATTGAATAAATAAATCACAGTAAAGTACATTTTTGAATGTTTTCTAATGTTTACGAAAGATATTAATATAAGTTGTAGAACTTGTTTATCAATCGTTGTAAAATAAATAAAGTTCAGGTTCAGGTTAATGTTTACTATATCGTTTCTAATTTTCTTCTCTGATGAATAGCTAAAAATGAAACGGACCAAACAAGTAAATTTTCTACAGCTTATTAGACTCAGATTTATATTTACGGGTTCTATTTTTTGTTTGTTTCTTTGCTTCAAAATATGTGTGGATTTTAAAGAATGTTGCCACAATCATTCGCAGTTTTTTTCCCCTGGTTGAAACGGCATACAACAGATTGGTATGAATGGTAATTGTTCAGCAATCGGAAGCTGTGCACATAGGCATAAAATGCCTTTCTTCTGTAAGAACAGGAATCATCATCGTGTGTAAAAAAAAGAGAGAAAAAAAGTAAATAACCTTTTGAATTAACCATTCCGTGTTCTAAGATTACAAATCGCTCAACAAAGACGTCTTATTTTAATTGAACAGATCAGTCTTCCATCTGTGCCTTTCTCTCTTCAAAGTAATTCGGGATATTTTGATTGCAATTGCAGCCACATCAGAAAAAAAATCTAACATATTCGACAGTGAACTTTATGATACAAGCAAAGGATGCACTGTGATTGAATTTGATTCTTATTCTTCTCATCGAATGCTTGATGCTGGGAATCATTATTTATTTATATTTATAGTATCTCCAAAACCGCAACACCAGAATAGCGGAGAATTTTCATTGGTGAATAATACTCCGACACATCGTAGGAAGTTGCCATAGTATTTAACGCGACAACGCTAAGCAGATTTCCATCAGAATTCGCTTCCGCATTTCTCTGTGTGCTCCTCTTTCTTGCCAAATTATTTTCTTGCAGCAAATTGGTCTGCGAATCAGGATGAGCTGTGATCCTCAGCCAGAATTGCAGGAGGGCTACCTTGGTCCCCAAGAACGGTTTAACGAGCTGGGACTAAGCGTTCTGTCACATACCGACCCTGTTATTACGGCTAGAGACAATCATTACGAAATTAAGCTGAAACACCGAGGACCTATCAAAGTTACACACCAACTTCAGTCTTGCAAGGACGAAAAGGACTACTCGGAATATGTTTTCACACAGATCAAGGATGGAGTCGTTCAGTTCCTCATCCACTTTCCCTCACCGGGTTGGTACAAGCTTCAGGTTTACGCTCTCCCGTTGTCAGACCCAAGCAAGTCTTTGCCAAACGTTTACAACTACCTAATTCACTGCACCAAGACATTAAACCCATGTTTTCCCTTTCCGAAACAATATGTGCAATGGAAGGATGGCTGCTACCTGTACGAGCCGCTGAACCTCTGCGAGTCTACTAAACTGACCCATGTCAAATGGCGGGTCCTGATACCCCACGCTAAACAGGTGGCGGTGGTCGTCGATGAGGAATGGACCCACCTGGAGAACAAAGGTGGTCCAGTTTTCGAAGGCACGTGTAATCTGAATCAGTATCGCGGAAAGGACAAAAAAGTTACGGTAAACGCAAACTTCGGAGAGGATGAAAGCAAATATTCTACTATGCTAGAATATCACATCAAATAGACTGTTGTACAGTTCCATAGTTATACTTTATATATTACATTTTTATTTTCAAAACTTAGCTTGCTTATACATATGGCTATAGTTGGGATATAGATATTTATATTTTTGGATTGCTGTGATTTGAAAAACTAGAAGGAAATTTGCAGGTCTTTGACGAAAGAAGCCTTGTGTGAACGAAGTAAGTCTCTCTCTCTCTCTCTCTCTCTCTCTCTCTCTCTCTCTCAAAAGTACTCTTTTTTAAAATCTTGGATAAAAAGAAATATTAAAATTCATGTTTGATAAGCAGACGCACAGAGCGTTTTCGATATACTTTTCTTATTTTAATGTTTTCTTTTCTATATCTTTATTTATTATTGTCTCGATTTATTTCTTCATTACAATTTAAAGCAATATGAGCTGTATATTTTAGAATTTTATTTTGCTGCAAAAACCTGCTAGTATGATAAGTCTGCATGTAACTTTTATGATAAGTCTGCATGTAACTTTTATGATAAATAAAATTTGAAAAAATTATAAATTTTTGTTAGAGGAAAGATTTCTCTTCTAAGGAATATATAGCAGATCAATTTTTGTACAGGACGACAATAATTCAATTTTGATCCAATTAAGGCTTCTTTACGAGCTTTTCCACAAAAATATGGCTAACAGAAATTTACAAACCATGATATTTTTGTCATTTTGGTAGAAAATAACATTTCGTAAAAAAAAAATTTTCAACATGAAAATTGCAGCTCATATTGCTTTAAAAATTCATATGAAAAGTAATATTACTCCTTGGAAAGAAAATAAAACAATAATATTCTACTTATATTACAAAATTTTACATCATTGCAATTGACCGTCACATTCTTCAAATAGTTTCAAAATACGAGCAAACCCTTTAAAAAGGATTGTTTTAATGATGTAGAAGGTTTAATTTTCAATGCGTGCGTGTGCGGTTTGTCTTCAAAGGAAACATACGTCTCAGTGATTCTGTAGATAATGGGAATCGAGGAATGGATCGTTTACGATAGTTCTAATTTTATTCACATTAAACAATGATAAAACAGTTAGATAGAATATTTCTGCGTTTAACCCACAATCTTAGCAGCTACGAAAGCACGCAGTTATAGTATCGAAGGCTTCTGTTTGAAAACAAAATAAAAAGGATAAGTTCCGTGATTTTTGGAAGCCCAGATCTACGTTTTATTAATTCTGATATCTTTTTATCACGTGTAAATATAGCTTTGAGATGAATCTGAAAATTGAACAGCACTGCAAGTGGTCATTCATCTGTT
Organism: Magallana ariakensis; assembly: GCA_020458035.1. Lineage (NCBI taxonomy): Eukaryota > Metazoa > Mollusca > Bivalvia > Ostreida > Ostreidae > Magallana > Magallana ariakensis. The sequence goes on along the minus strand of CM035819.1, from coordinate 27,035,688 downwards.
TCATAATCAGTAAGACAGATCTATAGAGGGGAAAAAGCAACTGGCTTCATCGACGTCAGATTGAGATAAAAATGCAATACTTTCATATGTTGATCACCGCAAGACTTCTCCCTTATAGTACGGGAAAATAGCCCAGAAAAAATATTCTTATCTTATCAAAACTGTTACATATAGCAGTGTGCAAACACATCAAACTGGTCATTAGCGGGATGGAGTAAAGATGTGTTTTTATTTTTATACATGTATCTTGTTTTAAAGCCAAACAAAAATATTAAATGCGGAAACATACCGGTTAGAGATATATGTAAATCTGTTGACCAGTTTTGCTTCTGGCGCTTTTGATATCATGTGACTGAAAGATCTCTATCCAGAAATGTGTGCCTTGTGACGTACTCCGATTTTTATCAATATCCAACGATTGTTAGTTTGCCAGGAAACCTGTTTTCGTTGGTTAGCAACGAAGTTGTCAAAACAAATTATATCGCAACATAAACCAACAAATAGTGATGAAGGCAAGAAAATGTATATGTATCCATAAACTACAACTTTGATTCCGTGATGCTTACTCCGATATTTTTTCCGAGTCGCGGAAAAGCGGAGTAAGTAAAAGTCTCGTAATGTTTTGGCAGAACAACAGAAAAATAGGCAGCTCTTCTGCCTTGAACTTTATGCCTTGCATCCAGACCCTGTAATCAATCACTATTCTTGTTCTCGAAGTGTTTCTAGTGAGATAAGGACGCTGTTTTTTCCCCTTTTACTTCATTTCAAACTTTACGAATTTTGCGTTAGGAAGTTTAGAAGTTTTATGAAAGTCGTAACTGTCACTTTCACTTTCTCTTTGAACATGCCAGCATTTTACGTCATGCAAGAAGCATGCAAGTGACGACAACGGAATGTTGTTAGTTTCTGCATCACTTTCATGCATCTCTGATACTGAAAATGGTACTACTGTCGTTTTCTTAGTTCAGTTAAAATTATGATTATTTGCAACATTTTTTGTCAAATTTAATATCATGATTTTTTTAAACAAAGCGAAAGATTATTAAATGGAACTTCATTTAGAAAATAAGGTATTTTGACTTGAATTTTAAAAATTAGAACTATGGTTTAAACAGTTTTACAAAATTATGTGATTTTTAATATTACTTTCTGAAAGTTTTTTTACATGTACATTATTCTCACACATTATATTTATATCAAGGCGCGCATAAGGTCGGTAGCTGGGTACATGTCTTCATTAAAAAAAGGAGTAGTATTGATATAAAATATAATGATTGAAATCACATATAAATATACACGAGTCAAACTGTTTCCTATACAATCTGCTTATTGATAGTTAAGCTCAATAGGGAAAAAATTTAAATATTTTTGTCCAAAATAATAATAATAAACTTTTACCAAAAAACAAACAAAGAAACAAACAGAAACAAAACAAACAAACACGGATTTAATGTACTGAATATATCATAACTACATTTTTCTGTGGGGAAATTTATTAAAGTTCCATTGAAATGTTGCGCTCCGTAGAAAATTTCTTAAATTTTATTTATTATAGTCGTATCATAAACTTATATTTGATTTGATTAACTCAGATTTAAAATTCAAATGTTCTTTTTTTTTCAGAATGATGCGGCTGCAATGAACGCTGGACGTACCTAGAGGCTCAAATAGCTGCCGATCGCTGGCTCATACAGAATTTCATCCGCTATCGCTTTTCCAGAGAATTATTTATATGTACATATAAATTAGCTTTAATAAAGATATCTACATAGCTATATCTTTTTCAGAGTTATTTTTCCCTTTAAATTTGACCGCTTTGATGCAATTATCAAAGTAAAAAAAAAATCAAACCTTGGCAAAATTGTTGCAAACGAATTAAAAAACCGTCCATTTTGAGAAAATCGGCGGAAAATATTTATCATCATAGAGCTTAGTGGCTAGTTGGATCTCTAGATGGTCCCAGACTAGAACATGAAACTCAGCATGTCATTCCGCCCAGACTTGGCAATGGTATTGAGAGCAGGTTAATTAACAAAGATATACGTGTCATGCCAGTGTGATTTTGTGTCTGACAGAAACAAATGGAAGCATACATGCGCAGACGTGTATATTGGAATGTAGACTTCTCCCACACAACGAAATATTTGCTCATTTATATTGATTCGGCAAATATTCCTTGTTCATTACGCCTTCGGATTTAGCTTGAGTTGGTAACAGAAAACTCATGTCAAGGAATTTTCATTTCATTAAGTTTGGTAACCGAAAACTCTTTTTGATTTTTCTATAATAACATATGGTTGCTATACGTCTAATATATTGTGGTCATTTGATATAGGCATTTCATAGATGCATTTAAAAAACCAAAAACTAATTCCATCCATCTTTATTCAATTACATGCGATGTTTTGTGGATATCTTTTTTGAAACCGTTGACATTAGTCAGTGAAATAAAGAGCACTATTTGAAAAGTTAAGAAATAATCTATTACTGATAATCAAAAAGTGATATATCTCCCTCTTTTACTTCCGCCAAATATTAATAATCATTTTTTTAAAACGAAACAAAAAATCTTACGAATTAAGTGTTTCTGGAAGATAAATATTCATCGTGAAATTAGATGCCATTTGCATCATATAATAACTGCCTAGGTTGGAGTGTGTTTTTTTGATTTATGCCGAATTTCGGACAAGCATGTAAAAACCAACCAGATGTCGAGAGGGAAGCCATAAATTTATTTCATTCATTTAATTATAGACAGATAGGTTTGCGGTGAGAGTGAGAAGAGAACAAAAATAATGCCTATCCTCAAGTACGTTGCTGATATCGCAATTCACTCTTGAAGTTCTCTTACATAACTGAATGTTTTCGTAACGTTGTAACAAGGAGTGGAATTTCGTGTTTTACCTTTCGTCAAAATCTAAATTCAATTCTGTACTTGTTAGAAACATTGCCGGTGTCTAGCTTTTTACCCCCTTTTTTCTGTTTTAAAAAATCATACTGACAACAACTAGAGCGCGTTCACTCGCTCTTATTTTTGGATGACGTGTTTAAATCATTTTTATTCAAGCATTTACCAGTTTACATCTACATCTTTTGTTTAGGTCTCTAAGTCGCTAACTCAAATATGCAATCATAATAAAATGTTGAGGTAGTTTTTGCAAAATTTTTGAAACAAAAAAATGTTAAGAGTTAAAGAGAAAATGTATATTTACGTGTCCCAAAATTCTAATTTTACTGTGGTTACTGTATAAAAGTGGAATTGCAATTTACCATTTATATCATTACATTTACCATACCTTCTTACTGACGTTTACAGAATTAATTTGGTTAACTCTTTAAAAACCGTCAAAATTGAAGTCGCCAAAATTAAGCTCACGAATACTATAAATGGCAAAATTTTGCACCCGCCAAAATGACCCGCTTTGCAATAATACTTACATGTGAATTTATAAAGAATGGCTGATTGTAGTACGTTGATGAAACATTTCAAAAATTTTGTTATCGTTGAATAGAAAGCGACAAAATACCGCACACGCCCAGTTAATTTAAACCTTATGCGAATCAACTTTTTTAAAATTTATTCCAGATTTCGGCATCTGAAAGGTCTTGCTGATAGCATCTGCCGACATATCAGTAAAGCATTTGATAGTTCAAGTTATTTTCACCTGAATGGCACGATAGTGAAGGAAAAGATGATAGATATGTAGATGAGAAGTTCGAATAAATCTTCAGCTTATTGAGAAATATTTTGTGTTCTTGTCAAATAAAAATAAAAATTTCTCCAGGAGTCGGACCGATTACCGGTACACAGTATGCAAACTCGCATCCGCTGGCCAAAGGTGCCTCGCGATTTACAATTAAAGAAAACGGCACCTATATCATCTGTAAAACTGAATCTCGGCTTATCAAATATAGAATCAAAAAAAAAAAATTAAGTGAAAGCTTGACAGATATGTGTATGTATCAATCAACATAATCTTAGAAACTATTTCATGCTGCTTCAAATTATACGCGGTTCGTAGAGTTAGACTTGTTAGCGATAGACCGATAATTTGATTGAAAACAGAAATTTGAATGTTAAGTACTTGTTAATGATGTTGATTTTTAAAGCTTACGGGATGCTTAGCTCTCGGAAATGATTTGTTCGTGCAGAGTTAATTGTTTTTGCACCTGCCTTTTTGGAGAGCTACAAGGAAGACACACAAACTATGTCGGGAGAGAAGCTATGTGTTGTTATGCCACAGGTTAGGTTTTTTCTTGATAATAATGAACGAAATTGGCCGTGTCAGCTAAAGGAATCTGTTTTTGCCCTCACAGATATAAGAAGAAAAGAAATACTACCCCAATTATGAAATGTAGTAACATTTGATTTAGCCATTAACTTTTCAACGATCATTAGTTTTACATGTAGTTTGAAACGCGTTTGAATTATACAATATTTGAATGAAGAAATTTGGGTGTGTTGTGGTTTTTAAAACTATTTTAAATTCATGATATTGAGTCTACTATAAAAGTTTATTGTTATTGAATTTCTTTTAATTTTTTTTTTAATTAATTTCAATTACGAACATTTCCAAAAGAATTAGACCAAAGTTTCATAGTTTGGTCGCAAAAAGTAAATTTGAAATCGTTTAATATATACATGTATACCAGCATGTAAAAGTAAGAGGGGATTGGCAAAAAGCCTAATAAATAGACAAATAAAAAGAATTAATTTAAATATGCGATCGAACCATTTTGAAAATTGTCTAGGATTACCAGAACTTTAGGAATGTATAAATGGTTTAAACAATAAAAGTTTTCTTTGGTGTTTCATGCGGGATATGAAGGTACACATAGCAATTTGAGTCTGACATCATCATGATTTTTTCGTGCAGTCCATGATATTTCTAGGTTGCTAAAGGTTTCGACCGATCGATAACTGGTTAGAACTGGATCGTGTAGATTTCAGCCCTGTCGGTTTTTATAGAGCTATGAATCACAACCGGTTTTCTTAAGTAATAGAGGAGAAAATACTCGGTAGATGTAAATATATATCAATAGATTCGACTGCGTTTAGTGGGAGCGACTAACAAAAGTAAAATATAAATTAAAAGCAAGTATAAAATGTAAGAAACCATACATTTTATTCATGTCCCAGGAAAGGGCACCGAATCACGTCCAATAATAATAGGAGGTGCCTTACCCCCCCCCCCCCCCCTTATCCCTCCCTCCTCATCAACCTCTCTCCGAAAACGAACTGAGAGAGAGAGAGAGAGAGAGAGAGAGAGAGAGAGAGAGAGAGAGAATTGTTTTAAAGGTTTTGTACATGTATGCATAACGCATAATATCTTTTTATTTCATGACTAAAAATGTATATAGAACACTTTATAAAATGCGCACTAATGCTATTTATTCAAATCACTGTCGTCAAACAAATGATCTTACTACATCAAATACCACAAACAGAGTGGTTTATATTCAAATTCAAGATAATTAAGTCCAAAATTTTGCGTGTCATGCAAAGAACACTAAGTGACAATTCACGAACCTTTTAAACACGATGTTCATTGTAACATTATTTTGAAGCACCCGTGTTTTTGTGCTTTAATTTACTGTGACTTATGGATTTTTATATTATCCATGTATTTGGTATATGTCGAGAAATAAAAAGTTTTTATGTTTTGCTGGGATTGGAATATCGAAGTGTTTGATCTCGGTGACAATTATCAAATGTAACTCTCTCACTCTCTCTCTCTCTCTCTCTCTCTCTCTCTCTCTCTCTCTCTCTCTCTCTCTCTCTCTCTCTCCATATATACACAAGTATGCGGCTGAAGTATGACACATTGACCGACAGTTGATGATAAAGAGTTTGTGGTCGACAAGCTTTTGAAAAGAGATGAAGGACTCGTGGGATAAAAACAAACCCCACAGAAATCTTGATTCATCATTTATCCTCTTCCTCTCTCTGAAGTAGCTATATATATATATATATATATATATATATATATATATATATATATATATATATATATATATATATATATATAGTCACAAGGTATCAATGTATATGTATATGCGTTTTAAGGTTCAATCTTAGTACAATGAAATTTGCAACAAAAATATTGATTACATTTAATCAATTTAGGTATGATCCTCTTTCTTTTCAATGGGGTGGGGGGTGGGGGTGAGGACTCTTTCCTCAAATCGTTTATGTATCTATTAAATTGCTATATTTTATCTACATTATAGAAGTAAACCATCGAACAACAATTGAATTATTTAAAAAAGAAAACTATATACCGATCGATAAAATAGTTTTGCTTGTATGAGATCTAGAAATGAAAGAAATAAAAAGAAATACATTATAATGATAATAATATTGAAAAATAATTAACAATTTGTTTTGAGTCATCCGTCTAGAATTTATCAAACAATCCTGTCTAACCTAAGACCGGAAATAAACAGTCTCCATAAACATTTTTCATTCAAAAAAAAAAAATATCCTTTGGCGAAAGTATAACGGTCAAATGAAGATTGCCTTATATGGCACGATCGGTCATCTTCGGTCATCTTCGGAAACAAGTGCGCCACTCGCTTATACATCAAGTAGGTCACATCAAAGTGCATCACGCCTCACTTGATACAAGGACGGGAAAACCTCCTTATTGTTTTCCTTCCTATACTTTACAAAAAGATCATTCCGATAAAACACCAAGCAACCGCGAATATTTTGTTTCTTTCAACAAAAGGGGTTATCCTAAAATTATGTGTCCAAGTATGATTTAATTAAGTTTTTTTCTCACAATTATTTTTTAATATGATCAAAAACTGAATTAAATATGAATTCAAGAAAAATTTTCATTGAACTCAAAAAAAATCCAATGATGGTAATGAGCAGTCTATACGAATATACCCTGTGGGGTACCTCTTTTGACCCAGATCCTCGTCTTCGCAATAAGTTTACATCACTTAAGGGGAAAACGTAGGTACTCAACGATTCAGTGGTGTATAAATATGGCAAAGCTCCACACATTGTGACACTAACGATCGGATCAGACAAGAGTCAAGAACAACGAAATGGCCAACAAACTCCAAGCATTACTTCTCCTTACCGTCGTTGCTTTTGTTGCGGAGGCCCGAAGAAATGTTGCAACATTGTTTTGCAACGATATCAGAGCTATCAGGTAAAATATGTCATTATTTTTCTCGTATATAGCATTCAAGGACATTTACGTTTATATTGTAATATTTAATATTTCTATGCCCTTATTAGACAAGAAACAAAAACCTTTTAAAAATATTTGTCTATGATATATCCGATAATTTGTTTTTGAAATTTTCTGATTTTTTATAACCTAACTGTTTACATCTAATTCACTGATATTTCTCTCGTGTATGAAGAGCTGAAGTCGAGGTCCACAGTGGAGAAGCCTTGTCTGTGCCTGCAGACTGCACTAAAGGGCGAATTCAGTGGAATCTACCTAGTCCAGCGACGGATCTCGACGTCCAATTCCAAAGTCCGAACCCATCCTATTGTTTCGTCAGCAACTATCTTGAGAGGTTTGCCAACTATGCAGTCATAGAAGACGACGTTTCTACTGTACCATACAGAGGTAATTTATTTTATCGTTTAGAAAAAAAACCCAACACAATTGATTTTAGAATTTCAGAAATCGAAAAGATACAAATTATTTAATAAGAGGATTTTGTGGATATTATCTATATTTTTTTAGGGGGCGGGTGCTTTCGTAATGTTCTGAGGGTATTATTGTATAAATTGATTCAATGATATATCTCATCTGGCTGTTTAGCATTTTTCAAATACTTCTTTTATCTAAAGTGTTCATTTTTATTTTTTCGGAGAATTGGATGGTTTTTCCTCTCTGATTATTTTTATATTATAATTCAAGTTAATTTTTATAAACATAAATAAACCATATCTGCATTGAATTTGGATACTTTATATAAAATATTTGTCTTTAAAAAAATGAGATGAACAACTTCTTATCATTTTTTTTCAGGTAATGAACATTGTATTTCTACATCCAATGTTCAAGTGTCCGTTCCTTTAAGATACTATTTGGTCTATATCAATTTTGAGTTGCGACCTTGAAAACGACGACAATTCAGTTTTCGGACATTAACAGCGTATTGTGATAGTAATTCCTGTTCAAATCCCGTACGTAAGAAATCCAAGATCCGCAGACTGATCTTTTTTCCGCATATTATACTTGAGCCAGTATTCTAAATGTACTTTAGCTGCACTGTTTTATTTAAAACATGTAAGATATTATTGACTTTTGCTGTGATATTTTCTATAAAATAAAATAAATTTCTTGGAACAATGCTGGTGTTTTATTTTAACCGTATTAGTAAGTATGGCATACTTGAATTAGTTTTGCCATCAATTACATATGCATTAAGTAAATATAGCTGTTTGGAAAATTTGCCGTCTTAAGGAACGATATCAAACAGTTCTTTGAAGTAATAGCATCTGTAACCAGATAGCTGTCTTGGCTGTACTGTGAACTATGCGTAGATGAGTCAATGTACTTGAAAAGGTGACAAACAATAATTTGATATATTAAGTCTAATTTTAACAATTTGCTAAAATTATCGTCAGTTTAAAAGTCAGGATTTGGAGGCTGAAATTTAGTAAAATTATATTTAGCGCCTGAACAATCTTAATTAACATTTTATTATGATGATATAGTTAATTTGTGTTGGTCAAAACAAAACATATGGTGTGCAAATGACTCAGGGGGAATCGGCCGCGGGACTATAAGCTATATAAGTGTTGCTATAGGTTAAATACATATAATGCACGGTAAGTGTACTTACTAGTATGTGGAATGTTAATTGTTAATAATTGTAATGTAACTATTTGCGATTGTACCAGCTGCAGATGCCCGGAACCAATCTGAATTGTTCTCTCTTTGTGTACATGAAAGTATGTAAACCCATGTTAATAGATGATAGAGGAGATTTGATACCGAGAGGAAGAGAGACTGAGAGTTGCTTGTAAAAATTATACGTAAATCGCTGTTCGACACCAAATCGGACTTAGTCATTTAATGAACTAGGTTAGAAGCAGAACTAAACGAGAGGCTTGCACATCATTATACTATAATGAAGCATTTTTATTATTATTTTTTAATCAAACATAAAACTTACGTATCCAAAGATGGTTATGAAAATAGGAAATATTTGATTTTATTATACTTTCATGTTAAATACTGCAATCTGATTGGTTTAGACGCAGTTGACAATCCGTTCTCTCTCCCTCGCACGCTTAGCAACGGGCCGATAGAACGAATTGTTACATGCGCGTTAATTATGCGCGTACGGTTCGCCGTAGAATTCACGTCTTTTCTATATAAAAGCAGTAAAATTTGCTATAAAAATTAAGACATTCAGTATAATAAAATAAATAGTGCCTGTTTGGGAGGGTACCAGTTGAAATTGACACCCCTCGAAAACCATTGTCAACCTCCGCTTCGCGTCGGTTGACAATGGTTTTCTCGGGGTGTCAATTTCAACTGGTACCCTCCCAAACAGGCACTATTTATATAATGTCACAGTAGTCTTGCAATTAAATTTCGTATAATTTATCATGAGTTTATTTTAAGACAGTATACATGTATCTTAGTGTATACATTAACACGTAGAACCGTTTCAACAAAAGCTCGGATTTTCGGTTGGATTTTACTATCTAGTTTGTTCACCAAAAACAAGCTGTCAAATCTTGACCTTCTTACTTCTATGTCGGTAAGAAAAGCTCATTAATATTCATAGACTGTCAAAATCGGAAAGTTTTTTTTTTCATCAAGAACTGTTCCGTTGTGTAAAATTGACGATGTTTCAAATGAAACATACAGGCCTGGATGAAGTCTATTCATATCTGTTAGCCAATGACTGGGCATTAACCAAGAGTAGACCCCCACCTTCATCAAATCGGAGTTTGTTACGTACTGACCAAAGTCCAAGCTCTTGTTAAAACGGTTCTATATTGAAAAAGAATTGTAGCAGCTGCATGCTGTGATTCATAGAAAATAGTTTTCAATACATGCGTAATTCCTATTTATATGGTAAATGAAAACGTGAATTTTTTGTTGCAATAATTGCCGTTGGTGTTTGTCGGTGTTCATCTTTTCTCTTTTTTAATATTAAAAATCGTATAAGTAGTTTAAAGTTTATTCAGTGTTAATAAATATGAAAAAAAAGTCAACATGAAAAAAAAATTTTGAAAACCATTATTGATTCACATACTTTAATTTGGCAAAAGCATCTGAACATTTCAATGATTTTCTAATCTGTCTTGGCACGTTCCTGGTTCGACCTTCACACTGAAATGATACAGTGTTGTGCCCTTGGTCCAAGAGTTCTCATACCGAGTGTTACAACCATTCCTGTTGTTGCATTTGGCTTTCAGACCAAACTAAATCAAAAATATACAGAAAGATAGGTACCGTAAATAGAATAATGAATATTCAAAACTAAAATCAAAATAAACAGATTGATAAGTAAATACATGTATAGAATGACGAATATTCAAAACTAAACCAAACACATACAGATAGATCAGTGCAAAAAAAAAAAATCGCGAAATTTGCAGTTTATTTCCGTTAAAAGGCGAAAAAAAGTCGTCGCGAATAAAAGTTGGTCTAAGGTAAATAAAAACCGCCCACCTGAAAAAAGTGCCTGTGGTGACATCTGGGGCTGATATCTATACACGTCGTTCTCTCCCGGTCGTCGGAGTACGCGTTAGTCACGTGATAAGCATACACGAGGTGCGAGGACCAGACACACGGCCTGCTGTTCTGGGGAGTGGAACAGTGTGGTCCGGAGTTATCTCCCCAACATGCCGGGGTCTGGCCCACGTTTCCACAAAGTCTCGTCTTGATCTCAATGGCGTCGAACTCTCGCGGAGACTTGAAGACCGGATGGCGGGTTTTGTAATCGGTCTCCCATACCGACATCGAGTAGGACAACACCAGGCGAAAATTGTCCTCTGTAAGAATCAGATTCCTGACATGTTGTAAATTTGGTATTTACTGCAATTCTTTTTTTTAATTTTGACTTTACCAGGTGGCAGTAAATGCAAAATTTACAACTTGACAATCCCCACTAGTACTGTTAATTTTTTTTTTTACCTAGTATAATAATGGTGTTAGATATGACGATTTGGAGAAGCACTTCTGTGCATTGCGACAAAAAAAAAACGTCCGATAGTTTTGCAATCAATTTGTGGGAGCACAATTTCGAAAAATGAAGCACATTTATGCAAAGAAGTAAATAACTTATCAAAAATCGAAACAGTAAAAGCAGTGTTACAATATAATACATAATGTGTACTTATATGACATACGATAAATTAAATTCCCGAATGTCCTTTTTTATTTTTTTTTAATTTATAACTGTTTAATCTCAGTCTATTGAAGTAATTTTTTAGTCTTCTCGAAAGACTAAGCCTATTAGGATAGTTCACTATGCTTCTTTGCTCGATAGGAGAGTATAATATACAATGTAGAAAGCAATATCAATTTACATAAAATAATACGATATTTAAATGAAATGCTTTTTATACGTACGTATTGCTACATTCTTGCTTTCCATTGTAATTATTGCTCCTTGTTTTGTATTGTCTGGAAACCAAATCTCATCCTGCAAATTTATATCAAATCGTGTTAGAAAGGCGATGTTACTGGTGATACTATTATTGCATTGAATATTTTAAGATTTTCACTCAATGACATCATTACATTGGATATTTTTAGTCTACAGATCAATACTTAGGTATATCAAACTCACGTTGAATATGGAATGTTTTCCGATTATTTTCTTGAAAAAACATTCTTCATTGTCATAATGTTCACATTCAGCTTTTTAAAAAAAGATAGTACAAAAACATATATTTAGAAATATTAAAAGAAACCTGTTACACTTCAGTTTACTATGATATATATTTAAATATTTCATCATATTTTTAAAAAATCATATCGTATTTGTATTAGCTTATATTAGAAATATTATAGAAACTTGTTAGGCATGTTCGTGCACATTCATCTCATCAGTTATATGTAGCCGTGAAATTTATATTCAAACAAAATCAAAGCAGTACACATAATTTAAAAACTGTGATTGTTTTTTTTTTTTGTTTTTTGTTTTGTTTTGTTTTTTGTTTTTTTTAAATATCCGTAACATAATATAAAATAACATAACATAATAAACAAATTTTACAGCGCAATATACGTAATCAATCAAAACATGATTGTGATTAAGATCGTGGCTTACAGTTGAATTGGCATCTTCTCCCCCAGTAAGGGCCGTCGCATAGACACTGTACCGTCCATGGAGCATCTCCGTCAACACACAGACCCCTCCCGTGGCAGAAATAGGGAATACGAGCGCATATACCTACGGATATATTTTCAGTGACAGCTCATCAGAAAGAAAATTTTGGAATAATGAAAATATGGTTAATTTAGTATAACCCGATGCACCTATCCACAATATTGTGATCATTGGTAGTAGGAACACTGACCAGCAATGTACTCCTAAAGGATTTAGGATCAAACGAGCTAGGCGAAATACAGTTTTAGATGATAGATAAAAAATACACAAATTCGTAATTCATTTTTATTATATATATTGCGTTTTAACTAGACAGTGTTAGATATTGTTCAAAATTTCAAAGTACACTAGTTTATGGTTTGTTCTTCAAAATGTTGGTTGGTCTGGTCAGGACTAAGGATTAACTCGTATTTTACTACATGTGTATATGTATTTGGATAATATCCCTACATCGATAACTTGTAAAAACTAGATCTTAAGCTCAATGCTAGAAAGAGAGGCAATGTACTAAAATACATCGAAAATATATAAAAATTCCTGAAGTAAAAAGTGATTTTTATGGAAAACTAAAAAAAAGAGACAACTCACTATTACACGTATCTGTCGACCTTTGAGAAATTTCTTCATTTTGTAAAAAATAGTTCGACTCTGATGCATATGAAAGATGAAGCATCAAAACGAGGCAAGGGATCCAAGACAGCATCTTCTCAACACTCAGAACGAGAATAAAACATGAACTTTGTCTGTTCCCTTTTAGCTATATTGATGTCCCCTAATGCAGTTAATTGATTTTAATATTTATTTCCACGAAAATAACAAATCAGCCTAAATAAAACATTTACCTTTAATTGAATATCTTAGGGTTAATCTGAATTCAATCTTTTTTCTCTCTGAATAATTATACGCAAGTTATTAAGATTCGATCTTGTCAATTTGCTCATGATTAATATCTTATCCATTATCCATTAATATTCATAATATCCCTATATGATTTGAAGTCCCTGCTATAACTGCAATATCATCTGATAATTGCTGATATGTATGTATATTTACATTCACTTTCTTTCCCCCTATTGAATTACATTGATTGATTTGAGTGATGTTTACGCATAACACAGAAGACCTAATCACCGAATCTGGTGCGTATGAATACATTCAGTCTTCCTTCAGTATTTCTTACAGAACATGACTGACTCTCCTTGCGACTTCAAACCTGATCACGACTTGATATTGTACTCACGCTGATTAATATTTCATTGATGTAAAAAAAATTAACAATTAAATTATTCAATTGATTAATTTCTTAGTAAACCAACAAAAAAATCATAAAAAAACAGAATGAAAAATAAAATTGCGTTATTAGGCGCTGTGCACTATTTTTGTCAGCATGATTCGACTGTTCTAATGGCTCTTCCGTTAATTGTGCATTACTTGTTGAATAAGGCAGAGATTTTGAAAAATGAATAATAATTGTGGGAAGGGAATAAATGTTAAAAATGTAAATAAAAGCATTGAATCATTATTTTTTGAAAGATGTTGTCTCATAACTGCAACGGTGTGTGCAAACAAATCAACGCGCTAGCGCGCGTTATTCAATTTGTATGCACACACGTACCGTTGCAGTTATGAGACCACATCGTTTAAAAAAAATAACGAGTCAATGCTTAAATGTTAATTGCTGTGTTAAGTATAAACATACAGACCAGATAAAATATATGAAATGAGCAATGAAAGATTCAAAAGCAGCATTGTATACTTTTTTGCCATTTTAACATTCAGACTTTTTTCTTTACCATCATTAAGGTCTTCCGTTTCCAACGGAAGACCTTTTTGTTTTCGTACGATTTCTTATTAAGGTCTTCCGTTTCCAACGGAAGACCTTTTTGTTTTCGTACGATTTCTTATTATTATTATTTTTTTCCACAAATTTTGTGCACGCGATTTCTCGAAAACTATTCGACCGATTTCAACCATTTTTTCACAGAAGATGAGACTTGAGATAAACTTCATACATTTTTAATATTTTTCCTGTCGTCACTTCCGGTACCGATTTATCGGCCATTTTGCACATTTTTACGACCTTTTTTGTGCAGAGTTGATCTCAGAAACTATCAGAGATATGAATATGAAACTTTCAGGATAGGTAGTCCATAGTTTGAAGTTGTGCCTATTGTTTTCGTTTTACGCAAGTGGCGCCATTTCTTGGAGCTCGCTAGGGCTCGAAAATTGGGTACGAATTTCAAATCAAAATTTTCACACATTTTGATCTATATCTTTTTATCAGTTGATATTTTGTTAAGACATATATAACAAAAGTGATAGAGTACCAAAAGTTCTTTCCAACAAAATCAAGAAAAAGGGGCTGGCCCCTTTAATTAGGGGCCAATAGACTCGTAAACTCTATTACAAATAACTTAAAAACGATAAAGATTTTGTAATGCATTATAGAAGCAAAGTTGTTGATCGTAACAATATCTATCAGAAAAAATCATTGCCACGCCCATTTATGACGTAATTAGGGATTTTTAGGGGCCAAAGTTCTCAAACTTTGACACAATATATCTAGAGAACGAGACATATTTTGTTAAGCATTTTAGAAGAGAAAATGCTTGTATTGATAATTTAAATCGATTCCACTAATCAAAACACAAATGGCTGTCCCCATTAAGGATCTACAGGGCTGGCCCCTAAAATATTCAATCATTTGTATCTCAAAAATGAACAACAATTTGAGATGGGTGTAAGAACAAAAAATGTTAGTATTATTGAGACCTTTCATATGAAATTAACAAAAAGGGGCTGGCCCCTTAAATTAGGGGCCAAGACACTCTTAAAGTCTTTTACACATAACTTAAAAACGATCAAGATTTTGTAATGCATTATAGATGCAAAGTTGTTGATCGTTTGTATAAGTTCGTAAAACTCATTGCCACACCCATTGATGACA
This sequence comes from Magallana ariakensis, assembly GCA_020458035.1. Taxonomy (NCBI): domain Eukaryota; kingdom Metazoa; phylum Mollusca; class Bivalvia; order Ostreida; family Ostreidae; genus Magallana; species Magallana ariakensis. Next base: position 27,020,405 of record CM035819.1, on the reverse strand, counting down.
TAATTAGGGATAATAAGGAACTAAAATCTTAAATCTTAAATGTGCTGAATGTGAAAAAGCAAAACACTTTGTTAAGCATTGTAAAGGATATTGACAATCGTATACATTATCTGAAAGGAAGGGGTTGAGGGGGAATTCTGAAATTTCATTAATTTTGTAAATGTGTCGTTTAAGAAATTGAACGGAAGACCTACTCGTTACTCGTAACGAGATCGTATCTAGTTATTATTATTTTTTTCCACAAATTTTGTGCACGCGATTTCTCGAAAACTATTCGACCGATTTCAACCATTTTTTCACAGAAGATGAGACTTGAGATAAACTTCATACATTTTTAATATTTTTCCTGTCGTCACTTCCGGTACCGATTTATCGGCCATTTTGCACATTTTTACGACCTTTTTTGTGCAGAGTTGATCTCAGAAACTATCAGAGATATGAATATGAAACTTTCAGGATAGGTAGTCCATAGTTTGAAGTTGTGCCTATTGTTTTCGTTTTACGCAAGTGGCGCCATTTCTTGGAGCTCGCTAGGGCTCGAAAATTGGGTACGAATTTCAAATCAAAATTTTCACACATTTTGATCTATATCTTTTTATCAGTTGATATTTTGTTAAGACATATATAACAAAAGTGATAGAGTACCAAAAGTTCTTTCCAACAAAATCAAGAAAAAGGGGCTGGCCCCTTTAATTAGGGGCCAATAGACTCGTAAACTCTATTACAAATAACTTAAAAACGATAAAGATTTTGTAATGCATTATAGAAGCAAAGTTGTTGATCGTAACAATATCTATCAGAAAAAATCATTGCCACGCCCATTTATGACGTAATTAGGGATTTTTAGGGGCCAAAGTTCTCAAACTTTGACACAATATATCTAGAGAACGAGACATATTTTGTTAAGCATTTTAGAAGAGAAAATGCTTGTATTGATAATTTAAATCGATTCCACTAATCAAAACACAAATGGCTGTCCCCATTAAGGATCTACAGGGCTGGCCCCTAAAATATTCAATCATTTGTATCTCAAAAATGAACAACAATTTGAGATGGGTGTAAGAACAAAAAATGTTAGTATTATTGAGACCTTTCATATGAAATTAACAAAAAGGGGCTGGCCCCTTAAATTAGGGGCCAAGACACTCTTAAAGTCTTTTACACATAACTTAAAAACGATCAAGATTTTGTAATGCATTATAGATGCAAAGTTGTTGATCGTTTGTATAAGTTTGTAAAACTCATTGCCACACCCATTGATGACATAATTAGGGATAATAAGGAACTAAAATCTTAAATCTTAAATGTGCTGAATGTGAAAAAGCAAAACACTTTGTTAAGCATTGTAAAGGATATTGACAATCGTATACATTATCTGAAAGGAAGGGGTTGAGGGGGAATTCTGAAATTTCATTAATTTTGTAAATGTGTCGTTTAAGAAATTGAACGGAAGACCTACTCGTTACTCGTAACGAGATCGTATCTAGTTCTTTTTATTCTTTTTTTTCTTCTAGACGTTTTTTAAAACTCAAATATCTCGCTTGTTTGTCGTCCTATTACGTTCAAATTTTCAGGGTACATTGGAAATTACAAATTCTCAACATTAACTAAAAATCATTGAAATTTTCACTTCCGGAGCCGAGTTATTCCCCTTTTTCAAAAAAATATAGGCATTCCTGTGCACGCAAAGGCTCTGAAACCATCCATGGCATGTGTTTCAAAGTCATAAATCTTGAAAATAGACACTTTGAACGTTGTCCTCCGAGTTTTGTTTTTACGATTTTTCCCATTTAAAATTTCAAAAAATTAATTTAAATTTTATGTTTCAAAAAATGCTGAAATTTGGTCGTGTTTTTGTATCGTAGCTTTTTAGTTTAAATTTTTTTCTGAACACATAAAGAACAAAAAATGTGCAAAGTATCAAGGGCTTTCACTTGACACAATTGAAAAAGGGCTGGCCCCTTAAATTAGGGGCCTAGAGCCCTTAAAAGTCTTCCCTTTATAACTCAAAAATGGGTAATATTTTGATATAGCTGTCGCTGGAAAAGTTGTTTATTATGATGTTATTAATGTCGTTACAAAATTATTTTGTACCGGTATTGCGTAATATGAGTGTAAAAAGCTTGTCTTGTTAACATGTACCTGTTTTCATTTTGCAAGTAAACGAATAGTCTTTGTGCGCACAACTGACATAGATTAACAACTGAAAGAGTACCAGCTTATACGGGATGCTTTAATTCATTAGAGAAAGTTTTTTAAAAGCATACATTTTTTTCTTACAGCTTTATTTTTAGTCATTTCTGTTTAGGTCTTCTAGTGGAGAATCCTTATAATTAAGAAAAACGAGAACGAGAAAATATAAACAATCTTTTTCTTTTCTAGTGAAATACATTAACTGGATTTTAAAAAATAATTTCTATGAAATATATTTTAGTCATTTTACTGCAAGCTTTTTAAATCTACCTGGATTCTTAGTTGTGTGTGTCATTACGTAACTCATCCCTCGCCCGTGGCCGAGGAGATCGGTCGCGGCCGGACTACTAAGCGGTCAGCGGTTATCTAATACACAAAGATCTGCATCTTACTTGTATGGGTTTGTTTAGCCGTAAACACAAAGGATTGTTTGAATTTTGTTTTCATATAAAAGTTTATTCATCTTAAATTGATTAAACCAATAGAGTGTTAAAGAAATATAAAAGCAATTGAATATTATTCCCAATCGGAAACATCGTCAGAAACATACATACCAATTGTGGTTACAGTATCTAAGTCTAAAAAAATAATACCTATGTAATGCATTTTAATCATTATACTGCAAGCATTTCAAATCTACATGTACCTGGGTTCTGAGCTGTGTGTGTCATTACGTAACTCACCCCTTGCCCGCGGCCGAGGAGTTCGGTCGCGGCTGGACTACATGTACCTAGCGGTCAATGGTGATCTAATACACAAGACTCGCGTCTTACATACATTGTTTTATTTAACCGTAAACACAAAGAATTGTTTGAATGTCATCCTTAAATTGATTTAAACGATAGAGTGTAAATTAAGAATTAGTAAAAACATTATTAGTCCCATCTGAAGCATAGACAGACATAGATAAATGGTGGGTTTGTAAGTCTAAAATGTTCTAAAAACTGTAGAATAATGTTTGAGATCAACGACAAAAAAGATTAACCTGTTAATGATGAAATCTGTTTTAGCTTCATAATTCAAAAATAATAAATATGTTGGTATGGCTCTCTTTATAAAAAGAGTTCTTTGAGATTTTGTCGATGTCATGAAATAGTTATATTGTTTAAAATGAAACTGGGATTTGTGTATACATTTACATATTAATCCATCCCTTGCAAATCCCGCGCGAGTGGACAAGAGGTAGTCTAATACACACGTCAAGCTTCGTGTGCTTCTACCCTATCACACATGTGCATGTTTCTTGAATAAATACAATACAACGCCGAAATTTTGACAGGTTCATGTAAAATCGACTAGCGTTTCAACTAAAAGGTTAATATATTTACCCATGATTATCTCCGTTAAATTACTTCTGAGACTTTAATGCATTCACGGGACAGACTTCAACACTTTTTTGACGATATTCACAACCTGCCAGATCAACCTGTCTTATGAATTAATATTTGGCGAACACAAATTAGTGTATAAGTGTATAAAGTTTTATAGGTATTCTAATAAAATGTACAAAGAGAGAATTTGAATGTATTAATTGAACAGGATCCAAAATGGTGATTTTTTTTCTTAATAATTTCCAAGCGTTTTTTGTAAGGCAGTTTAAAATTAAAGTTCCATGTTGCAATGTATGCGAGAGGGGCTCGCACGATACAAAAAATCTCGCTGATCGATGTCCGGAATTAAAGGATTCAGGGATTATTTTAGGTACATATTCACGCGAATTTCCAAAAAGACTATGTTTAGATTCAGGTCATAAAAGAGAAACGGTAACATGATCGCTTTTGTAGTTTTTCTGTATGGTCGTTTAATTCATTGTAGAAGCTCATTGCAATTACTCTTTTTATATCTTTCATTTTCATTGGAACATGTGTTCAAAGAGTAAAAGATATGTTAAAAACAATTGATCAGATTCGGGCAGTTGTAGAAGATCGAGTAGCGGTCATATGATTGAAAATGCTGCAAATCCGTAGATTGCGGAGATTTTTATTCGTGCGAACTTTACAAGTCGAACTTGTGCGTATGCGGTGCACGCGCACTCGAATGGTTGATATATTTTTAATTTTCACCGAATCGTTTTGATGTGTGTGTATGTTGTCTGATCAGCGCTTTTACTTCTTCCGCAAAATGAGCGCACGGAGGTCGCGTAATAAATGTACAACACGGGGCCAACTACATGCTTACAATTTTCAAAACTTTTAACTAAACAAAATCACATAGTCATGGAGTCCGGTGATCCTTAAAGATAGGGCATGATAAATACGACGTCATTCGCGGTTCCAGGATTTCCCCCCCGGACACTTAAGGGGTGGGGAGGGGGGTCCGTGGGATAATGGTGTTTGCCAGCGGGTGTCCAAGCCATACATGTATATATGATAAGTAATTTTACTAAGTCTATTTAATAAGTTTGTTTAAAATTTCCAGTTACCCACCCATCCGCCCCCTCTAGATCCGCGCATGGACGTCAACCAGTACTAAACATCGCCGAAAATTTGAACAGTTATTCAAATATGTTCAGGATCAGTGTACAAGCTACATTTACGTAGATAAATTGTGACCACATATTTTCTAAACAGATTATTACTGGCAATTGATACTTTCCTAAAACACAAACGCAGCATTATACATTATGTATGAAATAACAATGCAAAAATACGTTTATCCAAGTGTTTGTAACTTGGGTACTTGTGGACAGAACACTTGGTTAATCCCCCTTCTTACATGACAATGGATACTAATCATAATTTATGGTCATAATATCTATTCATATATATGTATAACTAGGATCGACGTCCCACTCTGATGGCGCCGTATAATGATGAGTATGTTTACTTTTCCACAAGTGTAATTTCTCTGTAATTGGGTCTGCATACATTTAACTTACTTACATGTACTTCTAATACTTCATCCACAGAGTGCCTTTGGATAAAGAGTGTGTAGTGACCTTAAACCAAGTTTCTAGGTAAAAGAGTGGAGGTCAGGGGCTCGTTAAATAAAGCATGCTAAGATTTTGACTTAAGTAGGGTCATAAGTAGGACTTAGGTGGAATCTTAGGACCTGCCTAAGTCCAACTTAAGTATGTCTTATATCGTAACATAAAGAAAACTTAGCAATGTCTTTGCTAAGTCATGCTTATGTTAAAGAGTAAAAACAATTTGTTCATTTCTTTTATCGAATTTGAATGTACCTAACATTTTTAAAAAGCTCAAAGCGATGGCTCTCGGGCAATGTATTCAGTCTATTGTTGTTACTTCTTTGTTTTTACGAATATTCACTAGTTCAGTCATTCTCGAAAACTCCCTGTGGCGTAATATCGCGATACCGTTAAAACTAGTGGATTTCTTTTTATCTTTTGTCTTGCATATTACATCACCAATAAGGCAAGTTACATTCTCTGAGTGTATTTTCTTCGTTAAGACGATATCTTGAAATGAGGCAATCGTCGTCTTTAAAATCACTGAGATTTTTTCTGTCTTTAAACGTCCTTTTTTAATTTCGCAAGTTTCGTGAATTTACATACATAGTCTAGTAACATGAGTAAACTGAGCATTACGTGTTTACAACCTATTCAGCAGCCCATTTGCATACTATATGGAAAATGTTACATCTCTTTACAACCACTGTTAATATTTATATCAATTAATCCAAAACTTTGATATTGGTGAATATTATGACATTATTTTTGTGTAAATTATGTGATAAATACACTGTATTCAAATGCTGAATTGCAATAATTAACAATAAAACTTCTAAAAAACTTAAGTCACATTTACCGGCCGCCTAAGTTTTGGGTAAATTGTCCCAGCTAAGCACTCTTCTAGTTACGGACTTAAGTCTAAGAATGTACCTAAGTCCTACTTAAGCACTGTCTTAGACTTAAGTACCCTTTATGTTACGTGCCCCAGGTGTCCAGACCATATATTCTCCCAAGCTAGCCGAGTCTTGCTCCCACATTTATGTAACTTACTTACATGTACTTCTAATACTTCAGCTATAGAGTGCCTTAAACTAAAGGGTGTCCAATGACCTTGAACAAAGTTTCTGGATCAAAGGTCAGGATCATATGAGACCTGTTTGAAAAATCTTTGTCTAACCATGATTATATTTTTCTCCCAATGATTCTGTCTGGCTCATACATTACTATAAAGAGTGCTTTTAAGTCAAGGATGTACAGTGACCTTGAATCAAGATATTTTTTAAATGTCATTGTCATAACACAGACCACTGTGTAAAGTTTCAATAAATTTTTAGTCAAAATTTAAGACTTGTTTTTGCTTTAAGGGCATCAATTACCTAAAGTGTCTATTTAGAGAGTCAATGTCATAGCATACAACTGTATACACTGTAGTCTGGACCGTGTGTTCTCTCTCCTGGTAAAAATATAGATCATTGCAAACAGTACTTGTGGTTTATGAGTGTGCAGTAATCATAAACTTAGTTTATAATTCAAAGGTCAAGATCATAACAGACATCAGTGAAACAGATGTCTATTCTATGCCGTCTCCTTTTTTTTGTCAAATCCAGTTTTAGTTTCAACAGAAAAAGTAAGGGGTGTGCTGTGACCTTGAACTATTTTTTTCAGTGAATAGTTACGCAAGTGATTTTCAATGTCTCATCTTTTAATAAAGCGGGGCTATTTGAGAAGTTCAAGATCCCAATGATGTATATAGTTTTGAAATTATACAAAGAACAGAAAATAAATCAAAAATAGGATCTAAAATCATTTGATCGGTCAATCTCTTTGCGGCGAAAATTTATTATTATAAATATGGCTTTGCAGTTAAGCAGTTGCTGATAAATTCTTCATACATGTATTTCGCATACATTTTCAAACATTAATACGCTGTCAAATATATTAAAAAAAAGAAAACCACGTGTTTTTCCCTGACTGAATTATTGCTGGATTGGAATTGATGTCCTCTTCAATAAGGGGCTGATACATGCCATCCATTTACTCATTTATAACCACTAGTATATAACATCATGACTATTATCGTATTGACAATCCTTTTTCGACACGAAGCTGCAACGGAAGACCTCCTCGTTGCTTTGCAACGAGCTCGGCTCTAGTTTGAATATCTGATTCAAATTATATACATCAACAAAATCAGTGATTTCATTTAAAGTATTTAAGATAATTGCTAAAGTTGTATCTGTTGTTTTGAATTCATTGATAGATGCAGTATAATGTTGTTGAGTCTGCGGTTCTTCCTGTATTGTGGGCTTTGTTTGTTAGTTTGTTCGTTTTTTTTAAAGTTAATTAAAATATGTATGGAAAATATTGGTTACATTTATAGGTGTCTATTTGACTTTGACCATGTGTGTATTACTTTGTAATCGACCAAAACTTTAACAACACTGAGACCACGAACTGCTCGGACTGCTTCAGACTTACAAGAAGTTACAGCAAACATATATACATGTATGACATGTGTAATCAACGTGCTCATTGACATCACAATAAAGAACGTACTTATTTACTAACTTTATATGGATAAAAAGAGACACTAAAATGTTTTTTTATAATAACCCGCGGTTCATGTATTTTTCTGCAATGCTTAGTACATTCATCCATAAAGCCGCATGAAACACCAAAAAGCATATTATTGTTTCATTGAATACTAAAATAATATAAAGTAATTTGCGAGCAAACAAATGAGATATGAGATAAACGGAAAAAGATAGGAACTAAACTAGCTATGTGTTAACGGTTTTATTATCTGATGAGCATGAAATGGACAGGTCTTATGTTGTAAAAAAAGTTATACATAGAATTCGAATACAGGCATTACAAGTTCCAGAGGAGATAACCTCAACACAGTCATGTGATACAGAATAAATTATTTTTTTTCTTTGTAGAATATCATACTTTTATACTAAAATGCTTGAATCGAGCAGTTTAAAAATCTATTACATATTATCCAATGAAATTATATTTACTAGATATTACTCTGCTGAATTTTAGTTCTGACAAGCGAACGTGGTTTTTTTTTTATTCTTTTGAACAAAAGTAATTTTTGTCTTGTAGATATTAAGGTGGTATGTGAGACCTCCATATTGTGACGTACTTCCTATTGAAATAAACAATAAAATCATGTATAATTTTATATATATATATTTTTTTCTATTTCTAAATTGTTTCCAAACAGCGTAGCGCAATATGTTAGAGCGTTGACTACGAATCTGTAAGGAATGAGTTCGAATCCCGTTGGGCCTTTCACAATTTTTACCTTTCCAAAAATTTTAAAATCATATTTTTTTTGGTCAAATTGTGTATAAATTGAAAATTCTAAAACGCTGAGAGTATTTTGATGATGATGTATTTTTATCCGCATCAATATCGACAGGTGCCCCATACCACCTTAATCACTTTTTGCACCATGATATGATATTACCGGTATTACTTTCTTAGAGTACGTAAAACAATCACATATTATGTATGAAATCACTATGTAAAAACATTATTTATTTATCACGACGTGCTGGAAATATATGCAAACATTCTATGGTTCTGTCATTGATTGAAAATCGTTCTATTTACGGATAGTCTACATGAAATATTTCTTCATATATATATATATATATATATATATATATATATATATATATATATATATATATGTATATATATAAAATCAGTAGATCGCCTGATGTCAAGATAGTCAGCAATACATATTTTGAATATATACTGTGGTTCCACTCATTTTCGTGGATTTAACATAATTTCCAGTGTCGGTAAAAGTAACTTATTGAACAACTTTACCACCAATAACACGATTTGCTATAAAGTTAAATTAGAATTCGAATTCGAATTTAAATTAGAATTCATTTTTCGACTTTTTAAGTTTTGTGCACGAGATCGTTTCAGTCGAATGAATATGTGTGCATGATTCACTCCAATAAATGTAACAATCCTGTTTTGTTTTTCAATAATTTATTCCGACATTTTTTCATATTTGTACACATCTAATGATCAAAATATTGACATGTTCCGAGCTCAAGCTTCAAGGAAAACTTGATGCTGGTCGACCCCGTGCCGTGAAGGTTACAGCCCCTTGGGTTGTTGCACTTGGTTCTGACACCAAACTGAAAAGAAGGGTTTGATATATAAAAAAATTGGACCAATCCATGTTTAAGAATTGAACAATTTTAAGGTCACTCTAAAGTCCTTTCATATCCATATGTCATATCTTGTATGGCAAAATGGGATTTTTTTAAGGAATAATGAATCATTCTTTGAGTATTATGAGATGATAATTTTGGTCGGGGCGTGGTCAAATCTAATAAAGCCAATAGGGCTTTATGATACAGAGATTTAATCACGCTCCGACCGAAATTATCACCTCATAATATTCAAATAATGATTCCTTATTACTTATATTTATATAACTTCAGCAATTGTACGATTAAATACTAGAATATTTAATATATCTATGTGATTTTCATGTCTTTTTATTATGCAAACCCGTTTGCACCCCAACAATACGTCATTTGAATTTATTGGACTGTACAATACAAAAACGATTCGTAGTGTTATCACAGACAAAGACACTATAAAATGTAAATATTAATCGTTAAAAACAAACTGTACACTCACTTCCACAAAGCGCCTTTCTCCTCGCGGGCTCACATCAATACATACAGTTTTCTTTGTGTTGGCGTAATCATGTGGGTAGATTGCGTAATGAACGAACTTTTTCTCTGTGCACCAGCGATCCTGGCGATCTTGTTCACTGAGTCGGGAACATTCAGCCTCGTTTTCAAACGCGCAGACTCCATCTGCTCTATCTCTGCAACCTCTGAACATGATTTCCATCGTATCAAAATCGTGTGGTCTCCAGAAGACGATCTGCGGCTGGTAATCATGGACATTGGCCGCCATGATGTAAGTCAAGATCAAGCGACGCGGTTCAACTAAAAAAAAGGATTTAAAACTGATTCAAGTAGATATATTCATCTTACTGCGCCCAGTCTTATTAAAATTAGATCCTTCACGCTTCCGTATTTGATATGTAGCTGCGAGTCTCACAGCGACATATCAAATACGGGAGCGTGAAGGATCTAATTTTAATTAGATTGTACTGCGCCTTTCGAAAGTTAAGAAAATCTGCATATATTTGTATTGAAGATTAAACCTAGCTAGTCACTACTAAAAACTATTTATTGGTGGTGTGTTAGAGTAAAAGAACTTACATATCATTACGGGGTTTGTTCTTCCTATGAATACTCCATCTTTTGCGGTCTCGACACTTAGAGATCCCTGATAAAAGAAAAAGGAAAAAGAGCTTAAATCTTCTTGAAAAGAATTTGTTTTACCATTTTAGGTTCTATAAAAATACACTATCATTCACATCTAAATATTTTATTCAAAGTCTTACGCTGTGCTCATCTATTGTGTGTGGTCCTTGCATTCTACTGAAGAAAAAACAAGATGGGTTCTGTCCCAAGCAATCATCTAGCAATGAAAATAAAGCTGTTAACTAGATGTATGCAAATCAAATAACTTACTGACGGAATTCGAGCACACTTGTCGGTTCTAAAGTTGACAAAAGTCTTTCCTTTTACTTACTCGAATATGTTGAATCATTTATTTAGAATTAATTATGAAATATTTCCGTTTTCTGATTTTCATTGCAGCAAGCTTTCATGGAGTGTCCGAGTTTTATATAAACCAATAGAATATAATTTGAACTTCATGGGCGTACATTTTTTTGTAAATAAAAAGTATAATTAAAGTGTAAAATGTGTTATATGCACTATGCAATGTGTCGCTGTTTTGTCAGTTCCTTGTTAACGGACTTGCATGGGACAACGAAGTTTAACTCCCTCATGCCATACGACGATGTATACAAGCATTCACGGACCATGCAGACAGAATATAATTATACATATTAATAGACATAATCATCCACCCTAAAACAAACTCCATAATTTTCGCACAGAAATTTTGATAACGTTGTTTTTTCCCCCATTGGTTACGTTGTACGATGTTCACTGTTCATGAATTGCAGCTATAAATACGTACCATTAAATTCACAGTGACGCCCAAAAGACCCTTCATCACACGCACAGTGAGTGAGTCTCGGGTTGTTGGTGTTGAGACACAGGCCTTTTCCACGACAGTAGTCCGGAATCCTGTCACATTCACCTAAATGTAAAAGATCCACCGTATATCATATCGTTATTGACGTTGATGAGAAAATAAATTTGATTTCAGAGGGCTGGATGGCCGTAGCCATATTTTCTATATACTTTTTCTATCTCCTTGAAAAGAAGATCTATGTCAAAAAGATACAGCGAAAAATCAGACTTTAAAGCTAGAATACATGGAATTTTTCTTCATGAAATAAAAGTTTATAACTTGAAAATCATATCTAAAAGTTAGAGGCATTTTTGGTACCATGTGAAATTGTAAAATGGTTTAATAAAATGTTTCAAAAAAAAAAAAAAAAAAAAAAAATTAAAAAAAATAAATAAAAGTTAGAGATACATGTAGATCTGATGGTTAATTTGTTGACCGCCCAGTCTTATTAGTTAAAGTTTCACAAATTATCTCTCTCTTTAAAAAAAAATAATTACATACCGCATGGTACTTCTTGTTCTCGACTCTGCAAAACTTTCTCAATTTCGACGGAGCTAAACTCTGCAAAAGCTAAATGGAAAAAAGCTAAAACAAAAATAAAATCCCGCATGTTAACGCTTGTCGGGGTCTAATGATAGTATGATAGGTTTATGAAGAGATTTGAAACAAAACGTATATCTATCGATTTTATTTAAAAACAAATACGTTGTATCGATGTAAAATTTTGCGAGGTAATTACGTTTATGAATATTTTTTTTACAAATGTATGTTTGTACATGTATATACTTAAGTAATTAGTATCAATATATGTTGAAATTAAATGGCGATCCTATTAAGATTACTATTGATCTGCATTTTAGCAATTATGAGGTTAACTATTTACATTAGCGATAAAAACTAATAATCAAACATATTATTAATAAAAGCACTTGAGTCTAACAAAATTGATAACATCGTTTTTTATACTCGAGTATTATTTCTATAAGAGATGTATAGATAATTAGATTATATACATAATTAAAACTTAAAATAATAAAACATCTGTGCAAAAAGCACACAAATACATTTCTTTTTTATATATACAATTTTAGTTCGAAAGTAAGAATTGCGCATGGGAGGTTGATCACAAAACGAATTTTGTACTCGTCAATGGCGCTAACTCGAATACTGTATGTAACAGGCAAGCAGGAATGTGCAGAACCAATAAGCATTTATATTTACGCTTTGCACTCCAAAAGGACCAAAAAACAGAACCGACCTTAATTAACAAAGGCAGATTTTTCGCCTTTGTAAAATCAAAGACGCAATAACTTGTACAAAAATAGTAATTGATAATTTTTGGCGTTAATAGCAAGGACATTCGGCTGAGATTTAAAATAGTGGCTTAAAAAAATATCATTCAACGGTAAAAATAGAACCTTTTTAACAAGAGCTTGGACTTTGGGTAGTTGTGTCAAACAGCTATGTGACGTAGACCTGTCTATTTCATTGCTGCACACTCAGATATGGCTCTTTCAAATCAACAACTTTAGTCTGGCTTTTAAGCTAAGATTAGCAATCGGTGTATCCAGCGTCATTTTTAACTTGTTTTGACGCAATAAATAGATAGGCCAATTACTTCCTACTGAAAGTCCAAGGTCTTGTTAAAATGGTTATACAGCCGACTAAATGGTGAATGATACAATTATTTATTTAATTAATAAAATATTAATTTGAATCGAAATGAAGTCTGAATGAATATTTTTTCACGATTTTTTTAATTTTCAAACTGTGACATCAAAAGGCCTAGAAAGGGACTAACTGGATTTAAAAATGTTTTTTTTTAATCTGCATGAATAAAGATAAATTTTACAATTGACATCAAGCTATTACAAAAAAATATTAGAATACTATATTGGGTTATACATGTATTTGTTTTAGAAACTACTCGCAGATGGATAATTTTGATCCCAAAAATGTTCTTCTCACAGCATCAAGGGTCCTGTGTTCAGTCAGTGTACAGTCGTAGTCGTGAGCAGAGACAGGACCCAAGACAGTCAATCGCAACTTACCTTTCCGGTAAGCTCGGAAAACCCGAGCTCTGCCGGAAAGTCCCGAGAAGTTGCGATTGCCAAGACAGTGTGAGAATGCGATATCATATACGTTCATGTTCAAAATATGTTCACTTAGTTAGCATTCCAATGTTAAGCATACTAGTATTCAACTGCAATCCCATGCTTCCCATGACGTGATAAAACCCTTTCAGGGATAACGAAATGAAAGTCGTTATACCGGTACAAGCTTATCTTTTAAAAAGATTGGTGAGCTAGCGCTGTAGCCATCATAAAACACAGAAGCATCGGCAATGGCATAGCTCATTGACTGTGCCTTAATCATTATGTATATACTGTAATTTCAACTTCCAGGTGAAAATTTTCAAGAACCATTGGTACCGTTTTGTAGCAAATGTATCTTCTCGGGCCTTTCCGTCAAGCTCGGAAAACATATCCGAGGTTGTTTTCCGAGCTTGAAGGTAGTTAAAATAAAGCGAGCTATTTATTATAATATTTAAAATAACTTTGCATAATAAGACCTAAGCGACTGTTACTATTTTGACATTTACAATATAACACAAAACTTCGTGTGAAGATGATGAAACGAAATTCACATGGTACAGTTTATCTACAGTAGTACAGTATTCCCAGAATCCCCTACTATGGAGTCGAGCATGCGTATTCAAGTGAAAAAGACTAACGTAGTTGCTAGCGCTCGAGAGCGCTAGCAATTACTTCCGGTCATTTTTACCCATAGTTCAATACAGTGAAACTGTGATAAAATCCTTTCAGGGATAACGAAATGAAAGTCGTTATACCGGTATTACTTCCGGTCATTTTTTACCCATAATTCAATACAGTGATACTACATTACTTGTTTGGGTGTATTCGTTTGTTACCAGCTATGGTATCTCCAGCGTCTACTTGCTATTTGGAAAGTAGACAATGGAGGTCTACCGGATATCTCCAAACTACTGAACAAACGGGCAAATTAGGATTACTTTTGCAGCTCCCCAATCGACCAAACGAATACACCCTTATAGTTACTATAATTGAAGTTTGTTATAATGTGAGCCATGCTGCATAAAATGGCAACCATTGCGCTTTTTCTTATTACATTGTCGTTTTACTGTCACTGGTTCTTAATCAGTTATCTTTCCTGTAATATGTTCATCAATACAAAACACTTGAATGTTTTATGATCAGAAAATACCGTAAGTCCGAGGATAGAAAGCACAATAGAACTTATTTGTTCTTCTATGCATAAATAAGAAGTAAAAAGTGATTTGATACTTTTTTTGCCAAATATACCAAGTTAAATAATTTAAATTGATTCTGAGACATATTTGGCAGCATTTTTTTGTATATACAATATAGTAAATTGCCTATAGTCTTCTTTATTGAGGATTATTCCTATCTAGTCAAAATACTAGCACTATGTTATGACCTTTATATTGTATCTTTTTAGGATCATTATATTTTTTGAATTGTTTAACTAGTCACTTTTTGATTAACAATTTCTTCTTATTAATTATAATACTATGTTTTTATTTTGTTGTATTTTATGTCATAATTATTTTTAGATGAATAGGAATTCGTCACTTTGTAATGCAATATTTGTCTTGAATTTAACGTGTCGGAAATTACACTTTTTCTACACATTCTACGGCGATTTCAATGTCATAGTCTCATCAATTGTTTCTTTAACTTTATCAACCTTTCATATATAGTCATAGCATTATATTCACAATGTTCCAAGTTTCTCTATGAACTCTCTTATCGAAACAACCTTATACATGTATATCTCTTTGCACATCAAACTTGCACAATAGATACAAGTTCAATCCCCTTCGACAGTCCCTCAACCCCCACCCCACCCCACCCCCATTATGTCCTCGTTCCCGACTCTTACTTGACAACACAACACAAAATTCAACGCAATGTACATTAATATTGTATGCTCATTTATTGGATTAAGACATCAAGCAACCATTTTCAATGACTGCACCCGGTTGGGGTCTCCTGTATGGTTACCCCCATCAGAGAGATCTGGGTAATGTCCACGTAATCGACAGCTTTTGCACACTTCGTGGAGGCACATACAATTTTGAAAGATATCTGCAAGAAAACGATCGATCTAATTATATAAACATGTATGTTTTTATTTGCCACTTAATAGTTATGCACGGATTAAGAGGGAGTAGAGATGAAGGGGTGGTCCGGAAGTAGGCTACGGACACCCCCCCCCCAATCCCCGAGGAAAAATTCTGTATCAGAGGTAATTTACATATACATATTTACATATACATTGTATTTCATTGTGTTTAAAAAACCGAATTTTTGACCTAATGAATAATTATATATGATCGGTGATTACATATGTATCTAAGTGTAGATACTTAATTAACTATATACGAAAATTTTGCTTTTCTATGCGTGATTTTTAAATTCTAAAGTTATCATATTTGTACACATATTTTTTTGTAAGTGATGAAAAGAGAAGTGGGGGAAGTGGAGTGAGAGAGAGAGA
Organism: Magallana ariakensis; assembly: GCA_020458035.1. Classification (NCBI taxonomy): domain Eukaryota; kingdom Metazoa; phylum Mollusca; class Bivalvia; order Ostreida; family Ostreidae; genus Magallana; species Magallana ariakensis. The sequence goes on along the minus strand of CM035819.1, from coordinate 27,004,573 downwards.
GAGAGAGAGAGAGAGAGAGAGAGAGAGATCAAATGCTTACTGCAAACGTTGGGTTTCCGGTTTTGGGCAGCTCTACACAGAACTCGTTTGATACGATATGGTTCTGGAACTGGGGTCTTTGCAAAGTTTTCAGAACCTGGGGCTCGCCGTAGGGGCGTTCTAGAATCACTAGCACTTTGTCTTCCTTTATTTGTACATATTGTAATGCATTGTAAAACATCACACGGAAGAAAAGATTGTGCCTTTTGTAACCTGAAAAAGGTAAGAAACTGTTAATGTTATCGCCGTTTCATTGATGTAAAATTTATAACTAGTGAAACTCTGTACTGTGTAACGGGATATTTTGGCCCTATTCATTTATTTCTCCATTTGCATTCATGCTTGGTTGGCGCAACTGTGTACAGGAAAATAAAAAGGGGCGAAGTCTTTAACATCCGTGATTTAACAAAAATAACACTAGTAAAAATAACTTTGATTTCATCATGTTACCCCAAACACGTGTTTGTTTATTCTTTTCATCTATTGGCTGTTATTATTGTCACCTAGTCAGGTGACATTAATATTCATAGCACGGGCTATGAATGACCGTGAAAGTTATTGTGTACTAGTAAAACCATTCGAAGGCTCTTTTTCGTGCAGTCATTTAAGTCCCACCCACCCGCCCATTGCTTCGTATTGTACAATATATAGATGTATGTATTGTCTAAAATTTGTAATTTTATTTTGTACATGGAAGCTGTGGTTTTGAAAGAAAGAAATTATTGTTATATTGAATATAATTAAACTGCACTTTCAGAGCGCTTCATATCCTAATCACGAGTTTGTGTTTATTTTCATAAATATTTTATGTTTGAGTGAAACGAATAAGAACATGACAGCTGAATTATTGTTATGACCCATGTGTGCTGACCCAGTGATGTTTTTAAGTATATATGCATATAAAATTAAATATTAAATACGCTGACAGCACTCACCCCAGTGAATTTGACCCGTTGTCAGTACGGTCTTTCCTCCATGTGGTAACTTAGCAATCAACTGGTTCGTCGCCGGATGATGCTGACAAAAAATAATTTTCTAATTGAACAATTCAATCACAAAAACATGTAATAGAGACATTTATTACATCTGCTGGATTTGAACCCGGGTTCCCTGACTTTCAAAACCAGCACCATACCGATCGAGCTGAAGGATGTAACCGTCAATTCATATTTAGTGAGAATGCCATATTTCTGACTCTTACCACACTTCTGACAAGCATTTTTTTTTCAATCGCAACTTCTCGGGCATTTTCGGCAGAGTCGGAATGCTTTTCCGAGCTCTGTCGGAGAGGTCCGAGAAGTTGCGTTTTTGTCTATTAACAAATGACAGAACCAACATATTCCAATCATTTTGGTTTACTCTGTTTCTTTATAATTATATATTATTCCTTCTTTTGACTTATTATAAATGGTACAACTTTACTTTATGGTTTAATAACATCAAACAGTCTTAAATCATGATTCTATGGTGAATCGTAGTCGGATTCCAACAAAAAGTTTTGTTTTAATATATTTAATATCAATAAATTAAATCAAATGAAAACATTGTCTGTGTTTACAACTTACAGTTGCGTGCAGTATCCATTGTCCCAAGCTTTGTCCATGCTCAAAAGATTTGAGAAAGACACAGGAGTGTGTCTTGCAAGAATGATCTGTAAAAATATTTTATTACTTTTATTATTATTATTTTTTTTAATATTAAATATGAATGTTGATATCTATTTGCTCATGGTGTAAGGTCATATGGTTCCTAATGTACTGCAAATACTATTTTATAGTATATTTTATACATGTATATGTTAAATCATGTTAATTGATATTGGTATACTGAGAATTTGATATTAATCTGACAGTATCTAAAGTAGAATGAAAACATAACCGAATTTAACATAGGATATAGAGGATTTGACATAACGACTGTAAGTCTGGGTATATGACATCTGAAATAATTATACTCAATGAAGATTTAGTATAAAATCATTACCTAATTTTATACTGCACACGTGTCCGACATAATTGGACGCACAGAAACAGTAAGGACGGTCTCCGTTCACATGGCATATTCCACCATACTGGCAGACATTCCCACTACATGGTGCTTCATACAAGGTTTAAATATTATATTTCATTCTGCGAATATTTTGATTGTTTGTTTTCCTTATCTGGTCACAATTTGACGTAGATTTTTTTTTATCTGACTTTAAATGACGTCAAATCAGTGTAGATGTACATTTGCATAATTATACATTAAATATACATTTAAATGTGAAATTGCAAAAGTAATTAAAACGAGATATATATGATCAATAATTTTTTTAATTAAAAGCAGAGTATCCCTTTGTTATAAAGGATAACACCAATCGTTTTCTGTTTCTATTCATAATTGGTACTTGTAAAAGAGTCGCGTCATCTAAAGCTAGAGTGACTTCGAATTCTGACCAATTTCATCCCGCAATGGTATTCTTTGGATTTCAATTCAGTTTTGTTGGGGGGAGGGTTTTCGGAGCAAAATCATCATTTCCAAAAGAATTTTTCTGAGAGTTTATTATAAGGAAGGGGTTGTTTTGGGGTTTTTTTTTATTTAATAAGACATTAAAAAAAAAATACTCACAACATCCGGGGGGCGGGGCATTACTCTGAAATGAAATATTAAAAGTAGATTTGTATGTTTTTAAAAAACATTGTTATCTTAATTTAAGAGTTGAAATTGATCAAAGTTTACTTACCCGATCGACTAACTGTATGTTTTCGTTAAGGTTGCTAGCAGCCGATACTCCAGCTACGGCTGCGAAGAGCAACAGGATTGTACAGTGGCTATTCATAATTAAACTGCAGACGGAGACTAAATGAATTGCCCGCTACAATTATTCTTTATATCGCCAATCAGTTATAAATTTTATCATATTTAACATCAAGGGTATTCTAATTAATGGTTATTTAAAAAAAAAAAGCTTTCGTCAATTTGGCGTTTCAGATAAATAGCTTTAGATAAAAAAAAAATCCCATAAACTAATAGATGTATCCATTAGAGTGCGCATTAAAAGTAACTTTTAGGAATATTACTAATGTTAGCGATGTCGTTAAACATTTTTTAGTAATTATTTTCTAAATCATATTAGTAGCGAAAATTGAGTATATTGTAGTAAAAAATATAGAACCCAGTGGCATGCGGAATCGCAAATTGATTTAATTAAAAAAAAACATGTACATGTATAATCTAAATTTCACAGAAATTTAACAGAATGGTTAACAACGAACAACACATATATTTTGTCTAAATGGAGATAATTGTTCCAGATATTTAAAGTATTTTGAAAATTTTGAAAATGTCGTTGCAAATAAATTAATAATATCCGTAGATGACGTTAAAAATACTTGTGTCAAAATGTAAGGTCTCTAGTCTACTATAAAGGGTTAATAGATTCAGAAGTCCTGTTTAATATCATCAATAATGTATCTTTAACTCTATGTGACTTACTGTGATCTGATTATGTAGTTAATCTAATGTAAACGAATATAAGCTTAAAAACAAATCAAACGTTTAAAAAAATTATTCCCCGACACAAAAAAATTAACACGCATTCGGTGTAAGTTGACCAAATCAACGCCATACAAAATATTTAATTAATATACACGTAAGAAATTTCATATGAAATACATCTTTATTGGAATATAATATTTTTGAAGCTTTTAACAAATATAACAGAAAGTTGACAAACTCAAAAAAATTCTAAAATTTACTTTTATTCAACTTGAAATCTAAAAGAGGAAACATCTCCAATCCCGGCATCGATTACGTCCCCTTTGTCCACCGGCCCGACACCCGAGGGCGTACCCGTTAAAATGACGTCACCTTCCTCCAACGTAAAATACTTGCTGATATAACTTATCAAAAAAGGTATGTTGAAGATCATGTCTTTGGTGTTGCCCTCTTGTTTGGTTTGACCGTTGACCTTTAGCCACAACTGAACATTTTCTGGGTTCGGTAGCTTGTCTTTGGAAATTAAGTCACCTACAGGACAGGAAGTGTCAAAGCCTTTGGCAAGTGTCCATGGGTGACCTTTCTTCTTGGCCTCATCCTGAAAATGATTAAAATGAGGGGATGACCTTTTTCATTGATACATGTTCATGTAGCATTAGAAGACCCTTTACCGTTTAACAATCTAGAAATTCTTTATAGGAATACATGTAGTACATGTACGTTCGATTTACTTTTCTTGAAACATTCAGTGGTTAATACAATAACAGAATAATGAAAAGGTATGATTAACAAGATGTTGGTTACTTTCAATGATACATTTCTTTGCAGAATATCTCATGAATATTAATATAATTAGTAGTTCAGCAGTTCGGACCTCTTCGTCTACCTCCGCTGCAATCTGATTCATTGAAATTAATTTATTTATCCTTTCTTGAATCGCGTCTCCAAAAAGTGATTACTTGTATATGCTTTATTACAACATGTGATGACCTACCTGTAGGTCCCTAGCGGTCATATCAAGGGCCAGAACGTAGCCCCCGATGTGGTCCGCGGCTCGGTCCTCTGTGATGTTGCTCCCAGTTTTACCGATCACAATGCCGAGTTCCACCTCATGGTGGAGAGATTTGCAGTTTGGTGGAATCTATTACGATGAAAAATTGAGTCAGCTTCATTATTAGCTTCCTTGTTATTCAAATAACATTGAATATTTGATTTTCATTCATATGCACTTACTAGTATATGTTTATATATAATTATGTAAATGTGAATTAGTAAAATCATATATAATGTTGAGCCAACAAATTTACACTGTTTTCTAAAATTAAAGGAATCAGAACTCATAATAGCACTAGATTCTTCTCTCGAATCATCATCTTTAAGGATCCTCAACACCCCGTGACTTCTACTTTTTATGACAGTACGTCACAACATGGCGATTTGAATGCATTGTGAAACAGTTTATATCACCAAAGTTTTTTGTTTATCTCTGTGGCGCAATGGGTGTAGCTTCAAATTACCAATCTACAGGTCCCGGGTTCGAATATCGCATGGACTTTTATTTTCATGAAAAGTTGTACAATTAAAAAAAAAATATCCCCCCCCCAAAAAAGTGATTTTTGTTGTTGTCATTTTCAAGTCGAACACATGCTAGAAATCTAAATCTTTAGGTAATTCAGAAGTTCATGTTTGTATGCAGAACTTTTTACAGGTGGGTGGAGGACCCTTAAGGTGGAATACAACAAACAACCGGTACTATTACCTTAATGTTGTTGCCCTGGGTGACGTAGGAGGTGGTGGGCTTCAGGAAGAGAATTGGTTTTGTCGGGACGGCGTTCCCAAGCTCAGCGGCGTGTTCCCTGTGGAAGACAAAGGAGGTCTTGAATAATTGTATGAATCATATTATGAATTCATATATCAGTACATCTATACTTCATGACAAAGACATGAAGACATTGTTTGATATATAAAAAAAAAAACAATAGAAAATCATTGAGTAGTTGGATTACTTTTTTTAAAAAAACACGAACTGACATGTATACTTCTTAATAATTACAATTTTCATTTATCGTTTAACAGATGTGTGAATATATGATGAAACAAAGCATACATGAAATTTGGAAAGCATTACATATAAAAGGCACTACATTTTTGAAATTTTAAAGCTGCTTGGTCCGATTTTATATCAGTGTACGCTTTTAAACGATGGTTATGCTAGGTATGTGTAAAATAATAGACATTGCAGTAGTTTTCCCGGTCAATAAAGCCAAATTTTAATGAAAAAAATTATGTACAAAATTTGTTAACAAAACAAACGACATAAAAGGGTATCACGTTATTTCGCCACATTAAAATTCGCCCCTGACGTCGAGGCGGGTATGGTTGTATTACGACTTTGACATAGCTAAAGAAAAAAGTTTTAATGTTCAGGTAAGTTAAAATTAAACCTGTGTAAATTGTTCTCTAATATTTCTGAAGTGTGCTTTGTTTACAATCGATGCATAACAAGCGGTTTGAATAAACCCAATCATTCGGGGGGCGAAACTAAACGGTTCCCTTTCTAAACATTCCCATGATGCATTTTGGTTTGTTTTTCCGTTTGCCCAAAAAGAAATTATTTTTTATTTACTTTGAATATTTCTAACTTTGAAAGGAGACAGATTCTGTTGGTGTAATTAGGAGAAAGTATATTTCATATTAAGATAATTGGTTTGTATGGAAAATTATTTGATACTGTAATAACCAAAAAATCGGACCAAGCAGCTTTAAAGAACGGGTTCATTTTAAGGCCTAGGTCTCTAGCTCCGAATAAAAAAGACGAATGAAAAAATGACAATAACAAACCGCCAACCATATCAAAAATCCATAAAACGAAATACAAATTCAAAGCAGAGCAACACGGACCTCCAAGATAGAGGTAGGATTAGGTGCCATGGAGGAGTGAGCATCCTCTGCTGACCGGTCACACCCGCCGTGCGCTCTTTGTCGTAATCGGGAAAATGAAAACCGCAAAAGTCCGTAGACAATTAGGTAATTAATTATGGTCTAACAATTAGTATGAAAAACGTCAGCCAGCATGCGACTCAGTGGAAGATTGTATTTGCTGACAAGGTCGTTGTATCGACCATAGAACTTACGAAAAGATGACTTTAAACGAGACTGTTGATAGTCCTGTTTTATCAACTAAAAAAGACGAATCTATCTCAAATCTATCTCGAATCAACCCCAAATGTCATTAGAAGTTTAAAAAAAACACTGTAATTTCCTTAACAACATGCATACGATACTGAGATTTAAACAGGGGTACTGTAGGCTTCATCAAATGTACATGTGTTTTAGTGGGGTTTTTTTATGGTTTAAGCTGACAAAGTCAATGACGCGTGTGTTCGTTATTTTTTTTTTCAACCTTCCAATTTATTAGTTATTGAAAGCCCAGTACAACTTTTTGGGCCTCTCTGACGGAGTCCGGAATAGTTCACCGTGATTAATTGAATGTTAAATATCCCGTCGAGATTCTTTCACTCAAACCAAATCGACATATACATGTATTTGTATAAATTTTAATATTTGGGATATACAGTCCTCGATATCTAATTATAAGAGCGACCGACATAAGCGATATTCACTGAAAATTTCGCATATTTCCTTTTGTCTTTTTATTTGTCTTCCAGAGTTTGTTTGCTCAAAAAGCTGCCAATTTTGTGTCAGGATGTCAAGACCGAACTCTTTTGAAATCGGACTCGGGATTCCTTATCATGCCAAATTATGACCTGTTTGGAGGGCGTGTAAAATGCAAATAATGATGAAATAGTTTATAAAGCATCGTACTTATAATTTCTTCCGACTGCAACGATCTTCTTCCCAAGTTCTCGGAATCTGGACACTGTAGTTGAGGCCATTCTCATCAACTTTTTACAAAAAAAAAACAAAAACGCATAGGGGTCGTTTCAAAACAAGCAAAGTGATATAAATTTATAGCCTCATAGACTGCAAGTGATTCATAAATGGTCAATATGACACAAAATGTTATTATTTACTAATTCCCTTATATTAAAGCTATTTCACTGTATATGTATCAAATGTTGTTTCCCATAGAATGTATGCAAGGTGTACAAACCCGATCCTATTTTTTTCAAGGAGAACTCTCCAGTTTAGAAGATAGATAAATGGTTTTGTTTATTTCCGATAAATCGACATGCCGGGTGAAGAAGCATCAGAAGAAAAGGGTATATATTTCCAGTTTGCTTGCAATAGATGATTTAATATGATGCAAGATATGCTTATATTAAAAAAAAAACAATATTTGCTAGCACAAAGGTTTATTATATGAACAAAAAATTACAAGAATGAAAGTCGAGAATATCTGATCAATAATTGATTATAGAACCACCATGGCCACTGTACAGCTGAAGTGTACCCTATATTAATAGTGTGATAATAACACAATGTATTTATTTAACTCCAAATTACGTTAAGTACGACCTTTTCCGGGCAAGATAAAACAGATCATAATGCAGTCTTCGCGAAAAAGAAAAATCATCACAGGACAATATTTGGACAGACAGTTTAAAATATTTCACAGGACCAAACAAATTTTCATCGGTCCAAAATTTTTATCATATAATGATCATTACGATGTGAATTTATATCAAATGAATCAATTAACAAATAACACATTAAACAATTTAATAACAGAATTTATTCTTCTCTTATAAATATGTACAAACAAACAATTTCAAACTTTTTTCTCTCAGAGATAGTCTTCAAAATATTTCTCTCAATTTTCCCCCTAAACACAGCTAGGATCGTATTAAAGATTTTCCTCCGAAATGTTATTGTTTTCTTTATTTGTTGTGCCTCGCTCTCTTCATCCTGTAATGACTAATGTTTCGCTCTGCTCAGTGTCGATTTGTCAAGACTCCATCTTTCTTCAAACGCTTTAAAGTTTATGAACTTATTCCTAACAAAGTCACATGTACTCATTGGCTAGCTCATATAAGTTGAGGAATAGCCATTGATGTGAACTGACTTGGCATATGAGGCATCGATCTACACTCAGTCTTTCCAGTCCAAAAAACCCCATCGAAATATTTTAGACCTATCATGGCGGAAGTATGTTTAGAAACAATCACGATCAACAAAACGTTTTTATTAATGGGTTTTAGTACTAGTTAAAGGGTCTATAAGATTAAAAAAAAAATACAGAATTTAAAACCCAACCAAAACAAACCTCAGACAAACGGACCGATTTTACCAGTTAGTGCATCGGACCTATTAGATTTTCACCCGTTTTGTCCGACGGTCCGGTGCTTTTCGGATAGACTGATAATGGCACTCGGATAGTATAGTTGCAGGCCTTGTTGTTAAGTGAATGCATAAGACTGATTTTTTTTTTTATATGCTGGTTCAAATGGTAGCACTTTGGTAATCTACATGTACATTGTCATATTACATGTATTGTACTTTGGACAAAATTTAATCACAGAAACAGGTGCCTATAACTATTAGAATATAAGAACTTTGGGAGCAAGATAATGATTGCATGTAATATTTAATTTTTTTGTAGATAAATCTATTCAGCATACATCAGCATTAAGTTTTGGGTTCATATGTCTCGTAATTGGAATACCATTGTGGTGGAAAACGACAGAGGTGTACCGGGTCAATCTGCCTTACTCAGATATAGCGGACCTTTCAAATACTAAGGTAACTGATCTTAGTTACAGGTACATAAACTAAACTCTGTATACGGTATTTCAAATGATCTTTTTGTAAAAAATCTTCTAGGTCAATATTCTGATCGTTCATCAACTAAAATTGATATGGGATTGATTTTATTGTTTGTTTATTTAAATCAAAGTACTGAAAGTACTGATAAGCGCTAAGCTGTCACTAATTGAGCAAAAAATTAATTGCATTATACATGTATCATGATGAATGAATTTAAAAGTTTACATACGTCATATATAAAGCAAAGATTTTGCATTTTTGTATAATTTGAACTACAAACAATATCCAGGACTGCGTTCAATAACCCAGTTGCGTGCATAGCCGCTAGGTTATATATATCTTGGTCTATTGAATGATAAGCTAGCCTAGCCTCTAGTTCATTGACTTGAAGTTTAAATTATCAACAGATGAATAACTTCACCAACATGATTTTGTAATTTCATGCAGAAATATATGTGTCAAAATTCATAATAATTTATCAAACGACATCTTCGCTAGCCAAGGGTTTCTTATCCACACCGCTCCTCACGAACCCTTGGCATATCGTGCTATCAAAAGTTGGGATTTTTTTTTCATCACGTGATCTCCTATCCTATTTTTAAGTCAGCCAAATAATGAAAGATGCCGTAGTTTAACGAACCTGCTGGTGCAGAAATGACAGCCTCTATAGACAATGATATTGACAAGTTGAAAGAACGTTTTATTACCAAGTGTATCTATACTGTCTTATAAATTAAGGCATTTTGCCAATAAACTTCGAAATGCCTGCATCCGAGTAACTGCTCACACCTTTGGCATTTCAACATGTGTGAGTTGATGTCCGTAAGCTATAATTGAATTTTACCTGATAAGTAATTATTGTAAGATAAATTAAAAACCTACTTTCATTTTTGATAAACCAGCCCGAAATAGCAAATATGTGAGTAAGGTGGTGGACACGCTTTGGCGGATCCAAGTCAGTGGGAGTTTGCATCAAAAAATATATTTACAATGAAATAATATTGAATGATTATGTAAAGAGTGAATATTTACCTGGGAACCTATTTCGGGTATACATAAGAATTGAGATTTGACAAATGTTGAATAAATAAAATGAGCCAATTCGTTTCTTGGATGTGCGATTTTTGTTTTGATGAATAGAACTTTCCAGAACGGGGTAACCAAGAACGCGGTTTGGCTAATTAACGTCATGTTGGAGAATGTAGGATGAGTCTCTATGCTTTGTGGGCAGATCGGACATCTGCCATTTTTTTGGTTAATACAAAAAAGTTAATATTAAATAAAATGGGCCAATAGACGCGATTTTATTTTTGATGGAAAGAACTTTACAGAACGGGATGCCAAAAATGGGGTTGACTCATTAACACTATGGCGAAAAGTGCGTACACGTTTTTAAATAACATATACATTTTTTATACCACGACAGATTGGTAGTAAACCTTATAAATTAATTTGTTGACAGTGTTTTATCTAAATTTCTTATTTTGGGCAATAATAAGTGAAATTTGACATAAAGAACAAAGTTCTAAAAAGAGATACCACGCTTTATACACCCACACTCTGGTTTGAAATAAGATAATAGTCTATTTTTTCCAGTCAGCTGCAACAAAAAGAATTAAGGCCATGTACATGTTCATGTGTATATACTCCATTTCAGCTTAGATTTTCATCCCTGTCCTCTCCTCTAAATTTTCAGCCACGCAGTTGCTTTTTTATTTCAATTTTATAGAATATTTAAGAAAAGCAATTAAGAAATATTTCGGACAACATACATAGAAAAATGAACAAAAAAAACCTGGTTCAACATATTAAGCATTGTATTATAATATAATATGTGAATATAATATAATATGTGATTTATTGTTAATCCCCGCGCTTGCGCGGGATATCATCTAGTTCAATAAATAGGAATAATGTGAAATGTTACATATAGATTCATTTGAAAGGTGTAACAGCTGTGTAAGACTGGGAGCGGTAAATAGTGCATGCCTCTGTTGATGCACAATCTGATGTACTTGTTATTGCACCATTAAATGATACATGCATCATACAGGCTAAAACAGAAAGACTAGAAAAATAAGGGTTTGAGCTATTTTTAATTAAAGACCCTCGTGAATAAACAGTAGGAAAACATTGTCGATTAAATCAGATATGTTTTTCATTTTTTGATTAGTTGAACGGTTGCAGTAAATCCCAATCAAAATCCAGGAAAAAACCCCCGACTTTTGTATATGCCAAGGGTTCGTGAGAAGCGGTGCGGATCAGAAACCCTTGGCTAGCAAAGATGATGAAATGAACGAAATATCATTAAATAATATAAATTTTGTGTTTGTTGCAACTGGGTAACTAAAGCAACCATCTTGAATTTGATGCTTAGTCAACAAATTTTAGGGTAAGTATGTCTACATGTACCTAGCGGCTAGCTAGCTAATCGTTGAACAACCTAGTTGCTACATGTACCTATAGCCATTACAATAATGAACGCAGATAGAATAAAGCGAGATCAGAACTCTAGGGTCTGTGTTTCACAATCTTATATCCACTCGACTAAAGCGTTAATTGAAGAAGTTGGTTGAAAAGATGATTTTAACAAATTTAAATGGTGTTTCGAAATGAGTTCCGAAATATTGGTGTCGGTGTAGCTTTCTCCTATATAAAATTTTTAAATACATATACAGTGGGGCCTCAGATATCCGGACGCCAGATAACCAGACGTTTCAGTTTACAGACGATTTTATTTGGGAACAGATTTTTTATACACTATTTTGTCTCATTTATCCGGAATTCCGCGTTCCGGATCCCGACGGTCTGTTTTTACCACAAAACACTGTTTTACTACTAATCTTGCTTCATTTAACAGGACGGTAAAATTTGATGATACCCCGTTCAATACAAAAGATTACGCCTGTCAATTGAGTTTCACACCTTTTTTACGTGCTAGACCCTCATAAGTAGCTTGTATTAACACTGACTTCCCAAATCACTTTCAACATTGATACCGACAGTGCTGGCCAGACAGGATTAGTCACGCCTCACAGCACGTGGCTTGGATTTCTTAACCTGTGCACCTGTCAAGTGCTGTATTTCAAATGAAAAATATGCTTATCAATCAAGAAAACTGGAAAGTTTTACAAAGCTTTGTGTTTTATCTACCTATTCAAACGTTATGTCTCACGAATGCCTTGTTAGATTAAGTCAAAACCGGAAGTACAGGAAGAAAACAAATTGAAAACATGTCAACTCATCGGAAGTGCATTGGTGGATCTTGGAATTTTCCAACTAGTAAACGTTTATTTTATCAATAAAATTGACTTTCTTTTAAGAATAGAAAATAAATTTTAAAAATAAATTAATTATTGTGGAAATTGGCATGTCTAGAAATAGATAGTTGAAAACATTACGTACATGTAAATGGACACATATTACATATTGACACAAATAATTTAGCTAGATTCGGTTATCATTATAGTCCGGTTAATATTTCATGACAAAATAATAATATAAAGCGGGGTTCTTTATATTTAAAAATGTTCATATCAACGGACCACTCTATAATGTGTTGCTATTTAGTATGAAAGGCAAAAGAAACCCCACCAGTATCAACACTGGGAGCCATTGTATACAAACACATTATCATTCATGATAACAATAGACACATTTCAGATATCCGGACGCTTCACCTATCCGGACGATTGGACTTTGGGAACGAAAGCGTCCAGATAACTGAGGCTCCACTGTATTAAAATTAGAAATAATTGAATAATATTTGGGAACACATAAGCAATTTTATGTTTTTATTTCAGGAGGAAAAAAAAAATAAAATCTGTAAATCTGAACAAGTTTTAATGCAATACCTGTAGAAAAGTGCCAATAAAACATATATTCTGAATTATAGAAATGTACTTTATAATATGTAGGGATTTTTCTTTCAGTGAAATAAATGTTTGAATAGAAATAAACAGAATTTCCCTATACTAGGGGAGAATAGGAACCCCCTAATGAATTTTGAAAGAAGAAAATGGTGAAGTTTATATTAATTAAGACTTATAACAACATTGTATGATTTGAAAATGTACATTTCAAAATTTTAATGAGAAAAAAATGGTTATTTTTTTAACGTTATTACATACATGAAGCCTTGATTTACAACAGAACTATGCAAAAAGAAACATTTACATGACTTAATTTAAAGTATGAAATAAATGGAAAGACAATCTGTTTCACTGTTTTGAAAAAAATCTTACAAAACACAACAACCATGTGTTGATATGCAACAACAGGATAGTGAATACATGAATTAAATAATAATAAAAGGACAAGCAAATTTAGTAAAATTACAACTGAAGTAAAAAGTCAGTTCCCATTTATAACACATTTGTATGGATCAGATCAATATGCCATTTTTCTAAAAGTGTCAAAATATAGATGATCATTAAAGTATTCATTTATCTTTAAATAGTCAATAGATGGGAAACTGTTGAATTCCTATGTACCGTTAATATAGATATTTTCTAATTTTATTGGAGAGAAAACAATATATGCCTTCCAAAATGAGAAATAAATGACTATAAGGGGTTTGTTATTAGATAAAAGTACATTTACTCAGTGACCAGTGAAGGGAGTGTGAAGAATATTTTTACAAAAAAGCATTACATATACTATTACTACTACTGCAATAACATACAAAAGTTCTTATGCTAGCTTAACTGCTCTATAAAAACAGAAAATACTTTTACAAAAACACTACTACTACTGCAATAAAATATAACCTACAAAAGTTCAAACTTTTACAAAAGCGCTGCTACTTCTGTAATAACCTATAAAAGTTCTAATACTAGTTTTATAAAACAGAAAAAAGTTAACCACTAGTGCAATAACAGAAGAAAACAATCCAACTTTATATGAAATAAAAGACTGACTAGTGTAAAATTGCATGCAACAGAATTTGTCATTGTCATATGCTAGAAGTAGTAGAATTTGCTTTAAATCACAACACTATAGTCTTTCCACATGTGCAATGTAAACTAATGACAGAAAAGTTTTTATGCCTATACCATACACTTGAAACATTTTTTTTCTTCCGACACTAAGTTGCAGTTTACTATACTTTTGAAATACATAAAACGTTATGCTATTTATCTTGTATTGTCAGTTCTGTTCTAGGAATTATTTTGCCTTTTTAACTACATCACAGCCCGTATACTTGTGTATGAAACCCCATTGCAACGTGCTGTTTACAAAACTACCTATATGCTCTTTGACCTTTAAATGCACTGAAAATATTCTTTTATTTTAAATCTTTGATGTTTAAGAAAAAAAATTATTGTGATAATTTGTGTGTTGCTGCAAATAATAAGAATTATTTTGCCTAACACCGATACCGCAGCCGAGTACTTCTCTGCATTCTATTTTTAGACATCGAGTCATCAGATTATTTTAGATGATTATAGGTGGCACTTATTCGGAAGTGACATCCCCGAAAAGCAATGCCAATAAGCGTTTTGCTTACTGCGTACACTCAGCGCTTAAAAAGGGTAATATTTTAAAATGAAGGTTTTTCTTTCCTTTAAATCTTAACTATTTGAATGACAAGATTTCTAATTCAGTTTCAGTTTACTATTGACATTGATGTGGTCAATTTGGAGAAGTCGTGGACCGACAAAGATCTGACAGACGTGTCCAAGCTTTTAAAGGCAAACTTAGGTAAAAATAAATGATGATGTCTTTATGTTGCAATACATACTTTCTAAAAGTGAAAAAAAAAATGATAAGCTAGCTTGACCATGCAGATCTATATCAAATATATTTTAATTGTCAGACCTGTGAAGCATTATTAATTGATTTGAAAGCAAAAGGCAATTTTATGTAGAATATTTTAAATTATGTTAGCTGATGACAGGAAAGTTGGAGCTATTTTCCCAAAGTATCGCGTGGCAGTCCGACAGGCAGCAGAAAAACAATCAAGTGACATTACCTCATTGAAAACATTAGCAGGTAGAGAAATCGCTGATTGTGATTAATATAATTTGATATTTACCATACTCAATTATGTTGATAACTGAAAATTTGATTAAGAGTTTTTAATCAATGCAAATCATTAATATTTAAAAAAGATTATTTTGTCTGGTTGGTATTTTTTTTAATGATATTTTTAAAATGATTTTCAATGATGTCTTTCTTTATGCAATGAAATTTCTTTACAACATGACTGTACAAAAACAGTTCTTGCAGAAAAATAATAGCAAGATTTTAAAATTTACGAGTAGTGCTTCTCTTGATTTTATGTAGATATTAATCCCTCGTGTTTAATCAGGAATCTACAGTACATGATACTTTTTTGGGGCATTTTAGCACTTGATGACTATTTCCATGGGGAGGAGTCTTCTATCAACAAATACCTGATTGTTTTGATGCCTGTAAGCAATGCAGTGGTTAAACAGACAACCATTGGAAACTACAGGGCTGTATATCTACCAGCTGGAAAAAGAGGTACTCAAGATTATAATCTCTCTCTCCTAATGAATATCCTCTCTCTCTCCTTATGAATATCCCCCTCTCTCTCTCTCTTTCTCTCTCTCTCTCTCTCTCCAAATGAATACAGTTAAATATCGGTATCTCGAACTTGGGGGGACCTCAACAAAACTTCGAGATATCCGGGGGTTCGAGATATCCGAAATGGCTTTCCAATTCTAATTCCGTGATGTTCTCATATCAACACGTGTATTAGTACCGGTATAATTATACTGAACTTTTCTATTACTCATAAACGAATAATCAACAATTTGATTAAATATTTTTTGTTTGTGTGTTTTTATTTGTGAAATATAATCAATTTTTGTAAAAGCAATCAAATTATAAAATCACTATTCCGTAAATAATACGACTTCACATCCTCTTCACTATCGACGTTCAGAACTTGGAAGAAGTACTTGTAATGTAACGTTTGAAATGTATCACATAGGAAACGAAAAATAGGATTTGAAAACTTAAAAAAAAACCCACCAATAATCAGGAATTAGAATTCACATATTTTTATTTCATTTTTGTTTGTGAACTAACGTATCTTATATAAACTCATTACGCTCACAGCTTTAGTACTCATATTGGAAACAACCCGTGTACGATGAACCGGAAGTCACTTTACACCCTGCGTGTTCAATACATGGACTGGTTCTGTTAAATTTAAATACGTTTTCTTTTAAATCTTCGTATTCCAATCATGCTTCATTTTTATTGGAACGTTCATGAAAAAAAAACCAATAAACTCGATTTCGTAATTAATCGTTTTTATAAAATTGGCAGTTATCAATGCTAGATCGATTCTTTGACACAGTGTGTTTTATTAAACACATTATCGTTAATCGTGGCTGTGTGTTTTGATTTGAATTTTATAAAAAGGTACTTAATGTAAAAACACCCAAGCTACCATCCTAATTAACTTACATCGTGCAGTTTAATAAAACCGCTAGTTTTGAAAGGTGTGAAAATTGCCGCGGGCAGAAATGTGTGAAGTAATAACAACAATTATGTTCAACTGACCGGGAAAATGGCTCCACTTCGAGATAAACCAGGTAAAATTAGGGCTTCGGCCTTTTCAAACACTTCGACATAAGCGGGGTATTCGAGATTACCGTATTCGAGATATCAGGAGTTTTTTAAATTATTTATATAGAGAAAACGGCCGGGACCGTCGGAAGACTTCGACATAAGCGGGGTATTCGAGATATCCCATGTTCGAGATACTGATATTTACCTGTATTATATTTAAGTATTTTATACAATGGATTTCTACAGCCATTTTCATAATTTGTTTATAACTTTCAGATCTGAAGACAGTTTCAGCTGAGGTCACGGAGATCCTTCACAGTGTGTTGGTAAGAGAGGATGCACTGCTGAAGTCCTTCCAGAATTTTCTGGGTGCCAGAGAACCAAAGGTATGATTTAGATATGCTTTTAACACTCATACATTTTTGTCATCAATATAGAAAAGTTAACTTCACTGATACATCACAGGTTTACAGATTATGATTATGATATAATGGATATTTTTCGCGTAATACTGCAGTTATTTACCAATTAATTTGTCATCTTGTAGCTTTTTTTGTTTAATTTTGTTTTTCTATAAGGAACTCTGGTCATCTGTAAATTTGCCCCTACTATACATTGTACATGTATTTCTGTTAGGTTTGGTTTTAACTATTCTGATTAACAGCAGATTTTATTCGACATTGTGTCATTTTGTGTGATAGGGATTCTTAAAAGGAATGCATGCATTCATGGATCTTAAATGTTGGATATTTAATTGAGACATTTTCTTTTAAACTTTGAATTTGATGTTGAATTGACAGGATAAAGCAAGTATGAGATCTCTTAGCTACCACCAAGGCTATGACATATTGTACACCTTAGTGAACCCCCAACCCGATATCCTGGATATTGATTGGTCAATCAAGGAAGCAGTGGAAGGTATATTTAACACACTGACCTCTCAAGTTCATGTAATATATACTGTATACTCGTTTTTTTCGCATGTCACAAAATTTGCGAAAATGTGCAACTTTTTTTTAATTGCATCAGTCATTTTTGTGATTTAAAAAGTTTCTTATTGCAAACAATACCAGATATGATTTCTGCATATTGGATATTTTGCGTAGTAAAAGTAAGCCGTCCACCTTTTTTATCTCCTGGAGATGCGCCTCAAACTCAGTAATTACAAAGTCCAATTGTTAATTAATAAATGTTTATTAATGAGTGTGATCGTATAGTCAATTAAAAGCAGCCCAAATCAAAGATCTCAAATTTAAAATCAAAATC
This sequence comes from Magallana ariakensis, assembly GCA_020458035.1. Classification (NCBI taxonomy): domain Eukaryota; kingdom Metazoa; phylum Mollusca; class Bivalvia; order Ostreida; family Ostreidae; genus Magallana; species Magallana ariakensis. Next base: position 26,986,513 of record CM035819.1, on the reverse strand, counting down.
AAAAACTCTAATTTCAAATCCAAATAACATTTATAAGTCCAAAAAAATAAAGATCTCTCTAAATCCAAAATTAAAATTATAAGGACAAAAATGAAAAACCTAAAACAAATTATAAATCCAAAAATCAGAAATCTTAAACCAAAAAATGAAAGTTCGATCTGCTTAACATCATTTTACATGGGTTTATATAACATTTTACTTTTGATGGACAGTTTTGACTAGTTCGGCCCATCTACGATGATCATGAGTAAACAATTAGTGTCCAAATTCCAGAGTTATATTTTATTTCTAAATAAAGTAAAAAAAACTGTCAGAACTGCATGTCTATCAAAGAGTATGGATGCAGGATTTGAGTCTCCGAGTCCTGAGTCTCGGCGTCCCCCATCTGGGTATGAGGCATCACTTACTCATAATATATTCATTCTTACATGGCTAAAAGGTTACAAACTTAAGGTTATACAGAATAAGCAATACATGACTCAATATAGAGTACCAGAGCTATTGATGCAGACAAGAATCGCCAAATATGACACTTATTTATAAACTCTCAATTTGGATATTAGTATGCCCGTATAATGCACCTAGTTTCATAAAATCATTTAGGAATACTACGCAGTGCTACAAGAGTCACAGAGTTCATTCTGTTAGTTATTATTACTACAATTCATTGCGCAGTATCTAGGTATACAAAAGTATCATAGTGACCAATTAGTAATAATATTAATTCAAGGTCATAGCATGGCTCTCTGTTTACATTACATAGTATACCTTCTTTATATATAAACAAAAAACAAAAAAAAACCCATGCCTATGCAAACAAAAAATCATTCCCAAAATCAGGAAATTCCTTATCCTTGGAGGGGTGGGGGGCTTTGCCAGGGGGGGTTCGAGGAAAATTTGCGATAATTTTACTATGTAAATGTAATAAATTTTCATTTCCGGACCCTCCCTCCCCCCCCCTTCTAGATCCGCGCATGTATTTAGCAAAAAAAGATAAATTTTTCAAATTTTGTAATCTGAAGTAAAATATAGAAAAGCCCCAGCAGCATTTGAACTCTCTACAGACACGTAGTTAACGCTCTAACCCATTGCACTTCACTGTTAGGTTACATTATTTTGGGGGGAAATATTATATTTATACTTTATTGTTTATTTCTGCAATAGGGAGTTCATTACAATATAGAGGTGTCCTGTACCACCTTAAAGCTGAAATGTGTGCTTTACATATTTTTTACGTAATAAAACACTACAAGGGGTTTTAAAGAATAAAGTCACGAAAATACATGCATATTACAAGAAAATGATCTTTGTCCGAAGTTACGTACACAACACAGGTCTACAGGTCGCATTACTGGGTACTAGTTTTACCCAGCTCTTCGGTTAGATGGGTTTCACGTGGTGTACATAACTGTATGTGTTTTCCATGTGCAGAATAGGATTAATTAACATGCATAAACGTTTCTTTTGTAATGATCAGCTAATTAATGGATTCATATTGTGCTCTAATTGATTATCATTATGATGTTGACCAATATAGGTAAGCATAATACATGTAGTACTCGCACAATATCATGAGACAACAGTATACATATTAAGTATTACTTTCACTTTCTAAATATTAAGACAACAGTATACATTAGTATTACTTTCACTTTCTAAATATTAAGTGATCTCCCTTTGCCAGCATACTGTATCATCATCTTATTTAAAACATCTAAATAAGCTCATCATTGTGACCAATCCTATTGCATTTGTACAGTTTCTGTCATTTTAATTGCAAAAGTTATTTTTTAATTTGTCAGACTTAAAATATTAGGTTGACCCCATGTTGACCCTGTGACAGTTTGTATTAAATTTGTGTATTACATTTAAATAAGTGTAGAGACTTTTCATGTCTATATGAGTTTTATTTAATAGGGAGGAAAGGGTCTTTTTTCTTAATGTATTATGATGCATCAAATAAAATGTAGGCCATGACCCTATGGGATTGTTCTGACCCAATGAAACAGGAAAATACCATTAATATCTTGAAAACTTTTGAGATCCCCACCCCTAAACCAACTATATTCTTGTTTCTAAAATCATTATGATGCATCAAATGGTGTAAGTACATGACCCCCAGGAGTTGTCTTTAAACCACCTCCACCCCTCTGAAATAGGAAATGATGAATGATATACTTTGATAATTTTTAACTTTTGAGATCCCCCATCCCTAAACCATATTTATTCTTGCTCTTTGTGGGCATCAAATTGTATATAGGTTATGCCCCCTTGGAGACACCCTGACTTTCCAGAATTGGATATAATAAAGTATTTTATCTTATTCATATGTATAGTGTTTGATCCATGTGGGTATTTTCTAGCCTATTGATGACCCTGCTTAGTTTAGGATTACAATTGCCCCGAATACATATAACATTTTGTTTATCTTATCGATAAAAATTAAAAAGCAATTTACTAAATCTTAATGTGCATCTAGAGAAAAATACCAATCAAGAAATGATTTAAAATTTGCTACTGTACACATGTTAGAATGTATTAAAGAAGACTCTGAATCTGATGGGGGGTGTGGAGGATAAACATTTAATTTTAATCATTTATTGTTATTAATTTTAACTTGAATATTAGGCAGAAAATAAGACTTCTGATGGTTTATTCCCTGAACGGCTACTCGCCAAAACAAACACCTAATTATTTGTGGCAATTAAGGGGTCCTCTATGGGGTACAGGTAGAATATACCTGTGTCCACCTAATCAGTTAAATTAGCATAAATTCAGAAGAAATAAATGCATGTTTCTAAAATGTAGTTATACACATTTTTTAAACCTAAATCAATGTTGCAGTTTTCAGTCCTTTTTTATAAAAATTCTGTTACTTTTCAACAACATGTATTACATGTATGTATACTAGTATGCTGTAATTTAGTACCTTTTTATATAGGAAAGACTCAATTTTAAGTCCCAAGGTGAATGATACCAATCATTTTATCTTAAGTTTCAAATTATCCATGTATATTTTATAATAAATCAACCCCACCACCCCAGTCCGAACCATTACATGTTATCTGTTTTCTCTCTCTCTCTCTCTCTCTCTCTCTCTCTCTCTCTCTCTCTTCAGGTGTTTCCATGCTTTCTCGTGATGAGTCAGTCTCTCCATGTGTAACATTTAACTAATTCTGATCATATCTCAATAGATCATTTGCCAATTATGCAAGGTGTAATGTGATTTTTTACCAGTTTATAAAACTCTTTGACCCCAAATTATATTTTATACATCATTCAACAATTAACTTAAAGAAAGTGTAAATGTAAGGTTTTTTATTTAATTTTAAGCAAAAAGAAATGCAAGGTTTTTTAGCTCACCGAGACGAAGTCGGGGGGAGCTTATGCTATACCCTCGGCGTCGGCGTCGGCGTCCGGACCTGGTTAAAGTTTTTGTTGCAGGTCCTGTATCTAAGTTATTACGTGTCCTATCTTCACCAAACTTGCATGGATGATGCATCTTGACCTACTTATGGATTTGAAAGACTTGGATGCTGAATCAGGGCCATGAGTTTCAGATGCTGGAGGAGGTTAAGGTTTTTGGAGTAGGTTAAAGTTTTTGGTGCAGGTGCCCTTTGATAGCAATTTCTAAGTTACTACTGGTCCTAACTTTACCAAACATGTATGGATGGTGCATCTTATGATACTGATGCACCAGACATGCTTTAATGCTGAATCTGAGCCATAGGTTTCAGATGCTGGATGAGGTTAAGGTTTTTAGAGCTGGTTAAAGTTTTTGGAGCAGGTGCCCTTTGATGATTATATCTTAGTTATTACTGGTCCTAACTCCACTAAACTTGCATTGATGGTGCATCTTATGATACTGATGCACCTGACAGGCTTGAATGCTGAATCTGATCCATAGGTTTTGGATGCTGGATGAGGTTAAGGTTTTTAGAGCTGGTTAAAGTTTTTGGAGCAGGTGCCCTTTGATGATTATAACTTAGTTATTACTGGTCCTAACTTCACCAAAGTTGCATAGATGGTGTGTCTAATGATACTGATGCCTCTGACAGGCAGGAATGCTGAATCTGAGCCAAAGGTTTCGGATGCTGGATGAGGTTAAGGTTTTTAGAGGTGGTTAAAGTTTTTGGAGCAGGTGCCCTTTGATGATTATATCTTAGTTATTACTGGTTCTAACTTCACCAAACTTACATGGATGGTGCGTCTTATAATACTGATGCACCTGACAGGCATGAATGCTGAATCTGAGCCATAGGTTTCAGATGCTGAATGAGGTTAAGGTTTTTAGCTCACCTGAGCTGAAAGCTCAAGTGAGCTTTTCTGATCACATTTTGTCTGTCGTCCGTCTGTCTGTCTGTCTGTCCGTCTGTCCATCTGTCCGTCTGTCTGTCCGTCTGTCTGTCTGTCCGTAAACTTTTCACATTTTCAACATCTTCTCCAGAACCACTGGGCCGATTTAACCAAACTTGGCACAAAGCACCCTTAGGCAAAGGGGATTCAAAGTTGTGAAAATTAAGGACCACGCTCTTTTTAAAGGGGAGATAATTGGCAATTATTGGAAAATTTTGAGAAATTTTCAAAAATCTTCTTCTCAAGAACCATTTAACCAGGAAAGCTGAAACTTATGTGGAATCATCCTCAGCTAGTGTAGATTCAAAATTGTGAAAATCATGATCCCCGGGGGTAGGGTGGTGCCACAATGGGGGGTCAAATTTTTACATAGGAATATATAGAGTAAATCTTTAAAAATCTTCTTCTCAGAAACTAATCAGCCAGGAAAGCTGAAACTTATGTGGAAGCATCCTCAGCTAGTGTAGAATCAAAGTTGTGAAAATCATGACCCCCGGGGGTGGGATGGGGCCACAATGGGGTGGTTGAATTTTTACATAGGAATATATAGAGTAAATCTTTAAAAATCTTTTTCTCAGAAACTAATCAGCCAGGAAAGCTGAAACTTATGTGGAAGCATCCTCAGCTAGTGTAGATTCAAAATTGTGAAAATCATGATCCCCGGGGGTAGGGTGGTGCCACAATGGGGGCTCAAATTTTTACATAGGAATATATAGAGTAAATCTTTAAAAATCTTCTTCTCAGAAACTAATCAGCCAGGAAAGCTGAAACTTATGTGGAAGCATCCTCAGCTAGTGTAGAATCAAAGTTTGTTCAAATCATGACCCCCGGGGGTGGGATGGGGCCACAATGGGGGGTTGAATTTTTACATAGGAATATATAGAGTAAATCTTTAAAAATCTTCTTCTCAGAAACTAATCAGCCAGGAAAGCTGAAACTTATGTGGAAGCATCCTCAGCTAGTGAAGAATCAAAGTTGTGAAAATCATGACCCCAGGGAGTAGGGTGGTGCCATAATGAGGGCTTAAATTTTTACATAGGAATATATAGAGTAAATCTTTAAAAATCTTCTTCTCAGAAACTAATCAGCCAGGAAAGCTGAAACTTTTGTGGAAGCATCCTCAGCTAGTGTAGAATCAGAGTTGTGAAAATCATGACCCCCGGGGGTTGGATGGGGCCACAATAAGGGTTGAATTTTTACATAGGAATATATAGAGTAAATCTTTTAAAATCTTCTTCTCAGAAACTAAACAGCCAGGAAAGCTGAAACTTATGTGGAAGCACCCTTAGCTAGTGTAGAATCAAAGTTTGTTCAAATCATGACTCCTGGGAGTAGGGTGGTGCCACAATGGGGGGGGGGGGGGTCAAATTTTTACATGTAAATATATATAGTGTAAATCTTAAGAAATCTTCTTCTCAGAAACTAATCAGCCAGGAAAGCTGAAACTTATGTGGAAGCATCCTCAGCTAGTGTAGATTCAAAGTTTTGAAAAGCATGACCCCCGGGTGTAGGGTGGTGCCACAATGGGGGGAGGGGTGGCCACATTTTTACATAGGAATTTATAGAGTAAATCTTTAAAAATCTTCCTTTCAGAAACTAATCAGCCAGGAAAGCTGAAACTTATGTGGAAGCACCCTCAGCTAGTGTAGAATCAAGATGTGAAAATCATGTCCCCTGGGGGTAGGGTGGGGTCACTATGGGGATCGAATTTTTACATAGGAATATATAGAGTAAATCTTTAAAATCTCTAAAACTAAGTAGCTAGGAAAGGTGAAACTTATGTGGAAGTATCCTCAGGTAAGGACTAGGTAGATTTTAGTTTGTTCAAATCATGATCCCCGGGGGTAGGATGGGGTCACAACGGGGAGGGGGGAGGGAGACAAATTTTTGACATAGGAATATATGGAGAAAAATCTTCTACAAAACCATTTGTCTAGAAAGGTAACTTTAGTAAAAGCAACCTTGGGTAGTGTAGATTCAAATTCGTTAAAATAAAAATCTTGAGGAGTAGGGTGGGGCCACATTCAGGATCCAATTTTACAAAGGAAAACATTTTTAATTCACAAAAACTGAAATGTTATAATATATATGGTTTTACTTATATGCAAACATTTTGCCAATTTGTGATTCTTTAAAATTGTTAAGACTTTTGCCCCTGGACGATTCTTGGGCCTCACAAGGGGTTCAGAGTTTGATGTAGGTTTATATCCCATGTATAAACAATTGTCTAGGATCTTGTTGAGAACTGCGATGCTCAACATGTGATATGAATATAAAATCATCCTGTCAAAAAAGGGACTTGATTATAAACATAAGAATATCTACATGTATACTTGATTATAAACATAAGAATATCTACATGTATTACTACATTGTCCAGATATTTTGTATTATGTCGATCTCCATTAAGCTGATTTTATCATGCCTATTGTTGCTCAGGTGAGCGATGTGGCCCATGGGCCTCTTGTTAGAGCTGGTTAAAGTTTTTGGAGCAGGTGCCCTCTGATGATTATATCTTGGTTATTCCTGGTCCTAACTTCATAAAACTTGCATGGATGATGCGTCTTATGATACTGATGCACCTGACAGACTTGAATGCTGAATCTGAGCCAAAGGTTTTGGATGCTGGATTAGGTTAAGTTTTTTGGAACAGGTCACATGTTTAATAAATATTAGTACTATTTCAAACTTGCATAGTTGATTGAACTATAATATAAATGAATCGCAGAGGTAGCTTCAGTTGCAGAGCCTGATCTCCATTATCAAGGATGCTAAAAAATATATCTTAGTTATTACTGGTCCTAACTTTACTAAACTTGCATGGATGGTGCGTCTTATGATACTGATGCACCTGACAGGCAGGAATGCTGAATTTGACCCATAGGTTTCGGATGCTGGAGGGAGGTTAAGGTTTTAAGAGCTTGTGTTTTTGGAGCAGGTGCTCTCTTATGATTATATCTTAGTTATTACTGGTCCTAACTTCACCAAACTTGCATGGATGATGCATCTTATGATACTGATGCACCTGGCAGGCTTGAATGCTGAATCTGAGCCGTAGGTTACGGATGCTGGATGAGATTTGTTTTTTTGGAACGAGTCACATATTTTATAGATAATAGCTTGCATAGTTGATTTAACTATAATATTAATGAACCACAGAGGTAGCTTCAGATGCAGATCTCCATTATCAAGGATGCTAAAAAAATTCTCCTATCTCAATCCTGCTTGTTAGATGTGTTCGTTGTTAAATGATATAATATGATTCCTATGATATAGTATTGTATGATATGATACACTATTGTTTAATATGATACAATATTATATCATATATTATATTGTAAAAAGTTATATGATATGATATGATATTGTATCAATTTTTTTGTACATTATGATATGATATTGTATCATGATATTATTATGTTTAGTATTGTTTATTATGATACAATATTGTATGATATGATATTGTATAATATACTATTTTATCACATGCAATTGTTTCATATGATTTTGCAACATATAATATTGTATCATATGATATGATATTGTATAATATATATTGTATCATATGATACGATATTGTATAATATGATATTGGTTTATATATTATTATATCACATGAAAATGTATTATATGATATTGTATAATGTGATATTGTATCAAATAATACAATATAGTATAATATGATATTGTATGATATAATTTAGGTCTATATCACATGATATTGTATCAATTGATATGATACAATGTTGTATCTAATTTTATTGTATCATATGATACAATATCCTATTATGTGTCAAATATGATACAATATCATACAATACAATATCATACTATAATATTATACAATATAATATCATATGTTACAATAATATAATTTCATGTTACAATATTTTGATGTATTATGTGATATGATATTGTATCATATATTATTATATTGTATCATATAATATCAATATCATAATATATTATGATATTGTATTATGTGATCAAATACAATAATGTATAACAAGATACAATGTCATATCATATGTTACAATATCATATTTCATCATTATTTATTACAGTATTTTATTGTATTATATGATATAATATATTGTAGGTATTATAGGATGCAATATCGTATTATATATTATTGTATTGATAAACATTGTATCATATAATACCCTGAATAATAATGAAATGAACATATGATTATTATACAATTTTTTATCATATGATTTTGTTATACAGTATTGTGTCAAAACAGTATCCATGTATATCCAAGATCATTATTAACTATGTTTTTCAAATAATATGATAAAGGTGGTTTCATAAAGGTGATTGCTCATAAAGATGATGCCTCGTCTCGGTGAGCTTTGTAATCTGTGATTACCTATGTTTTTATTTTAAGAGAAAAAAAAACGTCATTTTATTTAAAGTCTAAGTAGGGATATGTACAAATTATATGCATGTGTGGAAGGGGGGGGCAACAGTTATTTGAGTTTGCGCGGGGGGTCCGAAACAATTTTTGGCAATTTTATAAATTAAATGTAATTTAAAGAAATTTGAATTTGGAAGGGGGGATCTGGACCCCTGACCCCTCTCTAGATCTGCGCATGGGATAAATGTTAACTTCATGCTACTATTGGTGTACCAGCCAGGATTAAATTAAATTTTTCAAAATCTTATTGCACATCTATAGGACGGTCCCTATCATATCTCAAGATATGATGTATCTATTCATTAAATAATAAGAGGAGTTCTGGGATCTAGGTTTTTTTAGGAGTGATAAACGTCAATTTTCTGCTGACTCCCTAGATGATATTTAAATTTTTAAAACCTTACTGCACATCTTTAGGACAGCCTCTATCATATCCCAAGATATGATGTGTCTATTCATTAAATCATAAGAGGAGTTCTGGGATCTAGGTTTTGTTTAGGAGTGATAAACCTCAATTTTCTGCTACTATTTGACTTTCTGGATGAAATTAAAATTTTTAAAACCTTATTGCACATCTATAGGACAGCCCCAATCATATCCCAAGAGATGACATAGCTACTCCAAAAGTTGTAAAAAGAGTTATGGGAACCATACTTTTTTTGCAAAAAAACATCGTTTTTTGTTGCCCACTGATCCCTGTGTTGAAAAAAAAAATTCTGAAACCTGATCACACTTCAAAATGACATCCCCAATCATATCTAGAAGATCATTTGGCTACTGCAAAAAATGTTGACGTTTTTTAAATCAGATGTTTTGTAAAAAAAACGTCATTTTTCAGCCACCAAATGACCCCCAGGGAAATTGAAATTTCCGAAACCTTATTGCTCATCTATAGGATACCCCAAAACATATTCCAAAAGATGATTTGTCTATTGTTGAAAATGTAGGAGGAGTTCGAGGAAGAAGGTTTTTGTGTGAAAAAACGTTATTTTTTACCAATTATTTGACCCCCAGGACTACCAGAGAATTTTTGAAACCTTTTTACAAAACAACATGATACCCCAAATCAAACTCCAATAGTTCAGTTTGCTGGTTTATAAGATGTAAGAGCAGTTTGAAAAAGTAAAATGTGACAGACGGACGGACGGAACAGGGTAACAACAATATACCCGAACTTTCTTTAGAAAGTGCGGGTATAAAAATTAGATCATCGCGAAAATTACCTGTTATAAGTTATGATGTGAATGTATTCTCATAGATTATTCAATCTTCATTAGAACATAAGGTAATGAAGATCTTACTAATTTTTATTTAATGTTGCTTTAATTCATACAGACAACCTTCCTAATATTTTGCTATATTTCTTTTAATTATTGTTTTTTAAAAACAGGGCAGTCCTGCATATCTTATTTTTTTTCTAGCTTACCTGAGTCCTATGGTCAAGCAACTCTCAGACTACATCAACCTAGATATCAAGTCACAGGTAAGATATTTATAGACATCTTCAGCCTAGATATCAAGTCACAGGTCAGATATTTATAGACATCTTCAGCCTAGATATCAAGTCACAGGTCAGATATTTATAGACATCATCAACCTAGATATATAGTCACAGGTCACATATTTATAGACATCTTCAGCCTAGATATCAAGTCACAGGTAAGATATTTATAGATATCTTCAGTCTAGATATCAAGTCACAGGTCAGATATTTATAGACATCTTCAGCCTAGATATCAAGTCACAGGTAAGATATTTATAGATATCTTCAGTCTAGATATCAAGTCACAGGTCAGATATTTATAGACATCTTCAGCCTAGATATCAAGTCACAGGTCAGATATTTATAGATATCTTCAGTCTAGATATCTAGTCACAGATCAACTATGAGTACATGTACCAGTAGATATTTCAAGTTGTAGGTAGCTATTTTTGGATAACTATAAAAGTCTAGGTGCCAAGTGATGTGTTATTAGTATATACATGTATATAGAACAATATCAGACAAATTCAGAATAAGATCAACCCTCTTCTTTCCACTGTAGACGTTATTTTTTACTGGCCTCAGAAGAAAACCCCACAAGGACAAAAAGAATTCAGGTTTCTTCTATGAAGAGACAGATTTACCACACACCATTAATCCTTTGGAAGCTAATCTAGGTGAGAGAAAGAGGGCAACACCTGAACTCACAGTATTTACTAATGCAATAATATTTCAAACATGATAAAACATTAATATTTTGTGTATCAAACAATATGAGAAAAATACTCTTTTTCAAATTCAACGTGTGGGTTTCATAGGTAATACAATTGCTACTTTTTCAGGGTCACATGCATCCAATAACCCCATGCTGAACTTCATTGTATATGTACCTAGCAGGGACCAGCACCCCTTACATATTGTCCTCAAAAATGGTAAAAGATGAATAAATATTTTACACTGATTATTAAAGTTTCATTTAGAGAGATTACTTAAAAGCACATTTTTATTAAATACCAGCCGTTTACAAAGTAAACGTATAACTGGATTTTTTCATTTCAAATAAATGTAGTCTAATTCGGAGTCCTATCATGAAAATGATTGTTTCCAATACCTAAAGATATACATTTTTTGCTAATTTTCCCCCACATGTTACCAATTAAAAGGTGAGAAGGTGAAGACTAACTCCTTTTTGAGTCCTCAGTGGGGAGGGATTGTGGTCCAGAACCTGCCCTCACCCCCTCCCAACTCCAGCCTCCCAGTCAGCGTGGCGGTCGACATGAAGACAGTCATGGAGGTGTTCCTGACTCAACTCAGACTCCTCATGGATTTTAACATTCAGGTACAGTTAGCTTCAGGTACATTGATCCTTTAACAAGAGAGATAACTACTACAGAGGTTAAATCACAGCTTTATGAAGTTGAAGAGCAACATTTTATTGTGTTCAGTTTATTATTTTCTTGGAGTTATCTCTCTGATTTGTTGAGTTGTAGGGGATAGAGTATGGGTCTTGACTGTTTATATGAAAGTTAGTGGGAAAGTGGGTGGGTGCATAATCGATGTAATAATTGAAATCAGGATTAATCTGGCTCATATTCTGTCTTTCTTCCTAAAGCAAATTTAGAAATATGCTCTCTGATGAGGGAGTGCTTCACTTTCCTCAATATACTCTCTTTTTTTTTTATAGATGAAGTGATACTCTTCAAGAAATTTTCTTGTTTTACAGGTCAAGAAAGACTTACAAGTCAGAGAAGTGGGAAATGACATCATTAGAGAATGGGTATGATCTGCAGACATTTTTGTATGCTTTAAAATATGGATCTATTATAAAGAAACCAATGTTTGTCAAAAAAATTATGTTTATCTCATTAATAAAATTAGGCCTAAAAAAAATACTGTTTTTTTCCGCTTTCATGCTGAAAAAAAGTATATTTTTTTCTTTAATATTGCAGTATCCATACTTGCCGGTTAGATACTGACACTGCTGAATGGTATAAAATGAGAAATACTTTTAATATCATTCCTGACTATTAAGCTGGTCTTAAGAAAACACAAAAATGATATTATATATCAGATACTTCCTCTGCCAGCGATGGGAGCATTATTAAAATCTACAACACATGGAAACATACAGCCATTTTGAAACAAAACGTTTGAGTTACACTGATTTGAAAAAAGTACCTGCTTCAAGCGTTTTTGTGACCAAAATTTTTAGTAATTTTTTCCAAATCAGATAAAAACGGAAATAAACGATTTTCCATAAAAAATCCTGAAAAAAAGTTTTGAGTCGGGGGGTAAATGCTAGGGTCGGTCTAGAAAGAATAATCTTACCGTGACCAGGCTGCGCTCAGGTCACAGTAAGAATTCGTTCCATATACTCGCAATGTAGCAGCCGCGAAGCAGAACTGCTTCGCATCAATTTTAAGTCTAATAAAAATAATCTGCAGGGGAAAAACACATTTTAATTTATACATTACAAACCTTTTTGAACATGCATATGTAGTTAAATCCAAAAAAATCTATTTAATGGGTCGTACCAAGGCATTTTGTTAATATTCACGTTTGAATTTGCCTGCCATTTTGTCGGAAATCGCACTCGGAATGTCTCGGATTTTATCATTAACATGGCGACCCTAAACAGCGAATTTTTAAACGTGATGTTAAAAGTGACAGTTATCATTTCATTGCAAAAACAGTTAATGTGGTAAAATGGGATTATAAAAGAGCAACATTGTAGGGATTTGGGACTAATCATATGAAAATTTAGGCGAGATACACCTTGATATATATTTTTTTTTATTTGCTAGTAGAAGCGAGTATATGGGACAAATTCTATCGTTAAACCGGGTTCGTAGGACATCTCTCATTTTAACGATAGAACACATTCTATCTAGGGTTGGTCGGGAAAGCGGAAACAAACCATTTTTTTTCTTAGACCTTAGTAGTTTGACTGAGTACTTGTATGTTAGAATGTAAAATTTGAGTATGTTTCTAATGGTAAAATTTTGCTGTTTTGGTTAATCTTGCGGAGTAGAGAAGTGACAAACTGTGTTATTGATAATTGTGAATCTGTTTATAAATTTGTACCCTTAGTGAATAAAATTTGTAATACTTTAGTCATTGTAAACTGGCCATCTGTACGACAAACATGAAGTTATTTGGAAGTCAGATTTTTCTGTGTTGACCAGGAGCTGGATAATTGGCTGAGGAAGAAGTGTCTGGAGAACTTGGCCACCTCTATATCCACACTACAGTCCCTGACTGCCCTCCTGGAGAGAATCAGCAACATTGTCATACAGGACGACATTGGACAGCAGGTCTCCCCACAATTTATAACATTTGTGTTTATCAAACAAAATTATTTGGAATTATACTTTGATATTGACAACATATTTTTCAAGAATTTTAAGGGTTGTTTTAATTTTCTATGATGTCTCTCTATTTGAAGTCTCTCTATTTACCTGAAAAAATTGAAATTTTGCATATTAAATAAAATATAGATAGTTTATTGAAAATCTAGCCCACTTAGAATTTTTTTGTTTTTGTTTTTTTTTCTCTTTTGGTTAAGAGTAATCTCTTCATAAATGATATTTTGGGTTTTGTTTTTTTTATTTTGTACATGCATTATATTAACGGTAACCAACCACTCATTCTTACACTTCTGCTTTATTATCTCTATTATCTATAGATTTAGCTTTATTTCAATTCAATTCAATTCTTAATTCACTCCAGTCCAGTTCACTGGTATTTGAGGTTCAAAATAAGTATATACAAATGTACACAAAATAACAGTCAAGGATCACAAATGTACAATTGAAGTAATAAAAATATTTTTTAAAAAGTCAAGTTTACAATACAGTTTGTTGTTTTAGCTTGTTTTTTGGAAGAGCAGACTTTGAAAATATTTTAATAAATCTTGACAATTTTTTTAGTTTTTCTTCATTATAAGTATTCATTAGTTCGTTAAACTTTATAATATTTGGGTTTTCAAAGTATCTCTTGGACAAAAATATTTTCCTATCTTTTACAAAATGGGTACATTCTAAAATATAATGAAATTCGTCCCCAATGCTATTTGAATCACACATTGTACATTTTCTTAAATTTTTATCTATATTGTGCCATCTACCCGTTTCTATTGGGAATGGATGGTTACATGTTCGTAATTTTGTAAACGTGATCCGAAGATCTGTAGGTAAAATTAACAAGTACTTTTCTAAATTGAAATTTGTTTTAAAAATTCTATAATGTAGGTGGAGAGTGCAGTGACCGGGATAAAAGAGGCCCACAGACACCTGTCCAGTGGGCAGATAGCCCGGGCTTTTACCCAGTCCCGGAAGGCCCTGGCCTCATCAGGTACATATTTCTATTAGGCTTTGCTCAATTTTATTCTAAAGTGGGCGATAATTCATTTCTTGACATTCTAGATAAATAGAATCTTTTTAACATGACCTTGGACTTTCAGGAGGATGTAACAATCTTTTTCTTGTGTCAAAACAAGTCAAAAATGACGCTGGTTTCAAGTGAAATATACACAGATTGCGTAGTCTCAACTCAAAAGCTAGCCAGATCTTGTTGATTTCAAAGAGCCATGGCTGAGTGGCTAGCAATGAAATAGACAAGCCTGCGTCACATTGCTGTATGACAAAACTACACAAAGTCCAAGCTCTTGTTAAAATGGTTCTATCTATACGTTTATTCATGTTATATGCTGGTGACTTTGAACTTTGATTTTAAACTGTAAGTGAACAAATCTAAAAATGAAAAATTGTCCACAAAATAAGTTGAATCATGAATAATTCATGCCCTATTTGGAATGGCTCCTTCACACTTCCATGAAGGAAATCTCATCCATCGCAGTGTTGCTTGCATATTTAAGAAAAAAGAAAAGTCATCTCTGTTTTTATATTGGTAAGACCTCAAACGATTTGTTCTTCCATTTGTGGATTGAGAATGATAAATATTAATAAAAACTTTTAAAATTGCAGAGAAAGCTTTCTTTGATCCATCCCTCCTAGAACTGCTGTATTTTCCAGAAGATCAAAAGTATGTATCAGATTTAGTTCCCAGCTCTTAGTGGGCACAAAAAAAAAGGTTAATGCAAATAGATCGTGCAGAACTGAAAAAAACCCAATGTCAATGATTTTTTACAAAACAAATTTAAAGTATTGCAGTGATCAAGGAACAAATCGTTAATAATTTAAATGATTAAGTGACAAAAAGAGTATTAAACCATGACAGCTAAGCCAAGATTTTGATTAAATGATCAACACAGTGGCACACTGTAGATAATTGTTTCCTTTTTAGCTCACCTGAGCTGAAAGCTCAAGTGAGCTTTTCTGATCAAAATTTGTCCGTTGTCTGTCGTCGTTGGCGTTGGCGTCGGCGTTGTTGTCTTTGTAAACTTTTTACATTTTCATCTTCTTCTCCAGAACCACTGGGCAGATTTCAACCAAACTTTGCACAAAGCATCACTGGGTAAAGGGGATTCAAGTTTGTTCATATGAAGGGCCACACCCTCTTTAAAGGGGAGATCATTTAGAATTATTTAAAATTTGTAGGTATTTTTCAAAAATCTTCTTCTCAAAAACTATTAGGCCAGAAATTCTGTAACTTGTATGGAAGCATCCTCAGGTAGTGTAGATTCAAATTTGTTCAAATCATGGTCCGCGGGGGTAGGGTGGGGCCACAATGGGGGGATGAATTTTTACAAAGGAATATATAGAGAAAATCTTTAAAAATCTTCTTCTCAAAAACTATTAGGCCAGAAAAGCTCAAATTTAAGTGGAAGCATCCTCAGATAGTGTAGATTCAAGTTTGTTTAAATCATGGTCCCCAGGGATAGGGTGGGTCCACAATGGGGGGATGAATTTGTACATAATATATGTAGAAAAAAATCTTTAAAAATCTTCCTCTCAAAAACTATTAGGCCAGAAATGCTCCAATTTGAGCGGAAGCATACTCAGATAGTGTAGATTCAAGTTTGTTTAAATCATGGTCCCCGGGGGAAGGGTGGGGCCACCATGGGGGGATGAATTTTTACATAGGAATATAAAGAGAAAATCTTTAAAAATCTTTTTCTCAAAACTATTAGGCCAGAAATGATCCAATTTGAGCGGAAGCATCCTCAGATAGTGTAGATTCAAATTTGATTGAATCATGGTCCCCGGGGGTAGGGTGGGACCGCAATGGGGGATGAATTTTTACATAGAAATATATAGAGAAAATTTATAAAAATTCTCTTCTCAAAAACTATTAGGCCAGAAAAGTTCAAATTGGAGCAGAAGCATCCTCAGATAGTGTAGATTCAAGTTTGGTTAAATCATGGTCCCTGGGGGTAGGGTGGGGCCACAATGGGGGATGAATTTTAACATGGGAATATATAGAGAAAATCTTTGAAAATCTTCCTCTCAAAAACTTTTAGGCCAGAAAAGCTCCAATTGGAGTGGAAGCATCCTCAGATAGTGTAGATTCAAGTTTGTTTAAATCATGGTCCCCAGGGGTAGGGTGGGTCCACAATGGGGGATGAATTTTTACATAGGAATATATCGAGAAAATCTTTAAAAATCTTCTTTAAAAAACTATTAGGCCAGGAAAGCTCAAATTTGAGTGGAAGCATCCTCAGATAGTGTAGATTCAATTTTGGTTAAATCATGGTCCCCAGGGGTAGGGTGGGGCCACAATGGGGGATGAATTTTTACATAGGAATATATCGAGAAAATCTTTAAAAATCCTCTTCTCAAAAACTATTAGTCCAAAAAAGCTCAAATTGTAGTGGAAGCATCCACAGATAGTGGAGATTCAAATTTGTTTAAATCATGGTCTCCAGGGGTAGGGTGGGTCCACAATGGGGGGATGAATTTTTACAAAGGAATATAATTATAGAGAAAATCTTTAAAAATCTTCTTCTCAAAACTATTAGGCCAGAAAAGCTCAAATTTAAGTGGAAGCATCCTCAGATAGTGTAGATTTAAGTTTGTTTAAATCATGGTCCCCGGGGGAAGGGTGGGTTCACAATGGCGGGATGAATTTGTACATAATATATATAGAAAAAAATCTTTAAAAATCTTCCTCTCAAAAACTATTAGGCCAGAAATGCTCCAATTTGAGTGGAAGCATGCTCAGATAGTGTAGATTCAAGTTTGTTTAAATCATGGTCCCTGGGGGTAGGGTTGGGCCACCATGGGGGGATGAATTTTTTACATAGGAATATAAAGAGAAAATCTTTAAAAATCTTTTTCTCAAAACTATTAGGCCAGAAATGTTCCAATTTGAGCGGAAGCATCCTCAGATAGTGTAGATTCAAATTTGGTTAAATCATGGTCCCCGGGGGTAGGGTGGGGCCACAATGGGGGATGAATTTTTACATAGGAATATATAGAGAATATTTATAAAAATCCTCTTCTCAAAAACTATTTGACCAGAAAAGTTCAAATTGGAGCGGAAGCATCCTCAGATAGTGTAGATTCAAGTTTGTTTTAATCATGGTCCCCGGGGGTAGGGTGGGCCCACAATGGGGGATGAATTTTAACATGGGAATATATAGAGAAAACCTTAAAAAATCTTCCTCTCAAAAACTATTAGGTCAGAAATGCTCCAATTTGAGCGGAAGCATACTCAGATAGTGTAGATTCAAGTTTGTTTAAATCATGGTCCCCGGGGGTAGGGTGGGGCCACCATGGGGGGATGAATTTTTACATAGGAATATATCGAGAAAATTTTTAAAGATCTTCTTCTTAAAAACTATTAGACCAGGAAAGCTCAAATTTAAGTGGAAGCATCCTCAGATAGTGTAGATTCAAATTTGATTAAATCATGGTCCCCGGGGGTAGGGTGGGGCCACAATGGGGGATGAATTTTTACATAGGAATATATAGAGAAAATTTATAAAAATCCTCTTCTCAAAAACTATTTGACCAGAAAAGTTCAAATTGGAGCGGAAGCATCCTCAGATAGTGTAGATTCAAGTTTGTTTTAATCATGGTCCCCGGGGGTAGGGTGGGCCCACAATGGGGGATGAATTTTAACATGGGAATATATAGAGAAAACCTTAAAAAATCTTCCTCTCAAAAACTATTAGGCCAGAAATGCTCCAATTTGAGCGGAAGCATACTCAGATAGTGTAGATTCAAGTTTGTTTAAATCATGGTCCCTGGGGGTAGGGTGGGGCCACCATGGGGGGATGAATTTTTACATAGGAATATATCGAGAAAATTTTTAAAAATCTTCTTCTTAAAAACTATTAGACCAGGAAAGCTCAAATTTAAGTGGAAGCATCCTCAGATAGTGTAGATTCAATTTTGGTTAAATCATGGTCCTAAGGGGTAGGGTGGGGCCACAATGGGGGATGAATTTTTACATAGGAATATATCGAGAAAATCTTTAAAAATCTTCTTCTCAAAAACTATTTGTCCAAAAAAGCTCAAATTGTAGTGGAAGCATCCACAGATAGTGGAGATTCAAGTTTGTTTAAATCATGGTCCCCAGGGGTAGGGTGGGTCCACAATGGGGGGATGAATTTTTAAATAGGAATATATAGAGAAAATCTTTAAAAATCTTCTTCTTAAAAACTATTTGGCCAGAAAAGCTCAAACTTGTGTGGAGGCATCCTCAGATAGTGTAGATTTAAGTTTGTTTAAATCATGGTCCCCGGGGGTAGGGGCGGGGCCACAATAGGGAGATGAATTTTTACATAGGAATTTATAGAGAAAATCTTTAAAAATATTCTCAGAAAGTTTTCAGTCCAAAAAGCAGTAACTTGTGTGAAAGCACGGGTTGTGCAGATTAAAGTTTGATGAAACCATGATTCCCTAGAGAAAAGTGGGGCCACAAAGAGGGGGGAGGGTTATATAGGAATAGAGAAAAATCTTACAGGTACAACAACAAAAGGGGCTTGGTATTTACCATAAAATATGTGGATAAAAATCGGCAGATATTTTAAATTTTTTGAGCAATATCTACTGTACTTAGATGTCAAGATATTTTGATTTTGATACTGTAATGCTAATTTGATCAGAGTTAAGGCTATTGTTCCTCAGCTGAGCGATGTGGCCCCTGGGTCTCTTGTTATTTTTGCAATAAATGTGCATACCTGTAACAAGTTAATTTGTTCCCCAACTATTTGGGACCTGGTGAAATGAACTTGAGTATTCAGAGGTTTGTAAAATGATTTAGACCGATACTCTCTTGAACAGATTTGCCATCTATATTCCCCTTTTCCTACCCATTGGCCTACCAATTCTGGGATCATTATTCAAAGCCATCAAATGGATAAAAACCAACAGGAACCAGAAACCAAAGACAGAATGATTTAATATTTTCCTGATTTACATACATGCATGATTTTTTTTTCATTCAGTACTTTTATTTTCATTTACATGTTCATGTATTACTTTTGTAAATCTATTGAACAAGTTTGAATTCTATTTACTTGTAAATTTTCATGCATACATTTGATTCATACATGTATTATACCTTTTATACCATGTTATACATAATGATACTGAACACGTGAGAAAAAAAATCATTGTTTAGTAAGCATAATCAAATAATTGTATCAATTCAGTCAGGTTATCATAGAAAATGATAAATAATGTATAATAACAGTAACTGTTATACAATGTATTTGTTATGCTCTCAAAGTAACTGCACATTTTATTTGTACATGTTATTAGGGACTAGGAATTTTGATTTTTTTTTTCATGTAGAATTTTTTTTAAACGAAAATACTAGTATCTGACTTATATTTATTCTGTTATAATTATTCTTAATTATACTCTTTATCCATCCAACAACCCTCTCTTTATCCATCCAACAACCTTATCTTTATCCATCCAACATTCTTCTCTTTATCCATGTGTGTTTTTTCTAAGGTTTGTGGGTTTTTCCCTGATCGAAAGATAGGATTTTGAGTTTTGGGTGGACGCTAAACAAAGAAAAAACGTGCAATGGCCTAATAAAGCATGCGATATCCTTCGCCACTGTGTCGCCAAAAATCTAGTTTCGGCAAGATATTGACTATTTTGATGCTAAAGTATACAACTGTGAGAAGAACAGAAAATATTAATTCTAAAATTTCTAACATCTTAATACATGTAAAATGAACATTATTTCAAGCAAAATTAATATACATGTACTTTTCATATTTTTATTAATCTTAATTTGACAAGACCCATTCCTCAGTATGTTGTTGAACATCAGACTATCGATCGTAATTGTCATAAATACGTTGTAAATATGTGTTTTGTGAAAAAGTCCCGTTACATGGTGTTTTTCGAACGATTTTCTGAAGATAAAGACCATCAGTCAACTAAGGTCTTGAAATGATCAAAAAAAGCATCACAGTCGCAGTTATGTTAATGATTAAGAATATCCAAAAGCCAAAGAAATCGATTGCGGATGTGACGTCATGCCAGTCGATTCTGCTTTCAGGTAGCATTTCGTTTTCAACAAAACATGTCTGCACTTTTCTTGAATGATGGCATTTCCTTCGGCATCTCAAACAGCGCTCAGCATTGACAACACCCACGAAGAATCTGGATATATCTTGGTTGTTTTTCCTGTAATGCAATAGTAATTGGACTGACAAAATGACGAGAATAAGTGCACCTAAAATCATTTGAAAAACAAGATACAGACTTAGTAAAGACGTGGTTTCTGAATTCGCCGGTAATTGGGCACTGATTATGGTCAGAAATACCGCGAATGATAAAAATACAGTCACTGAGTACGACATTTTCTCTCCTGCATCCGAGGGTACCACAAACGCCAGCAAACCCATAAAACCAAGACAGACGATTGGTAGAATTATGTTGATGACGTAATACTGAGGCTTCCGCTGTAAAGTAATGGTGAAGCTAATTTCGGATTTGGAAGAAAATGTTTTCAGGAAAGCGTTTGTTTCTATTATAGTCCAAACACTATTTTCCTTGTATTCGTAGAAATTTATCCCATAGGATGACGTATAAATGTCCACTTCTCCGGGAAGATAGGTCCAGACTATGAATGTTATTTTGCATATTTGTGTGTCGTAGGGAAAGTAAGTGATGTCAATGGAACAGCGAGTTTCAAACACCTCGTACGGTCTCCAGTAAACGGAGCCATTATGGTCCAAATAAACATAGTTAAAGCTTTGTCCCATTTCTTTAAATCTTGTAAAACCATTTTTCAGGACCAAGTCTGGCTTCCAAACATCATCCTAAATTGATTAAATAGAAATACTTTTAGGTAAGAAAAAGAAATTACACTAAATGTATAAAGTTAACTGTGTTTTCACGATGATATAAACCGCTATGGTACCTCCATTTTGTTGGGGTTTTTTTTTATCTTAAATGATAAAAATTTCAATAGATTTCCATCCATTACTGAGAAATTCAGAAAAGGGTTGAAATTGGGATGGCTTTTTTAAATCCAAATTTTACACTTCATTGTATTTTATCAACAAATTGTGTAGCCAAAGGTAGTGAATTTTGAAAATTTCAAAACATACAACAAATTTTAAAATTGATGTTCGAAAGATCTTCCCTTTTCTACAGTACAAACATGAAAAAAAGTATACCTGAGGCACGATGAGATAATCGGTATTGTTCCAGAGATCCATGCTCCACTGTAAGAGACCATCTCCCCATGACACCTCTAGGTACCCTGTGGTCACAAGTTTTTTGTTGACTTCATCCACGTCATTGATGCTGAAGAGGGACATACTGATGTCAAGAGGGATTCCCTTTGTCTGGTCATGAATGGGGCGGATACGAGGGTCGTAGTGATCAAATACGTAGTTTTTGAGGCTTTTCAAATCATAAGGTGTCTGGGAATGAACGAATCCACTGAAGCACAGGAAGGCAACGAGACCGCTATATTGTTGCATGGCCATTGTTTTCAGTGTAGTTACCTGTTTGTAATATAATAATTAATATTGTGGGCGTATCCCACCCTGAATCGCTTTCACACAAAAAGTCTAAAAAGCAGTCACATGCGTACATGTATTAATTAATATTAGACTTATGGCTAAAGTACGTACCTATAGCTACATAGCAAGATCCAGCGCAAAAGTAATTGCAAAACCTAGACTGAAACCCATTTATATTTCTCATCTGTCATGAAGATGAAAGTATCTGAATAATTTATGCCTGTATCAGTTGTTTTCTTATAAAACTTTGAATTTTCAATGAATTTACGCTAAGTGGCTTAACACAACACTAGTTTTTTTTAATTCTCACATTATAAAAACTCCGGGATTACGCTATGCTTCAATGATAAAACCATGCAATAGACAATATCTCTATATACCAGAAAAATACTTGTAATTTATATTTATATATATATATATATATAATTCACTGGTTTTTATCAAACAAATGTAACATAAAACTATCTAATATTTATTGCACTTAAGGAATGGTTGAATGAAAAATTATTTTATTGAGTTTGAAGACGTCATTGACAGTAGATTTACCAAATGTCACGATGTATGTTCATTGTAATAACATACATTTTGAAATATCTTAGCGCCTTTAAGAAAAAATAGAAATATTCCCATGTTTGTTCAATATTTTTTATTATAATAATCAGAATAATGGGCTATAACAGGTAATTAACTCGCGCAGGAATATTTATTATCTTTCGTTATGGGGATATTGTTAGGCAGAAAGAAGATGGTTGTTCTGGGTTGCCGGTGGAAAAGATGTGTACTTGTTGCCTGACGTCATTTGCCTGACGTCATGACGTCAGGCATATCTAAGGTTTAAAAGTTACAACATCCGAAACAGTGCAGTCAACAATGGAAGCTAGCAATATCATTTTTCATTGAAAAAAGATTTATCAATGCATATTAATAATGTGACGACCTTCAAATTCGCAATTAACGAAAACGTTATAATGGATGTAACAATTAAGCAATAGTGAGCAAGTGTTTAAAGCAAAAAAGAGGTTCACTGTGCACGTGTGTAATTCGGTTAGACTATATTAAGTTAGGATGAAACTTCAATTGCGCTTGCGTAAATTGGAATTCTGGGAAGAAATTAGACAGTTCGTGTTAGAAATATTCGAAGACGTTATGAAACCGGTCAGTTTCTAGGTCAAACTGCGCATCAATGTATTGGAAGACTGTCATTGGGAATCGTCTGCAGCCACAGTCCGGAGTCCGCGTATATCTTCCCAACTCTCTTAGTGAGATTGAAAAGTAAATATTGGAAGTAGTTTGCCACCAAACCATAAAAATCAGAGAGCTATGTCAACAAAATTACAACTATAAGTATTAAGTAGATGTGCAGTCATACATTGCATGTACAACGCTACACGCATATCTCGTCACCTACATGTACAGCCATAAAAATAAGGCTGCAAACTAAATGTGCACCCGCATATTATTATATTGTTCTGGAAACTATTTACCTAGTATTTTAAAAGAATGTGTATTCACTTTTGCCCTAAAAGTAAAATTCCGCTGGCTGATTTTCTTAGCTTTTTAAAAGCTAACTTTGTCATACTTAATGTGAAGGGGAGGGGGTGTCATCACAACAATTTATTACCTAACGAGGCAATTAAAGGCCGGCACATTAAACATGCATCGGTTGATATTTTTTTTTTGTTTAAAAGAAAAACAAAATTGTTGTATTGGATGTCAAAAGCAGCATTGAGCAAGTTCACTGTACACGTGTGCAATCCAATAGAAAGGCCCCTACATTTATAAACGGTGAATGGGGGGGGGGGATCGCAATTTTTTACAAGTTGTACCTAATGATTATAATATTACACGGTAGAATGTAAACTATAATTGTGTTCGGTTATCATTTCTAAACAAAATTGCCAGTTTGTATTAAAGTATTTACTAAGTATTGTTACGTTAGCTTAATATTCATTAGAGAAAAGAAGCGGGCATGGTCGTTTACTGTGCTTTGAGGGATTGCATTCATTGTAAAAGGGGTGTAACTTCCGTGTTTTACTCAATGTAAATAGTAAGTGTATAGTTATCGATTGATTCTTGATAAGCTAAAGTAAAATTAATATATAACAAGTAAAAGTTGTTACTAAACAAATGCCAAAAAGAGTTTTATTGACTCCACAGATACGGGTATTATGGAATGCACCCAACTCGGTGGGCAATTCCAATCTGCATAAAAGGAGGCACAGGATTAATTCTACTCCGCGCCATATTGTCAAAATCTTAGGAGCAGTCCATAATTTTACGCGCCACTACAGTGAAATAATCCATGATGGGAAGCTAAGCATTATTCTAACAATTGTATTGTGTTCGTAATTAAGTTTTAATTGCTATATTTTTATTTTGTTGGCGGCAAATAAAGTTTTAAGAGAAAATTACATGTACGCAAAATATTTTAGGTTTAAAATAAATAATATGTAAAATTCATTTAAAGTAACCCCCCCCCCCCTTAGTAAAGATAATTTGAAACAGTCCAACTTTAGAGACGCGCATTTGGAAGACTGCGAGAAGAACGAACTACAAATCAAAGACAGATTAAAATTCATAGAACCAAGTTCTTGCAATAAAATAAATACATGTATGTTTAGTCAGGCAAGCTTTTTGGAAAGCTATTACTTGTAGAAATTTATCTTTAAAATTTTATTTTATACGGATTGCCAAATATTTAGAACAATGGACGAAATGACCAGTAACTTAAAAGTGAGTACATCTTGTCATAAGAATAATCCAGACACAAATATTTCAACCGCCCTGACTCGTTCCACAATGGCCATTCTGCCCATTATAAGTGTTTTACATTTGCGACTAATATCAGTCGCAAAGAGTAACATGAATTAAGCACGTGCTGCAAAATACATGTACCTTGTTTTGAGGTTTCGTCACGGGTAATTGTTTTCAATCGGTATTGTGATATCTGCACTATTTTAAGAAGACACATCGTTTACGATATTTTGGAAATTTCATATTTTATTTTGTGATTTTCAAATTGTCCTATATTTAAGGGTGAACACTTCGAAATTTTGTTGAGTGAATACATACTGAATACTACGGAAACCCATTTAGGACCTATCAAAAAATATTTTTGAATTTGATATAACGAATTCTTGAATTTGTTAAAACAAATTTAAATCGTTTAAACAAATTGTGGAATCCGTAATAAAGATTTAAATTTGTTATAACAAATTTTAGGAATTCGTTAAAACGAATTTAATCTGTTATAACAAATTTTATGAATTCGTTTTTACAAGTTTTGAAATCTTTTTAACAAATTAAATTTGAAATAACGAATTCAAGAATTTATTATTTCAAACTTATATAATTCGCATTTTCGGTTTTTAAAATCTGTTAAAACGTATTTTCATCCAATTTGTGATAACAAATTTCATATATTGCGGGAAGAAATTAAACGGGGCGGACTTCATTTATCCCATATAGGCGTACACCGAAATGAGCAGATCAGTTGCTTTACTCAATTAAAGGGCAAAATGGCAAATTACGGAAGCCCATTTAGGACCTATCAAAAAATATTTTTGAATTTGATATAACGAATTCTTGAATTTGTTAAAACGAATTTAAATCGTTTTAACAAATTGTGGAATCCGTAATAACGAATTAATTTTGTTATAACAAATTTTAGGAATTCTTTATAACGAATTTAATCTGTTATAACAAATTTTATGAATTCGTTTTTACAAATTTTGAAATCTGTTTTAACAAATTAAATTTGAAAAAACGAATTCTTAAATTCGTTATTTCAAAGTTATGATTCGTATTTTCGGTTTTTAAAATCTGTTAAAACGTATTTTCATCCAATTTGTGTTAACAAATTTCATACATGTATATTGCGGGAAGAAATTAAACGGGGCGGACTTCATTTATCCCATATAGGCGTACGCCGAAATGCGCTGATCGACGTTAAAGGGCACAAGTTTAGCTTTTTAAAAAAGCTTACCGTCTTTAGAGCAAACTTTAAACTGCATTAAGTTATCAAAGAAAATTCAATTCTTTTTTATAAACTTGATAAGGTCGTCTTCCTCTACATGCAATGGTTTTTGAAACTTTTTTTATGTACTTTAATTAAGTGTGCGTGCCTTAAATTTAGAAATGCGTACCACGTGCTTGTGAGTTGAGATCGACTATAGTAGGGAAAAAGAGATCTTAGGAAGGATCGTATTATTTAAATAAAATCAAACTTAATACCACAGCATTCAGCACTTGTTTTACTGATATTAGAACCATTTTAACAAAACCTTGGACTTTCAGTAGGACGTAACTATCTATTCTTGCGTCAAAACAAGTTAAAAATGACGCTGGTTTCAAGCGAAATATACACCGATTGCGTAGTCTTAGCTCCAAAGCCAGACAAATCTAGTTTATTTCAAAGAGCCATGGTTGTATTGCCAGCAATGGAATAGACAGGCCTATGTCGCAATGCTGTTTGCGACAACTACCCAAAGTCCAAGCTCCTGTTAAAATGGTTCTAGTTTTACCCGAACCGTATCTTTTTTACTGATATTAGACATACCGTATCAAATTTTCACATTTTTGTACTTGCATAAACAATCCAAAAAGAAAAGAACAAAAAAATTCAATAGATATTATAGAACATTGCTTTCAACTAGTTGTACTGAAAAATTTAAGCCTGAATTTCATCATTCTCTCACCAGAGGTCGTGCTACACAAGCTTCGCTTACACCGAGGTGTAAGCGAAACATGTGTAGCACGACCTCTGGTGAGAGAATGGAATTTCATTCATAGCTAATTTTATTGCTTTTTTCGTTTTCTCACTTTTTAAGATTTAAAATCTACGAAAATTGTTAAGTCGTACGTAAAAAAAATCATAAGAAAATTATCTCCCTTGCGCCGAACAGTTTTTCAACCAATGAAATAAATGTAAATTTTCACAACATGTATTTTCTACCAATCACAAAGGAGAGGAAGTGTACAACCCGGAGACTGTAAATTATTTCAACTCTTTATACCGTCTTCCAAGGAAGACGGTAAAAATGGCAAATGAAGTAAACCGGTGTAAAAACAAAAATGGAGGAACATATTGTCACAGCTGTTGGTGTAACCATGGTGACAGATGTAACAATTATAAAAGACACATTTCTTTATGGGCTTTGCTTGAATTCCTACTTAGATAGGAACTGTTAAATATGTAACAACGCAATTTCACTAAAAGTACCAGGAAATACAGATTTTTTACAGGTTTTTGCGCAAAATTTCAACAATTTGTTACATCAATGCTATCAATCAATGAGGATGCTGATTTATTAACAAATATTTACATTCCACATATATTTTGCATTTAAAGCTACTAAAAGGTTAAATCACGAATTTTAATTGTGACGTCACAAACGTTGAACGCTGACAAATACAACGTCACAAGCGAAAATCAAAGATCACGCTTGTGGCTGTTCCATTGATTTGAACTTACCCATAGGATAATACAGTAATTTTGAGGTATAATTCACATTTGCATACAAGGCAAGAAGGTAAAAAAATGTAAATATAAGCATTGAATCCTTATTTTTTGAAAGATATAGTCTCATAACTGCAACGGTGTGTGCAAACAAATTTTCATAACGCGCTAACGCGCGTTATTCAATTTGTATGCACACACCATTGCAGTTATCAGACTATATCTTTCAAAAAATAAGGATTCAATGCTTAAATATCTGCATTTTTCATCTCATAACATCATCAAACTGTGTGATTATGTCATACTTAAAAAAGCGGTGAATTCCACGCCGGTCTGGCATAGAATTGATAATACTTTATATAACGTAACCAGGCATTATAACTAGGATCTGCGCATGCGTTAACCAACTTCCAATCGGGATCGGTAAACGTTTGGGAGGAAATTCGAAAGCTTTTTGGAGTAACTTTGAACTGATATAACTGTTATGTGCAATAAAAAAAAAAAGGAAAACGCGATTTTTATATCATATAGTCATTAAAAGTGATAAGAATGTTATGTAGATTTGCTTTATGCTAAAAGAAATTGATTAAATATATGAGAGGACAATAAAGGCAATGTTACAGAAAAACAACAGGCACGTAGCTTCAAAGAAGTGTGGGAGGGGGGTGGCAGGAAGACAGGGGGGCCTGCCCCCCCCCCCCCCAACCACTTTTGCTCGAAGCAAACATTTTTTTTAATTTACATATAAAGAAGCGAATTAACATGGAGTTGCCCCCATGATTTTTAAAGCATGTAAAACATTGAAGTGAACGGGAGGAAATAAACAGTGAAATTGAAGTTTAAGGTACACTTAGCCTTTTATAGCTACCCCCACGGTTTACGATTTTCGAATTTTTGAGAAGTATTTCTCTTTTTTTTTTGCAAGTAAAGAATTTTTGGGTGCGTCTCCTCCCTTTCTACTTTTCTACTATGCTACCAGTTTGAACAAAATATCATGGTTTCGTTACATACACTAGTGAGAAAGAATTGGGTTTAGATATAAACCAATATTATCTCCTGTATTGTGCCATTCACCAGGTTCTATAAACACCTAACCTTAGTTTCAATTAAAAAAATGTCCAAGGTTAGGAGGGGGAGAGAAGGATAATTTATTTTGTTTTTCTTTTCTTGTCAGGGGTTATGGGGGGTAGGGGTGGTCAGGACACCGACTACTTGTAGATCTATCCATGACTCCTCACCAAGGTCTGTGTGCCCATCACCAGGGTCTGTATACACATAACTGGAGTCAGTATACCCATCACCAGGGTCTCACCAGGGTTAGTGTACATATCACCATGATCTGTGTTCTCAACACCAGGGTCAGTTTACCCATCACCAGGGTCAGAGTACATATTACTAGCTAGGGTCCGTGTGCCCATCACTAGGGTATGTATACCCATAACCAGAAATCCACCTAACCATCGTCAGGGTCTTTATACCTATCACCATGGTCAGTGTACGTATCATCAGGGTCTATATGCCTATCACCAGGGTCAGAGTACGTATCACCAGGGTTTGTCTGCCCAGTGTACGTATCACCAGGGTCTATGTGCCAATCACCAGGGTCAGTAGACCCATCACCAGGGTCTCAATACATATGACCAGCGTCTGTGTGCCCATCACTAGGGTCTCAATGCATATCACCAAGGTCAATATACATATCACTAGGATCTGGGTGCCCATCACCAGGGTCTCAATACCTATCTTGTGATAGATATTGAGACCCTGGTGAAGTGTATACTGACTTTGGTTTTGCGTATTTAGACCCTGGTGATACTTACACTGACCTTGGTTATAGGTAAACTGATACTGGTGATGGATATACTGACCATGGTGATATGCACTCTGACCCTGGTGATGGGTACTAGTATACAGACCTTGGTGATAGGTATTGAGACCCTGGTGACGGCCAAACAGACCAAGGTAATACGTACACCGATCCTGTTGATAGGTATTGAGGCCCTGGTGATGGGTATACTGACTCTGGTTATGATTATATAGACCCTGGTGTGGGCTCACTGACCCCGGTAATACGTACACTGGCCCTGGCGATAGGTATTCAGACCTTGGATATGGGCACTGAACCTGGTTATTGGTATACTGACCCTGGTTAATGACACACTAACCCTTGCATGTGATACGTACACTACACCCTGGTGGTACAGTGTAGGTATTGAGACCCTGGTGATATGTAAACCGACTCTGGTAATGGGCACACAGACCCTGGTGATACGTACACTGACCCTGGTGATTGGTAGCGAGACCCTGTTCATGGGTATACTGAACTTGGTGATGGGCACACAGACCCTGGTGATACGTATTCTGACCCAGGTGATAGGTATACTGACCCTGGTGATAGGTTTAAAAACCAAGGTGATACGTTTAATGACCCTTTTTATGTGTATAAAGACCTGTTGGCAAACAGACCCTACTGATGGGCCATGGATAGATCTGCAAGGAGTCGGAGTCCTGACCATCCCACCCATCCCCTCTTATTACCCCTGAGAAAAAGAAAAAAAAATGTATTATCCAACTCACCTACCTAACCTTGAATTTGTAATTGAATCCGAGCTAAGGTGTTTATAGAACTTGGTGAACGGCACAAAATGCAAGAGATAATATTGGTTTATATATAAACACAAGTCTTTTTTACGGTTTGTAATGAAACCATATTTTGTTCAGGCACGTAGCATTGTGGCAAAAAGGGGGTTGGGGCCAGATCCATCCAAAAAATCTTAACATGCAAAAAAAAAAAAATACCTCTCAAAAATTTGAAAATCCTAATCAGTGGGGGTAGGGGGACTAAGTGTACCTTTAACTTCAAACAGCAATCATTATTTGCTGATTTATTAACAAATATCTGCATTTTTCATCTCATTACATCACCAAACTGAGAGATTTCGTCATACTTAAAAAACGGTGAATTCCACGCCGGTCTGGCATAGAATTGATAATATTTTATATAACGTAGCCCAGCATTATAACTAGGATGTGCGCATGCGTGAACCAACTTTCCATCAGGATCGGTAAACGTTTGGAAGGAAATTCGAAAGCGTTTTGGAGGAACTTCGAACTTATATATGTGCAATTGAAAGGAAAAATAAAATGCAATTTTTATATCACCTAGTCATTAAAAATGAAAAAAATGTTATGTATATTTGGTTTTACACCTAAATATTTGAGCGGACAATTAAAGCAATACTACAGGAAACACCAGACACGTAGTCCCCCTACCCCTACTGATTAGGATTTTCAAATTTTTGAGTTTTTTTTTTTTTTTTGCATGTCAAGGTTTTTTGGATGGGTCTGGTCCCAGCCCCCACTTTGCTACAATGTTAAGTGCCTGAACAAAATATCATGGTTTCATTACAAACCGTACACCAGTAATAAAGACTTGGGTTTATATATAAATCAATATTATCTCTTGCTTTTTGTGCCGTTTACCAGGTTCTATAAATACCTAAGCTCGGATTCAATAACAAATTCAAGGTTATGAGGGTGAGTTGGATAACTCGTTTTGTTTTTCTTTTTCTAAGGGGTAATGAGAGCTAATAGGTGGGAGGGTCAGGCCTCCGATCCCTTGTAGATCTATCTATGACCCATCACCAGGGTCGGTATGCCCACAGGTCTTTATACACATAATAAGGGTCATTATACGTATCACCTTGGTTTTTTAATCTATCATCAGGGTCAGTATACCTATCACCAGGGTCAGAAAACGTATCCCCAGGGTCTGTGTGCCCAGCACCAGGGTCAGTATATCTATCAACAGGGTCTTACTACCCATCACCAGGGTCAGTGTACGTATCACCAGGGTCTATGTGCCCATTACCAATGTCTGTTTACCTATCACCAGGGTCTCAATACCTATCACCAGGGTGACGTGTACGTATCACAAGGTTCAGTGTTATTAACCAGGGTCAGTATAGCCATAACCAGGTTCAGTTTACCCATATCCAAGGTCTTAATGCCTATCGCCAGGGTCAGTGTACGTATCACCAGGGTCGGTGTGCCCAACACCAGGGTCTGTATAACCATACCCAGAGTCAGTATAACCATCACCAGGGCCTCAATACGTATCACCAGGGTCAGTGTACGCATCACCTTGGTCTGGTTGGCCATTATCGTGGTCTCTACCTATCACCAAGGTCAGAGTACGTATCACCAGGGTTTGTCTTCCCACCACCAGGGTCTGTACAGTCAGTTCAAGCATATCTTTTACAACATACACCATAGCATAGCATAGCATTGAAATCTCATAGCATAGCATTGGACTCTCATACCATATCATTGGAATCTCATACCATAGCATACAATCTCATATATTCTTATTCGTCATATCATACCATAGCATACCATAGCATAGCATACAACCTGATTTTAACTCGGTTTTAAATGGTTTTATTTAAAAGAATAAATGTTAACATTGCAGATTAGTGGTAAACTTTGGCTTGTTATCATTTAACTTCAAAATGGTTGGAACTCTTCTGTGTATGGAGGCGTTTTTGTTCAAATCTCATAGCATAGCATAGCATAGCATAGCATACCATATCATAAAGCCATTCATTTCAATTTCTCATAGCATAGCATACAAATCTCATAGCATTGCATTGAAATCTCATAGCATATCATTAAAATCGCATACCAAAGCATAGCATAAAATTGTAAAAGATATGCATGAAATGACTGTATAGCTACAACCTGGGTTAGTTTACCGATAACCAAGTTCTCAATATATATAACCAGGGTCAGTGTACGTGTCACCAGGGTCTGTGTGCCAATCACCAGGGTCAGTAGACCCATCAGCAGGGTCTCAATACATATGACCAGGGTCAGTGTGCGTATCACCAGCGTCTGTGTGCCCATCACTAGGGTCTCAATGCATATCACCAAGGTCAATATACATATCACTAGGATCTGGGTGCCCATCACCAGGGTCTATATACCTATCTTGTGATAGATATTGGGACCCTGGTGAAGATATACTGACTCTCAGATTATACGTACAGACCCTGGTGATACGTACATTGACCTAGGTTATAGGTAAACTGATACTGGTGATGGGTATACTGATTCTGGTTATGGACATACAGACCTTGGTGATGTGCACTCTGACCCTGGTGATGGGTACTAGTATACAAACCCTGGTGATAGGCATATAGACCCCGATGATACGTACACTGACCCTGGTGATAGGTATTAAGACCCTGATTTTTGGTTAGGGGGATTTCTGGTTATGGGTATACAGACCCTAGTGATGGGCACACAGGCCCTGGTGATATGTACTCTGACTCTCGTGATGGGTATACCGACCCTGGTGATTGGCACATAGACCCTGGTGATACATACACTAACCCTGATGATAGGTATTGAGACCCTGGTGATGGGTATACTGACTCTAGTTATGTGTATACAGACCCTAGTGATAGGCACACAGACCTTGGTGTGTGGTCATGGATAGATCTACAAGTAGTCGGTGTCCTGACCACCCCTACCCCCCATAACCCCTAACAAGAAAAGAAAAACAAAATATATTATCCCTCTCTCCCCCTCCTAACCTTGGACATTTTTTATTATTGAAACTAAGGTTAGGTGTTTATAGAACCTGGTGAATGGCACAATTTTCAATAAAGAAAAGTTAGTTTGCTTGAAAACTTTCTTGAATATGATTAAACCATGAGCTTAAAAGATCATTGTTTACTGCTGATTTACATATTTGCACTTTCAGCAGTGGGGGAAGTGACGTAATAAGTTTAAAAATAGAATATAACTTCTTTGTGATACGTTATTATCTACCTTCTTTGATTTGACATATAATATCAATACATATAACATGTAGAAGCAAAAGGAATTCATTAAATTCTGAGATATTCGTTGCGCAGTTGAACGCCTGATTGCACAATAGTATGTATATTGAATAGTCTACGATTTTGTGTATTACCGTATGATAACAAACGAATAATTTTATGAGTTTTGCTTATGTATCATAACCCCTACGACCTTTACTCTGGCCCCAAAAGAGGCATAATTTACATTACATTATGCAGAGTATCAAGTCAACATGTACAGGGATTTTACTATAATGTTATTATCGCGAAGCTGATAACTGGTACAGTAAATCGTAAAACTGGGCAAATTCGGGGCGTGCTAAAAAGCACAAAAAACAAGATGTTTTGAGATCTTAATAATGATATAATCTAACAGATGGATAAACAGGGGAATCACCATTTGAACTATGTCAAGTTTTATCCAAAAATATAAAAAAAAAAAGGAAATACGAAAAGAAAACGTTAAATTTTAGCCGATAACTGGTACAGTGCCAGTATATCAGTTCAAAGTTTCTCCAAAACGCTTTCGAAATTATCATCCCAAACGTTTACCGATCCCGTGTAAAGCC
The DNA here is from genome assembly GCA_020458035.1 of Magallana ariakensis. NCBI lineage: Eukaryota > Metazoa > Mollusca > Bivalvia > Ostreida > Ostreidae > Magallana > Magallana ariakensis. The sequence goes on along the minus strand of CM035819.1, from coordinate 26,952,455 downwards.
CATTTAGGACCTATCAAAAAATATTTTTGAATTTGATATAACGAATTCTTGAATTTGTTAAAACAAATTTAAATCGTTTAAACAAATTGTGGAATCCGTAATAACGAATTAAATTTGTTATAACACATTTTAGGAATTCGTTATAACTAATTTAATCTGTTATGACAAATTTTATGAATTCGTTTTTACAAATTTTGAAATCTGTTTTAACAAATTAAATTTGAAATAATTTCATATATTGCGGGAACAAATTAAACGGGGTGGACTTCGTTTGTTCCATATAGGCGTACGTCGAAGTGCGCTGATCAATTGACCGACGTCAAAGGGCAAAATTGCAAATGAAGTAAACCGTTGCAACAACAAAAATGGAGGAACATATTGTCACAGCTGTTGGTGTAACCATAGTAACAGATGTAACAATTCCAAAAGACACCTTTCTTTTTGGGCTTTGCTAGAATTCCTACATAGATATGTAACAACGCAATTTCACCAAAAGTACCAGGAAATACAGATTTTTTTACGGGTTTTTACGCAAATTTCAAATCAATGCTATCAATCAATAAACATGCTGAGTTATTAACAAATATCTGCATTTTTCATCTCATTACATTACCAAACTGTAAAATTACGTCATACTTAAAAAAGCGGTCAAATCCACGCCGGTCTGGTATAGAATTGATAATATTTTATATAACGTAACCAGGCATTATAACTAGGATGTAGGCATGCGTGACCCAACTTTCCATCGGAATCGGTAAACGTTTAGAAGGAAATTCGAAAGCTTTTTGGAGGGACTTTGAACTTATATATATGCAATAGAAAGGAAAAGGAAAATGCAATTTTTGTATCATATAGTCATTAAAAGTGATAAAAAGTGTTATGTATATTTGGTTTTACACCTAAATATTTGAGCGGACAAAAAAAGAATTGCTACCGGAAAAAACCCAGACACATAACATCAGAGGAAGGGGGCAGCTCCCCCCTCCCCCCACTTGTTCTTGCAGCAAACTCTTTTCTTAAATTTACATATAAAAAAGTGAATTAACAATGGAGTTGCCACCAAAGTTTGTTGGGAGCATATCAAAAATTGAAGTGGAAGGGTGGAAATAAACAGTGAAATTGAAGATAAAGGTACACTTAGTCCCCCTTCCCCCACTGATTAGGATTTTTAAATTTTTGAGAAGTTTTTTTTTTTTGCATGTCAAAATTTTTGGATGGGTCTGGCCCCAACCCGCACTTTGCTACAATGCTACGTGCCTGAACAAAATATCATGGTTTCATTACAAACCGTATACCAGTTAAAAAAGACTTGGTTTTATATATAAACCAACATTATCTCTTGCATTTTGTGCCGTTCACAAGGTTCTATAAACAACTAAGCTCGGATTCAATTACAAATTTAAGGTTAGGAGGGTGAGTTGGATAATTCATTTTGTTTTTCTTTTTCTCAGGGGTAATTAGAGGGGGTGGGTGGGATGGTCAGGACTCCGACCCCTTGTAGATCTAACATGACCCATCACCAGGGTCTGTATGCCAACAGATTTTTTATACACATAATAAGGGTCATTATACGTACCACCTTGGCTTTTAAACCTATCACAAGGTTCAGCAAACCTATCACCAGGGTATGTGTGCCCATCACCAGGGTCTGTGTGCTTATCAACAGGGTTTCACTGCCCATCACCAGGGTCAGTGTAGGTATCACCAGGGTCTGTATGCCCATTACCAGAGTCAGTTTACCCCAACATCAGGGTCTATATAACCATAACCAGTCAGTATACCCATCACCAGGGTTTCAATACCAATCAACAGGGTAAGTGTACGTATTACCTTGGTCTGTTTGGCCAATCACCAGGGTCTCAAAACATATGACAAGGGTCAGTGTGCGTATCACCAGGGTCTGTGTTCCCATCACTAGGGTCTCAATGCATATCACCAAGGTCAGTATACATATCATTAGGATCTGGGTGCCCATCACCAGGGTCTCAATTCCTATCTTGTGATAGATATTGAGACCCTTGTGAGGTGTATACTGACTCTGGTTTTGCGTATACAGACCCTGGTGATACTGACACTGACCTTGATTATAGGTAAACTGATTCTGGTTATGGGTATACAGACCCTAGTGATGGGCGCACAGACCCTGGTGATGGGCACACAGACCTTGGTGAGGGGTCATGGATAGATCTACAAGTAGTCGGTGTCCTGACCACCCCTACCCCCCATAACCCCTGACAAGAAAAGAAAAACAAAATAAATTATCCCTCTCTCCCCCTCCTAACCTTGGATTTTTTTAATTGAAACTAATCTTAGGTGTTTATAGAACCTGGTGAATGACACAATGCATGAGATAATATTGGTTTATATTTAAGTCCAATTCTTTCTTACTCGTATATGTAACAAAACCATGATATTTTCTTCAAACAGGGAGCATAGTAGAAAAGTGGAAAGGGAGGAGACTCACCCAAAAATTTTTTACATGAAAAAAAAACTTCTCAAAAATTCGAAAATCTTAAACCGTGGGGGTAGCTATAAAAAGGCTAAGTGTACTTTAAACTTTAATTTCACTGGTTGTTTCCTCCCGTTCACTCCCGTTTACATGCTTTAAAAATGTTGGGGGCAACTCCATGTTAATTCACTTCTTTATATGTAAATTTAAGAAAATGTTTGCTTCGAGCAAAAGTGTGGGGGGGGGGGGGGGGGAGAGACAGGCCTCCCCCTGTCTTGCTGCAATCCCCCCTTCTTTGAAGCTACGTGCCTGTTGTTTTCCTGTAACATTGCTTTTATTGTCCTCTCAAATATTTGATTAATTTATTTTTAGTATAAACGAAATGTACATAACATTCTTATCACTTTTAATGACTATATGATATAAAAATCGCATTTTCCTTTTTTTTTTTATTGCACATATATCAGTTCGAAGTTCCTTCAAAAAGCTTTCGAATTTCCTCCCAAACGTTTACCGATCCCGATTGGAAGTTGGTTCACGCATGCGCGCATCTAAGTTATAATGCCTGGTTATGTTATATAAAATATTATCAATTCTATGCCGGACCGGCGTGGAATTCGCCGCTTTTTTAAGTATGACGTAATTTTTACAGTTTGGTAATGTAATAAGATGAAAAATGCAGACATCCTCATTGATTGATAGCATTGATTTAACAGATTGTTGAAATTTTGCGCAGAAACCTGTAAAAAAAAATCTGTATTTCCTGGTACTTTTGGTGAAATTGCGTTGTTACATATTTAACAGTTCCTATCTATGTAGGAATTCAAGCAAAGCCCATAAAGAAAGGTGTCTTTTGGAATTGTTACATCTGTTACCATGGTTACACCAACAGCTGTGACAATATGTTCCTCCATTTTTGTTTTGACACCGGTTTTCTTCATTTGCCATTTGGACTTTTAACGTCGGTCAATTGATCAGCGCATTTCGGCGTATGCCTATATGGGACAAATGAAGTCCACCCCGTTTAATATATGAAATTTGTTATCACAAATTGGATGAAAATACGTTTTAACAGATTTTAAAAGCCGAAAATACGAATTATAACTTTGAAATAACGAATTCAAGAATTCGTTATTTCAAATTTAATTCGTTAAAACAGATTTCAAAATTTGTAAAAACGAACTCATAAAATTTGTTATAACAGATTAAATTCGTTATAACGAATTCCTAAAATTTGTTTTAACAAATTTAATACGTTATTACGGATTCCACAATTTGTTAAAACGATTTAAATTCGTTTTAACAAATTCAAGAATTCGTTATATCAAATTCAAAAATATTTTTTGATAGGTCCTAAATGGGCTTCCGTAAAAAGGTCTAAGTATGAATTATTTTTGTTTTTGTTTTGTTTTTGTTTTTTGTTTCTTGTTTTTGTTTTTTTTTTGGGGGGGGGGGGGTGAAATAAAACAATAAGGTAACTTTGTATTCTTCTCTTTTGTTTGTTTGTTTGGTCAATATTGTTGCTGTTTGTTCGTTTTGAGTTTTATCGGACCTTTCTTCTTTAATTGTTCTCTGCAAAATACATACTTAACAGGTTGTGTGTACATCATTATTTTGCTTAAAACAGACGTTATATAATCGTCGCTTATATATATGAGCAAGTCATAAATGACGGTACATTTAGATGGATGGTCTATTTTTTAACCATCTATGCTGCTGACAGCGTCTTCAGATAAAGGGGCTTGTACAGACTTCGTCGACACGGGACCCTTAGTATTTAATGGACCGCCACTCCGCGATGCAAAGTCAGCTCTTTTCAACGGAGAGCATTGGACCTATCAGTGTAACAAAAACAAATACAGTGATCATGGTGATAGAGTGGGTGAAGGAAATACTCCAGTATGGTGGCCCTGACTCTAAAAAAACAAATGATATAATTTGCAAATTTCATCATGTTTTAGTGATAGATGTTTGTCAGCAAAAAGATAAATGACTATTAATAATATTTGTGCTACTAGTTCGTATTTTCTATTTTTGGGAAGACCGAGAATTGCTTTGCACAAAAGGAAATGCCGGATAGACAGTTCAGTTCAGTTTAATCGCTCAAGCCAAATGATTTGGTACAAGAGGAACATATACATGTATATTGAATACACAACTTACAAATCGTCAGAGGTATACGTACATATAAGTACATTTTCATACAGGAAAGAGATATGAATAAAAAAGGACGTATTATAGAATCAATATGTAAGACTATGATATAAAGGATCAAAATAGGAAAACAACTAAGGGGAACAGACAGCATCGAAAATATTTGAAATAAATACACACAGTTTGATTTTCTTAGAGATTTAGAATTACAATTGGTCACGAGTTCAGAGAACTTTTAAAAAATTGGTCTTTTCCAATATTTTGTGTTTATATATTTTTTCTTTAAATTCTTAAATTAGTCGGATATGATGAGAAGAGACAATTATAGATAAATCATCGAAGTACGAGTGTTTTTGTTATGTTGAATATCATATCAAGGCCATTCTGAGCAACGTATTAATTGCAAATTGCATGTTTGCTAAAACGATGTTACTATTTGTCAAGTGTAACGACTGGAGTATTTCGCGAGGTCGTTGAACTATAATCAAATAGCGTATATCAATCTGAAACAAATTGGATGTCAAGAAATTGACATTCAAAGATAAAACCATTTATTTTCTCCCCCTGTGAAATTCACACTAAGAGAAACTGGCCTATTTCAAAAATGTATTTTTCAGCAAAATTTGAATGCAGATAGGGATGCTCAAAAATTGAATTATGCTTTTCTTTATTCCTTCTGATGATATTGACAAGGATACCAATATGACAGGTTGTAAGTATATGTAGGAATACGCATGCTCAGATGTATAAATAACAGATTATTGGATTATTATTTAGCCATCCCAAACAACTTTTCTCTTAGTTGTTCGTTTCCGGTTTCTGCTAGGACGAAATTCAAAATCAGATACGTCTTTTGAAATTGGGCATTGAAGTGTTAAGAAAATTCTTAATTCTTTCTGGGGTTCGTTATATTTTGTTTTATCTATCAGTAAGCAATTCGGGCTTTATTGGATTTGATCACGCCCCGACCGAAATTATCACCTCATAATACTCAAAGAATGATTCCTTATTCCATAAAAAATAAAATTTTCTCGTCTATACTAATAACAAGGTTATGATTATTGTATAGAGGAATTTATATCACTATTAAGAAAGAAATGTTTCTAACGTCGGGTGCCTGTGCAACCAATTTTTAAACGTTTATCAGTATTTCACCATGATACATAATAATGGTTTATTGACGTGCATTTAGCGAAGGTTTAACTCAGAGTTACTTCTCTTATGCAGCGTATAGATATTTTATCAATTTGAATAAAGTATAAACGCTGCAATCCCAGTACTTTTTAAAAAAAAAAATAAGTATCGAGAGTACTAGATCGTAGTGATTTATGCTATCTATACCCTCAGCATTAATTAAACACATTAAAATGCTTTTGAAACGAGTCTGGCTAAGAAACAGGAAAGAAGTGGCTATGCCTAGTCCAATTTCCCCGAATTGAATTATCTGACGTTAACAGGCCTAATAAATTGCTTCTCTATTCGGACCCCCGCCTCCGGAAATGAAACCCCCTATCCGCGTTGCGAAGTTTCAAACATGAAAATTAGATCCAATTGACACGAGAATGGCTAGTTTATTCATCTGATAATCGATTGACCGCCTTCAATCGATTTCGGTCCATGTGAAGGTATATAATTGTTGTCAATAAATTTTTGTGCTGATGGTGGGAGTACTAAAAGTAACATTTATATCATATGACAAGACCAAACTGTATATAATACTCAAACTCAAATTATACTGCATCATCCTCATGAGTAGACCCGCGGAAATAATTTTTTTTCTCAGGGAGTCCGATGGATATTTTTCCTTAAATAGCGTGGGGTATGTGGATATAATAAGTTTGAGTTTTACAGGGGGCAGGGGCTTAGACCCCATCCTCACCCCTCCAAGATCCGGGCATCATCATTCTATTCCACTAATTTACACTGATTTTCACATTAAGTTACCTCACTGTCTTGAAATGAGTGCATGCATAAAATGAATAAGATGATACATAAGGCAATCTGTGGGGACCAGGCACTCTTCAGAGGTCATTGTACCTGCTTTCGTTTACAAAAAATAGACACAGAATTGATTTTATTAAGCAGCAATTATCATGCCAAGGAATTGGCCTTTTATCGCCATTCCTTATTTTATGAACTATAGCGGGCTCATTACAAATGGTGAATTTACCCATACAGCCTTTCAAACACTGGAATATATCTATATATGTATCTAGGAAGGAAAATTATGTTTATATCAAATTCATGCTTTATACCTTCATGTATTTGTGTTTTGTATACCAAAGACTTGGATGTTTTGAAAGTGAAAACGAATGCTAGAATTAAGAGTAAACTATTACAGTGATTTACAAGAATGAGCTTTAATTGAATAGGAAATTGCGTCCCAAGGAATGGGATGCTTTATAATGGAAAAATCAATTCAAAATATGTTTTCGCACACGTCAGTAGGTAGTTTTACTCTGTACGTTTTAAAAAATAAAAGATGAATGCTAGAAAAGATACGTGCCCATTGAAACATTTTTATTTAAAAAAGTTCGTAGAACGTAGAAACAAAAAAAAAAAAAAAACAATTTCGCTGAGTGTGCAAAAAACCAACATGGATCTATTTTACTGAATCAGATGAGAGAGAGAGAGAGAGAGAGAGAGAGAGAGAGAGAGAGAGAGAGAGAGAGAGAGAGAGAGAGAGAGAAACCTACTTTCTCTTAAAAAAAAATAATTCTACTTATTAAAGCAAAGATAGAATTAGTTCCCAACATGAAGCTAAAAATAGGAAAAAAGTTGACAGTTATACAAATTTGGGCTCAGAATGCAAGAGATCTCTAAAATAGAAAGTTGGATGAAGAGGAAACTCGGGCCATAAACTTCTCGGTATTGCCTTTGAAATGAATGTCGCCGGCTTACGTCGAATGGGAAAAGGACTAGGTATTAACGTAAAAATAGACTTTCTAGCTAGTTAAGGCATCGATGGAATCGTAGATAGCAGCGAAATATAAAGCCGATGATGTTCAGTTCCAGGGAGCGTTTGAACAGTATTCTTCCATTTACGAAATAATTGTCAGGAAGTTAAACTTCTGTGCGAGCCTCGTCTGTGTTTGATTACGGCACCCATTGTTGAATATAAAAATCAACGCTGGATTGTATATATCGTCAGGAGTATGATTGCAGAATTCACTTTATATTCTTTCGACTAGCTAACTTGGTGATTGCCGGATTAAGGTAAGAAGGAAATTAGATTTTTCCTCCCGTAATTAGTGTCTGTCTAAATTGTATTAAGCCACAAAACATGATTGGACTGTTTACCATTGAAATTTGCATTACTTGATTTGATCTGAGATTTCAGATATATACTGTATATGTGTTTTAGTTAGTTAACTGATTAGATATTCACAATGCCATATGATTTGTGAATAAAATCTCCATCACGTTTATAAAAAAAATCCCATTATTCACTGAATGTATGGATACTTCATGTTTAAATTACCATAATTCAAAAAGGCTATAGTTAATAAATGAATATTTTATTTTGCAATGAAATAAATGACGTTCATGGAGGGAGTATTCCTTCTATGGGTCCGCTATCTAGTTCTTTGTGATAAAAACATCAGGGGCCCGTTTCTCAAAAAGGCGTAAGTTTGGGCTAAGTTAGTCCGACTTACGAAGTTACGCCAATATTTAGTCGGGTCTAAGTTGCGTTTCTGAAAGAGGCGTAAGTTAGGGTTTAAATGTCGAAGAACTTAGACATCTCCGCTGAGTACTAAGCATGCGCATATCGTATTTTGTTTTTGCTTTGAGGCTATGATTATATGTGGTGGATCAATTTTCCAATTCATAGTACATTTACTCGACAGTACACGTTATACTATACCACTGAATGTGCATAGTTCAAGTTGTTCGTAACAGTTTATATTAATGAAAGTAGAACAAATGTCTATACGTTGCTAACATAGTGAAATTTTAGAGAAATACATATATATGAAAAAGGCAGATATAAGAGGTCGCGATTAAAAACCAAATATAAGACAATTGAATGCAATTGTACATATTAATTGAACAAAATTAACTCTAATATTCGTGTAAAATTGAAAATATTTATAGAATGCAGGGGTATGATACAGTAGATATGCCCCATACGTATGCAGAATAATAGGTCGTGCTTCATATAGATATTTAGACACTTTAAGATACTGGGATAAGGCTCGAGTCTTTTTTATCATATCACTATATTATTTATAGAATATAATATGACTATGATTTAAACACAACCTACTGAAATCGAAAATATACACTGTATAAATAACATGTACATTAACGTTGTTTATGTCTTCTTAAGGAAGAAAATTTCCATCCTCTGTTCCAATTTTGTAAGAATTTAGACAAGGACATAGAAACGATTCTTGATTTTACTACGATTCAATTCAAATGATAAAAGTTTTGAAAGATATTGTCTACAATTATCAACATTTGAGGCCGGGGTCTCCCCAACTCCTTTTCCTGTTTTTAGAAAGTAATATATACTGTATACAGGGAATTATTCGCCCCCGTTTAATTTTCAACCATTTCACCCTCGTTGTCAGCGGGCGAATTTAAGACGACGATTTTCAACGTCTAATATTAGTAACTTTAAACACAACTGTGACTGGGCGAATTCACGACGAAGCGAAACTGTTTGCAAGTGAAGAAGGGCAAAAATTACACGGGACGAAAATAACCCTGTATACAGTATGTTGATTAAAATATAGATATAAAAGCAATCATCTAAGAACCCCTCCCTATAAGACGAAAGTTTTATAAATAAAACGTTTCTTTATATTGTTTATATATTATATAATAAGTATGACAAGCAAGTAAAATTTGTAAATAATGCGATCTGTTCTAAAACTGCTAAAACAACGTCTTTTGAATTCGATAACTTCGAAATTAAAATTAAACATCCCTTGAAATATGATGAAACAAAACTATCATGAATTCAAGTAATTAAAGTACAATTCAATTAAATGAGTACAAATTAACAACACATATGCATGTGCACAAAGATCATTGATAGTAAACCATACCTATTTTAAAAGAATTACAATCGATGTTAAATATGAACGCAATTGATCAATTAATCATAGAATTAATAATATTAATGAATTTGATTTCCAAAAATTCAAGGAGTCGTGCATGTGAAAATTTTTAATCTTCAAGAACCTTGACAAACGCTTGTCAATAGATCTAAAATTGATATAAACTCTGCATTCTAAAATATATATTTTTCAGTAATATTTAACAAACTAAAATGGATTGTATCTAAATTCATAAACATTCAATATAACATGTAGCTTTCATACGGTTTTGTAAAGATACTAGGAGTAAAAAAATGAGAATGCATACGTCTTGTAAAATTGTAAGTAATATAGGTAAGGCAATACAACCACACACAAACACACATTACATTTGTAAATGTTTTAAGTTGCTCCTTTTTAAAGGAGTATTCTCAATATTTTAACTTCAGTTTCGTTCCATAGGTTCAAATTTGATTAAAACATTACATTGGTCTCAGACTTCGTCTAAAAGATATATGTGGTACTTCTTCCAATGATGTAAAAATAAATATAGACTTAGTTTAACAATGTTTTTAAACGAAAATCTAGTATATGCCCACTGAGTAATAAGTGAGTATTGATTTAAAAATCAATAATCTATCCGTACTTATTAAATCTATCTTGTTGTGGAATACATGTATAATTCAGTATTATAGCATCTTTTTTAATTGTTGTGTTTATATCAGTTATCGGGGTATACCCGTCTTTAATTCTTCATACTTTAGTTAAATTTCATTAATGAGTTAAGTTCATTATTTATCAAATTGATTTTAACTTAATTTATTTAGAAATAAGAACAATTATCGAACGATAAGTATTTTTAAAAGTTATACGTACATGTACAAATACAATATTGTATTTCAATAGGTGTGAATTTTATTCTTAATAACACGTAAAGCAAGCCAAAATCAAAATTCCCTGTTTATTTTTACTTATTTACTTAGAAACAAAACACTCGCCATTTTTGTGTACAGACTAAGGACTTACGCCTACCCATTACCAGACGTAGATTTAAACCCAAATTTAGTCCCGACTAAGTTTACGCCTTTTTGTGAAACGCAGCTTAGTCTGGTTTTGAGGTTTAGTCCCTGATTTAGTTCGGACTAAGCTTACGCCTGAACGTAGGCCTTTTTGAGAAACGGGCCCCAGGTCATCAATCGACTCATTATTGAGGAAGCAATACCTAACATAGACGAGACACAAAAAGTGTTACGATTATTTATATTTCCATGTGGTTGAGCTGCTAAAGACCCTCTTTAACAGAAAAGTACTCTAGATCTCCTCTCTCTCTCTCTCTCTCTCTCTCTCTCTCTCTCTCTTTCTCTCTCTCTCTCTTTCTCTCTCTCTCCAATATTAAGTTAAATTTCAATTCATGAGAGACATTTAATGAAATTTGTTAGTTTGATTCTTTCTTTCTTTCAATCTTTCTTGTTTCATCATAATATCAATTTACCTTTAATTAATGAATAAAAAAGAATCTAGTAAAAGAAAAATAAGAATGGGATGAAATTATTGAAAATATTGTGTTATATTCTCAAGTCAATGGTTTTGGTCCACTCCGCTCCTCATATTATGGAGAGCGGTATGGACCGAAAACCTTTGACTTGCGAAAATGGTTTGATTCTTTTGGGCCATTTTAGGTAAATGTAATTATAGATTTCTTAGAACTTGGCAAAGTAAAATATTTTGTTTGGCCAAATTTGGCCATAGCCTGGATTTCTAATGGGTTTTTTTTAGGGGGGTGGATTTGATTTCGTTGTTATTTAACGTCTTTTCGATGCCATCATGATCTTTCTCACATGTACATCTCGTATCTCGTTCTTTGTCAGCTTCAAGATGGACAAGATTTAGGGAACATTGTTGTGCCAACCCTATTATGCGCCGCGAGTGCTCTTATTTCTTTGAATTGACCAGTTCCATGTTTATTATGTCAAAGTGTTTGACTTGCACATGTAATACTGAGCATCAGTTTCGATGCAAAACTCTAGAATAGCACTGGATAAATATGTATATGAATAACGCCCAAACAGCTTACAGCTCGTGCATTTTTCCATACCACTTCTCCAAATGACAGCACTAAACATATTCCTTAAAATCTACATCAAAGCGTGTGTATAAAGACGAAGGATGGGGTTTGACAGAAATCTATGACCTCTTACCAAAGACAAGTAATGAAATAGATGTCTAAGTAATTGATTTCCAGAAATGTGTCGTTTACTGAACCCGCTGCTCACAGTATATATATATATATATATATATATATATATATATATATATATATATATATATATATATATATATATATATATATATATATATTTACGTTCAACTATATAAAGCTAATATACTCTATCTCAAGAGAAAACTCGGGTCACTGGCTTGAATGATTTTCCGCGCATTTTTCATCTGGTAACGTACCGGTATATATTCAAAACAGATATGGTAAATTGCATTGATGCATATATGTCGAATACCAAATCAATGAAAGGCAACTCTTTTCCACTAGTCTTCAGAGTTTTGAGTGGTACATTTGTACGTGTATTGACCGGTTATTCGTGTTATATTAAGTTTTAAGCATTATTTAGTTTCCCTTACCATATCCCAATATCTGGTAGGCAATGATTTGATGTACGAAATAGAATAAATACTTTTTATCTAAATCAGGTTCACAGATTATAGTGATGTAATGTTTAACTTCAAATCCAGGCTTAGAGATCCTATACAGAATCATTGTAGTTAACGTCACTAGATTACTTTTGAATAAATTGGTCTTATAGTAGTTAACGAATATATAAGATATTGTCCATTAGACTTCAAAATGACCTCTTGTTTGAGTCAAATATTGAATAAGCCACTCATGGCAATTTTTTCTGTATACAATCTAACCATGAATTTGTAAAGAAGATTCGGAACAAGGCGGGTAAAATGCATATTTTATGATGGATAAGAAGCTAAAAAATAAAAAAAAATCAAGAAATCAATACTAAATAAAAAAAATATACTTTTAAAATATCGTTACAAATGATGTATATATAATAACATAGCATCGATATCTAACCCTTAAATAAGTTCAATACTTGGAATATAATGATTAAACTGATGTATACGTTTTAAAATCTTCAATTAGTGTTAATTTTTTTAGACCTGTAATGTCTTTCATTTTATAGAGTTGGTCAGTGCTCACTACAGACCCTGAAACGTGCTACTACACCAGTTGCACGGTTCGGTTCGGTACGCTTTATGAACGGTACGTTTTGCTTTGTGAACGGTACGGTTCGTTTTGTGAACGGTACGGTTCGCTTTATGAACGGTACGTTTCGTTTTGTGAACGGTACGGTTCGCTTCTTGCACGGTACGCTTTGCTTAAAATAGCTGCACGCTTTGTGAACGGTTTGCGCGCTTTATTAATGAGGTAGGCGTGGCCTGAACGCTTTTGAATTTTCTCGATATAATTTTGTTTAGTTTTTGCTCGATAGACTTCAGCAAGTTAGTAATTATGACGAGCCTTTTTTCTTTATTTATATGATATATTACAAATGTATTTCAATTTCATTAAAATCAGAACTTCGATCCGTTCTCCCGTTTTTGATACATGTACGTTGCGTGAAACGTGTACTCACAGAAAACGGCCGGGAAGCGGAGGATAGTTTTAATTTTGAATAGTCTGTTATTATTCGTATTTAATTTTAGATAAATGCAATTATTACAATAGATTAAAAGAACTGATCGACTTCAATCCGATATATGTTTGTTAATTCAGCGATCTGGCGATAATTCTAACAAGCATCTTAATATTGTTATTTTTATACATGTACTTGTATTGAAGTCATTAACTATTTCAAATGCATTTAAAATTGCTATTAAAAAAATGCCCCGATTTTTTCCGATATTTCTTTAGTTTCCTTTCTCGCTGTCTTGATTTTCGGCTAGTTGTTATATTTACAAGCATCTTTCTATTTTTGTATTCATAATTCGTTTGATCATTCTTTATTGCGTACATGTACTGTTGCCGATCAAATTCACCTGATGAATAGACAATGTAAAAATACACGCAATTATTGATAATATAAACAATGAATTTCAGTGTAGAAATCTTGAAATTAGCAGTTTTAAAGTTTTTCCACACGGGTTTTTATTTATTTGAATATTGATTCTGATTTTCTGCACTTGTTCGTATACACAGATTACACCTACAGGTAAACCGTCATCGCTTCTCTTACCTGAAATGAAATCGCGTGTATAGTCAAAATATGACTACAATGTATTAGTTTTTGTTATTCAGTTAAAATATCCATGTATATGTACCATATTTTTTACGATAAATTATTATGTACACAACTGGATACACACAATAAGTCAATAGCTTTTAATCGTGATATTTATCATTTTGTTGGACAAGTGTCTGCTCTTCACTATATGCATGCGATTTGGCTGACGTTTTACAAATGCTGGCTAACCTGTTTATATTTCATTTGCCTTTTTCTCACAAACTTGTTGTAAAGAGGACACAAAAAATACCCGGCAATCAACAACTGAATGCTTAAAGTGATAAATATATTAAGAATTTATCTAGTAACAAAAAATACGACAGCGATGGAAAGAGACTCTGATCGCCAGTTATAATCATAAAGTCGGAACGAAATGATTGTTAAATAATTCTAAATAGGAGCACTCTTTAAAATAAGGATTTTAGAAAACAAAAAACTAAAACATTTTCATTCGATAATTTTTTTCTAGCTATGTAGGAGCAGCCAAGTAGCACGCGGCGCATGACGTGATCTGTACTACATGTACTATACTTAAACTGATTGACAGGCGAAGCACGTGGAGTTCTAAAATAAAATCCCTCTCAAAAGACCGACTATAAAAACCTAAAGCGAAACAATAGCTCAGTGATAAAATTTTAATTTAAGAAAGACAATTAACACACAAACTCTTTCTCTCTCTCTCTTTCTCTCTCTCTCTCTTCTGTAAAATAGAAAATCTCTTCCATTAGATCGAAAATGGGCGTGCTGTACTGTTAGATGAAGACGTACGCAATTGTGTAGGTTTTCTTTTGTCTTGAAGTGTGAAAACCCCCGAGGGCATGTCGTTTTATACCCTGGGTTTGTTAATCACTATACACAGGAAATGATCGCGAATTAAACTTCATATACACAAGAAAGCCAAGAAAGGATGCTGATATAACAAGTTATGATTCAATGTGCGTTAAAGCAACTAACAATTTTATACATATGTATAATTAGTTTATTATTTGAAGAAAAACTGATTTATTAAGTTGATTCCCGACACTTATCATTTCACAATTTACGACATACACATGTACATGTATTAACAGTTTATGGCGCTATGTAAAGAAAAGATTAAGGTCTAAAAAAAATAGGAAATTAGAATAAAACATTTTTATAACGGTTTTAATAAAAACAACAGCGTTAAATTATTGTGTGTTACTTAATCCCGTATAACTAAAATCTAGCTAAATATTGAACTTATCTGGTCAGCGATAATCTCCGTCCGTATTCATCGAAAGACATTAGTCAATAAGCCGTATATGGAAGTTGCACGCTTATTGCACGGTACGGTACGCTTTTTTGGCCGTTTTGGGGAGGGCTTGCATAAATTATATTGCACGCTTTTTGCACGGTACGGTTCGTTTTGTGAACGGTACGGTTTGCTTTGTGAACGGTACGGTTCGTTTTGTGAACGGTACGTTTCATTTTGTGAACGGTACGGTTCGTTTCTTGCACGGAACGGTACGGTTCGTTTTAGAGGTGTAGTAGCACGTTTTAGGGCCTGTATTATTGTCATTGTCTATAATAAGGGTCTAATGAAAATCGAACTAATTTTAATCTACAAAAACTCGGAGTGATGATCGACCCACTTTACATTAGGAATATCATTTTTTTATCCGACAATTGAATGTTTTAAGAAAATAATATGAGTCCGTAAATTTGTGGTCAAAGTCACTTTCAGCATTTATACATAAAGTATTTATTGTGATTGAAATGGCTCAGTGGTTAGAGTACTAGACACAGTCATAGGTAACCTTTTAGAAATATACTTCTTAGGTTGAGGGTTCGATGCCACCCAAATTAACTTAAGGCAAATGAAGAATTTTTTCTTTGTTTTTGGTAAGATATTCAGACTGAAATTATTACGAAAGTACAATTTCAACAGATTTTTTTCAATCCAAACTCGAATCCTTTTTTCTGGGTTTAAAAGGATCATTCTAATATATATACTGAAATACTAGGAGAAAAACGAGATGTTTTGCCATTACGGAAGCGTTCATTGCTGTCTATTTACATTTTTATCTAAGTCAAACTTACAACTGATAACAAGTCGCAAGTCGCATAAAAGACCTGCGTACGACATAAGTCGTTATAACGAGATAATAAGTCGATATAACGAGATAATAAGTCGTTATAACGAGATAATAGGTCGTTATTGCGAGATAATAAGTTGTTATAACGAGTTAACGATATAAAATAAGTCGTTATAACGAGATAATAAGTCGTTATATAACGATATAATAGGTTGTTATAACGAGATAATAAGTTGTTATAACGAGATAAGAAGTCGTTATAACGAGATAATAAGTCGTTATAACGAGATAATAAGTCGTTATAACGAGATAATAAGTTGTTATTACGAGATACTAAGTGGTTTATACAAAATACTAAGTCGTAAGAACGAAATATTAAGTCAACACCTACAATGAAGCAAGTTTAATTTTTTTTTCCAAAAAAAAATTAAATGCTTTTAAAGCTGTTATCTGCCTCCCTTACATCGTTTTGTTTACTCTGATTAATAATGCAAACGTAAATTACCACATAGTTTGATACAGTTTATTTAATCGATGCCACTCTTTCCTGTGCTATTGTGCTGTCAGGGTTCAAAACTAAATAAAGTGCTTTTCGGTTAATGAAAAATGGTCCTGAACGATGGATGTAAATAGCAGATCTTTCTGTAGTATAGATGTGCTGAATAAAAAATATCAGTCTAATGACAATGCTGCAGAATTAGGACCATCGTTAAAAAGATGCTCGTGTAAATACAAAAAAGGATAAAACAGTTTTTCGTCGACGTTAAAAATTTTACAATGTTAATATCTTTTTGATAGCGCTTTTTTATTTTCAAAATCAGGGCATATAATATTATTATACAAAGCATCGTTACTTTTCAGCCATACCGATATATATATATATATAATATATATATATATATATATATATATATATATATATATATATATATATATATATATATATATATATATATATATATATATATATATATATATATATATATATATATATATATATATATATATAACCTTGAACTTTGTCACGGCCCAATTCTAATTGGTTCAAGGGAGATTTTTTTTACGTGGTAATGACCTCTGGAAATCGACTTGAACGGTTCAAAGTTGTCTGAATTGTTCGCCCGCTACAACATCCGAGTTCTTCTACTTTGATGTCTATACGCATCAATAGCCTTTTCCTGTAGGTTTTTTGGTTTTTTTTTTACAAAAACTGCCTGCCAATAAACTAGTTTTAAGGAAAGGCTTTTTTCCTGTATCAATTAACACTCAATTAGATATTCATGTCATGGATAGATGTCAATTCTTCTGCAATTGTTTGAAACATTTATCTAAATGATATTGATAAGGTCTACTCAGTACTTTCATTCATGGACAACGAACCTGTTGTGTTTTGTCACTGTTTTATTCGTTAGACGTCCGTCAATGTCATCAGGTAAGGTGTGACTTGGACGAAAATAAGAAAAAAATCTATAACTTGAATATGGTCATATTGAAATCTTTACAAATTATCGAACACATTTTTTAAATAGCTGAATGTGACGAAAAATCAGAATGTTCACCCCTTAAAAAATTTCCAGCGCCTAAATTTAAATTTAGACATCATTATGAAGCTACACAGGGAAGTTTGAAATCAATTCGCAAACCTAACGAAAAAAAAGTCTGGAAAAACGACCGTGACGTGGGACAGAATGACTGACAAAACGTGATTCAATATTAACAAGACACGGTTTTAAGCTTTCAACGATGATCAAATCTTGCAACAATTTTGTTCCGTCCATTTTTTACCATAAATACTGTATACAGGGTTATTTTCGCCCCGTGTAATTTTCGCCCTTCTACCACTTGCAAACAGTTTCGCCCCGTCTTGAATTTGCCCAGACACAGTTGTGTTTTAAGAGAGTTTTAGATTCGCCGCCCGGTGACAACAAGGGCGAGAGGGGCGAAAATAAAACGGGGGCGAATATTTCCCTGTATACAGTATGGGCCCTTACATCAGAAATACGCGTACTATTTCACATTACAACATAAGAAAATCGAACTGTATGATTTTGCCAAGATGCAGATATATAAGTTTTACAGATACTTTTAAGTATATACTTGTAGATTCTTTTTCTTTTAAAGAAAAGATTTCTAACATATTTTAGCCTTTGAAGTATTTTTTTTTTTAATTGGTGCACGATTCTTTCATATTATCAAAAACCAATAAAGACATTTATTTATATCAAATTTTGTCGCATAACTGATTGAATTAGCTAATTCATGAATGTGTTCATCTGGAATATTAGGCTTGCATTGCTCTTCGTTTTGTTTAATCGTATAATATATTAGAAAGGGACTTGTCTCTGATTTAAACTCTGAAATTTGTAATGTTCAGAACAATCGTATTAACTATGTATAAGTAATATATATATATATAATGTTTAAAACATACTACATAGTATGCATATAATTATCTACATGTATCGGCTGTGTACCTTTGAGAATGCTTCCTGAATTATGAATTATAAATGTTGTTCATTCAATAGTAATAAAATTATAACGTCCTTTTACCCAGATGAGTAAACAAAAAACGTGATGCTTCTAAAACTTGATCGTGTATCGGTTGTTTTAGTAACGCGAAGAAGACCGTCTACGCACTTATTTCAATATTTAAAGTCCCAAAACCCAACGGACGATTTGAAGAGCTGACGAACGGTTAAACATTTGACTTGTTCAAGTTGACGTCATATTCACTCGGAATAAATTGTGTAGTGGAGCAATGTATTGTTTAAACACCAAGCCTCTAGTTGTGTTGTTGGGTTAGCTTTTTTGTTGTTTTTTTTTTTATATAAAAAGCTCTCACAAACATTGATTTGTATTGTTCAATCTGCTCAATTGCAATATTCGAGGAAATTTAGTCAACTCGGTAAGAAAACCTTTACGTATATCTAGCAATGTTGTTTGGTTTTTTTTTGTATTTCTTGTTCTTGATTCTTTCGATCTCGGAAATAGTGTATATTTTTCTTATGAATTATGCTATTTTTAAACTTAACTTAGAATATTTACGATGTCAGCGCAAACCAAGTCTCTTAGTATTCATCTTAATGTGATTGATGCATATAGTTACCTTTCAATATCTGTTTTTATCCGGTAATACTTACTGGTGGGACATATTTTTTTCTATACATGATTGTATTTGCATTCGTCATAGGTTATCAAATATGCATATGGTCCACACATTTATCAGAACACAAAACCCCAACAAAAGGAGTAAAACTTAACTACAAATGGTGTTTAGTGAGATTTAAGATTTACGGACTGTTCTTTGTTCGATGGCAGTTGATGGTACAGTATTGGCGCTTTTTGTCATTTAGAAAGATAAACACTCACATTCTACTGAGCGTCGTAACAATACAGTATTTCATCATGTGGAGGAATATTATGTCAATATCACTATGTCAATATTGGAGATCTCTCTATCTGCCATTTTCAAAGAGGGAGCTTTAAAATGTTCAAGTTACAAAATGATCAAGTTCATATGCAATGATCTATTAGGTGTAAATACTGTGGACGATAATCATTAGATTCGTTGTGTTTCTTTCTTTGAGCCTCTCATCCTTTAATTCTTTATCCATTTCGAAAAATCGATCGTTCAGCGCCGTACATGATAGCTTTTGACGCTTTTTGCGTAAATCAATTGTTTCGATGCAATTTGTCAGTGTCGAGGAAACTCGGAAAGTAAATTGTTTTTTTAATTTTTTTAACTTTTATCGCCCGTACTTACCCCTATACATAGTTTTCTGTTTATTAGAATTAACAGCTGAACGAGCAGATAACTAAAAGGCGGTGTTTATTACGAGAATATCAAAGTAAAAATGATCCATCAGAATCCCAAATGAACAATTTTTATATATTCAATGGCTTAAGAAGCTGTTAAATGTCTTAAATTAAGATTTAAACCTACCCCCCCCCCCCTAAAAAAAAGCTAAATGCTACACCAATCAAATACATAAAACGCCTTTCATAATGTACATTATAAATGATTAATACATTTAATTAATTAGCACCGTCTATGATAAAGGGTGTTATACAAGACTTCCTTTTCCATTTTTTTTTAAATCATTCAACTGGCTTTCCTCTGAAAATTAATAGCATTAAAGATAGAACGACTCAGGATGACATGTAGTCATTTGATAATAACAATTTGTGGAAAACAGTTTTCAAAGTCATCTAAAATCTAAAAAAAAATCCAGAAAATAACAAAGTGACACAAGAATAAAGGCATTGATTAACTGCGTCTAATATTAAAATAAATCTATAAATATAAAGAGTGATTTTAAACAATGTCGCTTAAAACTAATCAACAAAGGCCAAAGGATTATATTTTATAGCCCTTTTTTATTGTATTGATTGTTCAAGGGACAGTTATAACTTGATCGGTTTGAACGATGGTCTTATTTGAATAGGAATGATTTATAAATTTTCTCCATCCAGTGAATATTAATGCTTTATAATTTTCAGAAAAAAAAACGTTCCAACCTTCAGTAAAAATGAAGTTTTATTGGAAAGTTGTTTAAGAACATAGTTTTTTATTTGATAAAACAAACTTTGATTGTACGTTAAATATAATTTTTCAAGCAAGTGAATTTTTAACATGACATCATGTTAAATGGCATATTCTGGATCTGGAAATGATATAAAAACGGGATATTTCTCGGAGAGAGAGAGAGAGAGAGAGAGAGAGAGAGAGAGAGAGAGAGAGAGAGAGAGAGAGAGGACAGACAGATAGACAGGCGGTCAAGCAGATAGAAAGACAGAATACGGATTAGAGAATCAAAGTGCGACCGAAGCTTTTTTATAACAATTGCAAGGGTATATTCAGT
This sequence comes from Magallana ariakensis, assembly GCA_020458035.1. Taxonomy (NCBI): domain Eukaryota; kingdom Metazoa; phylum Mollusca; class Bivalvia; order Ostreida; family Ostreidae; genus Magallana; species Magallana ariakensis. Next base: position 26,931,581 of record CM035819.1, on the reverse strand, counting down.
ACGAAAATAAAATATAACTTGAGCACTCGACATACCGCACACGTCAGAAAAAATCTTCAAAATCAGAACTAGAAAAGATGATTCACTCAAAATTTCCTGCATCATTGGCCATAATAACCCTTAATTTGCAGTACTATTGCCACTTGGGTATTCTAGTAACTGGATCTAGAAGAAATTAAATCCAATTCATCTCTATGGGATTTGGACTTAAAAGCATTGCAGTGCAAGTGTTTACTAACTGTTGCCATACTTCATCTATTTGACGGAATCAAATTGACTCTTTTAATTTTCCCAAAACCGTTGAAAACCAATCAAATCACTAATGTCCTGCAATGTGGTATTATATTGTATTATATTGTAATTATATATAAAATAAAAACTTGCATCAATGATAAAACTTAATGCATTTTTCTAAAAATTAAAAACCCCACAAACTTTTCCCATACTTTGAAAAAGAAAAAAATGAGCAAGCAGTGATGAATTCGTCCCTTGCATATCACAGTATAATTTCTTCGTTCTCTGTTAGGTCTGATGCTATTGATTCAATTATCTAGATCTGTTTAATTGTTCTTTGAAGTTCCATTGAACTCCACAAGGACCTCAAATAGGAATAATGTGAAATGTTACATATAGATTCATTTGAAAGGTTTAACAGCTGTGTAAGACTGGGAGCGGTGAATAGTGCATACCTATGTTAATACACAATCTAGTTTACTTGTTATTGCACCATTGAATGATACATGTATCATACAGGCTAAAACAGAAAGACTAGAAAAATAAAGGTTTGAGCTATTTTTAATTAAAGACACTCGTGAATAAACAGTAGGAAAACATTGTCGATTAAATCAGATATGTTTTGCATTTTTTGATTGGTCGAACGGTTTCAGTAAACCCCAATCAAAATCGAGGAAAAAACCCGACTTTTGATAGCACGATATGACAAGATAGGTAAAGTTAGCTACTAGTAACTGGCTACTAGTAACTGGCTACGAGAAGTAAGAAAAGCTAGCTACTAGTAACTGGCTACGAGATGAAATAAAAGTTGGCTACTAGTAACTGGCTACGCGAAGTAAGAAAAGCTAGCTACTAGTAACTGGCTACGAAATGAACGAAAACTTGGCCGCTAGTTACTAGTTACTGTTCAAGTGACAAAACATACATGGGATTTCTATCTGTGTTCTTAATATGTACATTGCACTATATTATCCATATTATCTTTTGTGATATATTTACAAGTGAAGTTAGATCAACATTTGACTAGGTTATCTATATGATTATACCTTTAAAGTACTCATATTCCTCTCATACTCTCATCAGTAATTGGTGCATTTCGTTTAAAATATCTCTATATTAGACAATATTGTCTATTTGACTCAAGTAGCAGTACATATAGATTGAAAATATCAACAAGTGTTATTAACTATAACAATCTATCATGTCATCCGCATGATATTACAACAAAATTATTCAGATATTTCTCTTAATCTCGTCAGCTACCAGTGCATTTCTTTCCAAATATCTCTATGTTAAAGACAATTTTTCCATGTAGTTCAAGTAGCCGTACGTAAAGATTGAAGACATCTTCAAGGGTTGTTAATATCAGCATTGTATTATGTCATCCACATGATATTACGATACAATTACACAGAAATATCTTTTTATGTCGACAGCTTCTAGTGCATTTTGTAACAATTATCTTTATTTTTTAAGGTTTTGTCAATATATCTTAAGTAGCTGTATATGTAGATTAAAAATATATACCAGTCTTGCTAATTTCAACATTCTATAAAGTCATCCACATAATATTACCACACACTTTCTCAGATATCTATCGTTATATCGTCACAGACTAGTGCATTTACTTACAAATATCTATATTTTATGGCGGTTTTGTCAATATATCTCAAGTAGCTGTATATATAGATTAAGGATATGTACCAGTGTTGCTAATTTCAACATTCTATAATGTCACCCACATGATATTACGACACATTTTCTCAGATGTCTTTCTTATGTCGTCAGCTACTATTGTATTTTGTTACAAATATCTTTATTTTTTAGGGTTTTGTCAACATATCTCAAGTAGCTGTATATATAGATTGAAGATATCTACAAGTTTGGTTAATTTGAACATTCTATAAGGTCACTCACATGATATTATGACACAAATACTCAGATATCTCTTTAAATCTCATCAGCTACTATTACATTTTATTACCAATAACTATTTTTGAGGGATTTGTCAACATATCTCAAGTAGCTGTATATATAGATTGATGATATGTTGCTTATTTCAACATTCTATTGGGTCATCCACATGATATTACGACACAACTACTTAGATATCTCTCTTAATCTCGTCAGCTCCTAGTGCATTTCGTTCCAAATATATTCATTTTTTAACAGTTTAGATCATATAACTCAAGTAGCTGTATATATAGATTGGAGATATCTACAAGTGTTGTTAATTTGAACATTCTATAAGGTCACCCACATGACATTATGACACACTTACTCAGATATCTCTTTAAATCTCTTCAGCTACTAGTACATTTTGTTACAAATACCTTTATTTTTTAGGGATTTGGTCAACATATATCAAGTAGCTGTATATATAGATTGATGATATGTACCGGTCTTGCTTATTTCAACATTCTATCAGGTCACCCACATGATATAACGACACAACTACTTAGATATCTCTCCTAATCTCGTCAGCTACTAGTGCATTTCGTTACAAATATCTCCATTTTTAACAGTTTAGATCATATAACTCAAGTAGCTGTATATATAGATTGAAGATATCTACAAGTGTGGTTAATTTAATCATTCAATAAGGTCACCCACATGATATTATGACACAATTACTCAGATATCACTTTAAATCTCTTCAGCTACTAGTACATTTTGTTACAAATATCTTTATGTTTGAGGGATTTGTCATCATATCTCAAGTAGCTGTATATATAGATTGATGATATGTACCGGTCTTGCCTATTTCAACATTCTATAAGGTCATCCACATGATAATATGACACACTTACTCAGATATCTCTTTAAATCTCTTCAGCTACTAGTACATTTTGTTACAAATATCTTTATTTTTGAGAGATTTGTCAACATATCTCAAGTAGCTGTATATATCAATTGATGATATGTACCAGTATTGCTTATTTAATTATTCAATAAGGTCATCCACATGATATAACGACACAGCTACTGAGATATCTCTCTTAATCTCGTCAGCTACTAGTGCATTTCGTTACAAATATCTCCATTTTTAACAGTTTCGATCATATAACTCAAGTAGCTGTATATATAGATTGAAGATATCTACAAGTGTGGTTAATTTAATCATTCAATAAGGTCACCCACATGATATTTTGACACAATTACTCAGATATCACTTTAAATTTCTTCAGCTACTTGTATATTTTGTTACAAATATCTTTATTTTTGAGGGATTTGTCAACATATCTCAAGTAGCTGTATATATAGATTGGTGATATGTACTGGTTTTGCTTATTTCAACATTCTATAAGGTCATCCACATGATATCATGACACACTTACTCAGATATCTCTTTGAATCTCTTCAGCTACTAGTACATTTTGTTACAAATATCTTTATATTTGAGGGATTCGTCAACATATCCCAAGTAGCTGTATATATAAATTTATGATATGTACCAGTATTGCTTATTTATTCATTCAATAAGGTCACCCACATGATATAACGACACAGCTACTCAGATATCTCTCTTAATCTCGTCAACTTCTAGTGCATTTCGTTACAAATATCTCCATTTTTAACAGTTTAGATCATATAACTCAAGTAGCTGTATATATAGATTGGAGATATCTACAAGTGTGGTTAATTTAATCATTCAATAAGGTCACCCACATGATATTATGACACAATTACTCAAATATCTCTTTAAATTTCTTCAGCTACTAGTACATTTTGTTACAAATATCTTTATTTTTGAGAGATTTGTCAACATATCTCAAGTAGCTGTATATATAGATTGATGATATGTAGCGGTCTTGCTTATTTCAACATTCTATCAGGTCACCCACATGATATAACGACACAGCTACTCAGATATCTCTCTTAATCTCTTCAGCTACTAGTGCATTTAGTTACAAATATCTCCATTTTTAACAGTTTAGATCATATAACTCAAGTAGCTGTATATATAGATTGGAGATATCTACTGGTACATATCATCAATTTATATATACATCTACTTGAGATATGTTGACAAATTCCTAAAAAATAAAGATATTTGTAACAAAATGTACTAGTAGCTGAAGAGATTCAAAGAGTTATCTGAGTAAGTGTGTCATAATATCATGTGGATGACCTTATTGAATGTTGAAATAAGCAAAAACCGGTACATATCATCAATCTATATATACAGCTACTTGAGATATGTTGACAAATCCCTCAAAAATAAAGATATTTGTAACAAAAGGTACTAGTAGCTGAAGAGATTTAAAGTGATATCTGAGTAATTGTGTCATAATATCATGTGGGTGACCTTATTTAATGATTAAATTAACCACACTTGTAGATATCTTCAATCTATATATACAGCTACTTGAGTTATATGATCGAAACTGTTAAAAATGGAGATATTTGTAAGGAAATGCTCTAGTAGCTGAGGAGATTAAGAGAGATATCTGAGTAGTTGTGTCGTTATATCATGTGGATGACCTGATAGAATGTTGAAATGAGCAAGACCGGTACATATCATCAATCTATATATACAGCTACTTGAGATATGTTGACAATTCCCTCAAAAATAAAGATATTTGTAACAAAATGTACTAGTAGCTGAAGAGATTTAAAGTGATATCTGAGTAATTGTGTCATAATATCATGTGGGTGACCTTATTGAATGATTAAATTAACCACACTTGTAGATATCTCCAATCTATATATACAGCTACTTGAGTTATATGATCTAAACTGTTAAAAATGGAGATATTTGTAACGAAATGCACTAGTAGCTGAGGAGATTAAGGGAGATATCTGAGCAGTTGTGTCGTTATATCATGTGGATGACCTTATTGAATGATTAAAAAAGCAATACTGGTACATATCATCAATTTATATATACAGCTACTTGAGATATGTTGACAAATCTCTCAAAAATAAAGATATTTGTAACAAAATATACTAGTAGCTGAAGAGATTTAAAGAGATATCTGAGTAATTGTGTCATAATATCATGTGGATGACCTTATAGAATGTTGAAATAGGCAAGACCGGTACATATCATCAATCTATATATACAGCTACTTGAGATATGTTGACAAATCCCTCAAAAATAAAGATATTTGTAACAAAAGGTACTAGTAGCTGAAGAGATTTAAAGTGATATCTGAGTAATTGTGTCATAATAGCATGTGGGTGACCTTATTGAATGATTAAATTAACCACACTTATAGATATCTTCAATCTATATATACAGCTACTTGAGTTATATATCTAAACTGTTAAAAATGGAGATATTTGTAACGAAATGCACTAGAAGCTGACGAGATTAGGAGAGATATCTGAGTAGTTGTGTCGTTATATCATGTGGATGACCTAATAGAATGTTGAAATAAGCAAGAGTGGTACATATCATCAATCTATATATACAGCTACTTGAGATATCTGAGTATTTGTGTCATAATATTATGTGAGTGACCTTATAGAATGTTCAAATTAACCACACTTGTAGATATCTTCTACTTGAGATATATTGACAAAACCCTAAAAAATAACGATATTTGTAACAAAGTACAATAGTAGCTGACGACATAAGAAAGACATCTGAGAAAATGTGTCGTAATATCATGTGGGTGACATTAAAGAATGTTGAAATTAGCAACACTGGTACATATCCTTAATCTATATATACAGCTACTTGAGATATATTGACAAAACCGCCATAAAATATAGATGTTTGTAAGTAAATGCACTAGTCTGTGACGACATAACGATAGACATCTGAGAAAGTGTGTGGTAATATTATGTGGATGACTTTATAGAATGTTGAAATTAGCAAGACTGGTATATATTTTTAATCTACATATACAGCTACTTAAGATATATTGACAAAACCCTAAAAAATAAAGATAATTGTAACAAAATGCACTAGAAGCTGTCGACATAAAAAGATATTTCTGTGTAATTGTATCGTAATATCATGTGGATAACCTGATACAATGCTGATATTAACAACCCTTGATGTCTTCAATCTTTACGTACGGCTACTTGAACTACATGGAAAAATTGTCTTTAACATAGAGATATTTGGAAAGAAATGCACTGGTAGCTGACGAGATTAAGAGAAATATCTGAATAATTTTGTTGTAATATCATGCGGATGACATGATAGATTGTTATAGTTAATAACACTTGTTGATATTTTCAATCTATATGTACTGCTACTTGAGTCAAATAGACAATATTGTCTAATATAGAGATATTTTAAACGAAATGCACCAATTACTGATGAGAGTATGAGAGGAATATGAGTACTTTTAAGGTATAATCATATATATAACCTAGTCAAATGTTGATTTAACATCACTTGTAAATATATCACAAAAGATGATAAATCATGTGGATAATATAGTGCAATGTACATATTAAGAACACAGATAGAAATCCCATGTATGTTTTGTCACTTGAACAGTAACTAGTAACTAGCGGCCAAGTTTTCGTTCATCTCGTAGCCAGTTACTAGTAGCTAGCTTTTCTTACTTCGCGTAGCCAGTTACTAGTAGCCAGTTACTAGTAGCAACTTTTATTTCATCTCGTAGCCAGTTACTAGTAGCTAGCTTTTATTACTTCTCGTAGCCAGTTACTAGTAGCCAGTTACTAGTAGCTAACTTTACCTATCTGAAAAAAAAATGTCCCACCAGTAAGTATTACCGGATAAAAACAGATATTGAAAGGTAACTATATGCATCAATCACATTAAGATGAATACTAAGAGACTTGTTTAGCGCTGACATCGTAAATATTTCAACTTAAGTTTAAAAATAGCATAATTCATAAGAAAAATATACACTATTTCCGATATCGAAAGAATCAAGAACAAGAAATACAAAAAAAAAACCAAACAATATTGCTAGATATACGTAAAGATTTTCTTACCGATTTGACTAAATTTCCTGGAATATTGCAATTGAGCAGATTGAACAATACAAATCAATGTCTGTGAGAGCTTTTTATATATATAAAAAAAACAACAAAAAAGCCAACCCAACAACACAACTACAGGCTTGGTGTTTAAACAATACATTGCTCCACTACACAATTTATTCCGAGTGAATATGACGTCGACTTGGACAAGTCAAATGTTTAACCATTCGTCATCTCTTCAAATCGTCCGTTGGGTTTTGGGATTTTAAATATTGAAATAAGTGCGTAGACGGTCTTTTTCGCGTTACTAAAACAACCGATACACGATCAAGTTTTAGAAGCATCACGTTTTTTGTTTACTCATCTGGGTGAAAGGACGTTATGATTTTATTACTACTGAATGAACAACATTTATAATTCTTAATATACTTAAAAGTATCTGTAAAACTTATATATCTGCATCTTGGCAAAATCATACAGTTCGATTTTCTTATGTTGTAATGTGAAATAGTACGCGTATTTCTGATGTTAGGGCCCATACTGTATACAGGGAAATATTCGCCCCCGTTTTATTTTCGTCCCTTTCGCCCTTATTGTCAGCGGGTGGCGAATTTAGGACTGGGCGAATTACAATGTCTCTTAAAACACAACTGTGTCTGGGCGAATTCAAGACGGGGCGAAACTGTTTGCAAGTGGTAGAAGGGCGAAAATTGCACGGGGCGAAAATAACCCTGTATACAGTATTTATGGTACAAAATGGACGGAACAAAATTGTTGCAAAATTTTATCATCGTTGAAAGCTTAAAACCGTTTCTTCTTATTATTGAATCACGTCTTTCTGTCCCACGTCACGGTCGTTTTTCCAGACTTTTTTTTCGTTATTGTTTGCGAATTGATTTCTAACTTCCATGTGTAGCTTCATAATGATGTCTGCAGATAATATGAGATGGCTTTCGTTAATTTTAATCAAAATGTATTTAGTTTTACGTAGTTAATGTTTAAATGTGACTCTTATTTTCGATCGGGCATGTGCAATACTCGATCAGTGCTCATTACTTAGCTGTAACTCGTTACAGCAAGAACGCATTCAATGTTTATCAAATACAAGTTTTAAACTAAATAATTAGGTTTAGTGCTATTAGTTTTAAACTTATAATGTCTAGTACATAATACTGATCTTTGAGGAAAGTATGTGCTTTTATTAGAAAAATAAATAAAAAATGCTCCTCAGGTTAGAACTCCCATACTTCACATTTATATTGTGAGTATGGGAGTTCTAAAACCAAAAAAAAAAAAAACAAACAAACAAACAAACAAAAACAAAAACAAATATTTAGACAAAATAAGACACTAATCACTTAAGTGCTTATGTACGGCGGTGAAACATGGAAGATGAACAAAGGGGACGAAAAAAGAATACATGCCTTTCAGAATAACAGCCTAAGATGAATTTTCAATAACAAATGGCAGGATAAAATAACAACACACACAAGAAATACTACGAATGTCGAACATGAGACCACTGAGCCAAGAAATAAAATAAAGAAGATGGAAATTCATAGGCCATATCCTCAGAAAAGACCACAACAATGATCATTGTAACAGCCCTGAAGGCAGAAGAAAAAGAGGAAGACCGAAAACAACATGGAGAAGAACAGAGAATGAGAGAGAGGAAAGTGGATGGAGATCCTTGACTGAGGCGAGAGTTCCGGCTGTGGACACATATGGATGTAGACCTTCTGTCGATGCCGTATGTGCCACAAGGCACGAAGCGAATAGGTAACAGGTAACATTTGTTTTAACGAGTCAGAGTTGATCTTGTACATATTTTATTTCTCTCTCTCTTTCTCTCTCTCTCTCTCTCTCGCACGCATGCGATGTTCATTAGTAAAAAATATCATATATTGTATCATTATAATCTCTGTGGACCATTTTACAATGGTGTTGAAATTTGTGAATGTGTTCCAATAAGTGAAGTGAAAAAATGACAATAACAAACCGTCAACCATCTCAAAAATCCATAAAACGAAATACAAATTCAAAGCAGAGCAGCACGGACCTCCAAGATTGAGGTAGGATCAGGTGCCATGGAGGAGTGAGCATCCTCTGCTGACCGGTCACACCCGCCGTGTGCTCTTTGTAGTAACCGGGAAAATAAAAACCGCAAAAGTCCGTAAACAATTAGGTAATTAATTATGGTCTAACAATTAGTATGAAAAACGTCAGTCAGTATGCGACTCAGTGGAATTTGCTGACAAGATCGTCTTATCGACCATAGAAATTACGAAAAGATGACTTTAAACGAGACTGTTGATAGTCCTGTTTATCAACTTGTTTGTCAGTAGCTTGCCTCGTCTTAGAAATTGTTCATACGAAGAGCATGCCCTTGCGTATCGAATTAACTGAGAGACAAAAACACCATATGCAGGTGATGAAGGTATATTGCTACATACGTAAGTAAAGTTGACTATAGAAAAATTGAAGTCATCGCGTTTATCATAAAGTTTTGTTGTTAGGTTACCATCAATGTCCATTTCCAGTAAAATATCCAAATATGAAACAGATGACGCTGACTCTGTGGTATCTTTTATTTCAAGTTCACTGGGATATATCGAGTCGACGTAAGTATGGAAATAACAATTGTTAATTGATACTACGTCGTCGATATACCTAAATGTTGAGTTGAAGGCCACAGCGAATGATTTATTATTTTCACGTACAAGTTTGAGAAAGGAGAAGATGGGACTATTGTTCAGATTATACCCAAATGAACACCAATGAACCCAAAGATTTTGAAGAAATTAATTTTAAAGGGGCATGGTCACGATTTTGGTCAAATTCAATTTTAATATTTTTATTATTTACAATGCTTAAGGCATGTATTTCTAATGATCAAGTGAAGTTTGAGAGTCAGTCGTAGAGTTACGAGCAAAATACAAAGCTCACAACTCTTTGTCATGTAAACAAGGCTCGTGCCCTGTTTTTGTTTACATACGTTCAATATACCAGTAAAAATCTTTTTCAAGCAGATTTGTCTACCTTCTTGTTCATTTTAAGCATAAATAAACAGTTTCTAACGTTTAACACATTCATTTTAAGTCTAAAACTGGAATTTTCAGTTTAACATTCAAAATGTAAACAAAAGTTTCGTTTACATAGCAAAGAATTTTAAGCTCTGTAACTCGCTTAAAACTCAACAAATGATACTCAAATTTTGGTTGCCTATTAAAAATGCCTTGATGAAACATTGTAAACTTTAAAATCGGAAAAATAATTTTTGACCAAAATCGTGACCATGCCCCTTTAAAACGACTTGGTTTTATAACGAGGGGGGAATGTTGGTTGTGGAAATGTACTGCTTATGCAATACTCTTAGAACACTTGTTTTCAAATGCTTTTATACAGTAACTGTTTCAAGTATTATGAATATTTAGATGTATGATTGATTAAAGATCGATGGATAAGTAGCTGACGGTAAATTTGCCATAACAATTTTATATTTATGGTTTAATTAAAACTTATAACGCACAATATCTTGTACTAGTATAATAATATATTAAACCAATTGCAAAACACTTTTATAGGTATAAATATCTCACGATCTATATGATTTATGTCCAGGTATAGCAAATTCGTGGGTTAATATAAATGCAGAGGACTGAAAGCAATTAATATTGCAGTACATTGCGTGCGTGCTTAGCAAAAAAACAAAAACAAAAAAACAAAAACAAAAAAAACAAAACAAAACAAAGAACACCCCGTTTTATCATGGGCGATATCACGCAATATCGATCTCCATGTAACTGTATGATACATGTATATGACCTTGTACTATCAAAAAAATTATAACAACTATTAAGTAGCGTAGGCGATTTCGTGTTGAAAAGGTTTTCATCTCAAATTTCACCCTATTGTACTACGGTGTTCAACAATATTATAAATAATTTTAACATCTTTATTAAACGACGTGTAAGGCAAATGAAATTTTTTAAATCGCTTTTCTTTACTTTTTGTTATTTCTAACGTTGAATTTCTCATACATTGTACTTCACTTCAATAAAATAAATTTCGTGTATGTTCACGGTTTCCTGTTACCTATATGTATAAATCTATCCACAAACTATATTGGCTTATATATGCAAATATCTATTATAAAATCACTGTTTTATAGAACATATGAGGATAATTCTCTGATTTTTCTTTCATATTGACTCCGAATCACATATATTTTCCCAATGCGCGAGGCTGTAGCGCCCCTTTTGCTATTGTTTCCGTAGTACAAATATTAAAATGTACTGGTATTTGGCCAATTAACCAATCTGTGGTGAATCCATCTTTGCGACCAAAAAAAAAATATACCGGTAATATTTATACACTCAGATTGCAATTAAGTACTAGTAAATGATATTGGCGACATGCATGCGAAAGCCTCCATGAACTATCGATCATCTGAAAGTTCCTCTGATTAATCATCATTCCGTGTTGAAGGGTGTCCTTTGCAACTATGTTTCAGCAAGTAAACAAGACGCTTTTGTTTTATTACAAATGGACTGCACTTTCGCAAATTTGATAAACAGCAAACTTTACTCGCAACACATTTTTGTAAGTTTAATGGGAACAGTTATTCGATTTTTTCCCCATTCCTTAACACCAGCAATATACTTTAAAAGAAAATAACAGTTGCTTTTCTTTTTTATTGGTTTTTTTTTTTAATTTATTATCGGCTTTCGGAAAGAAACATTTTTGTTTTAATGGAAGAACAACAAAAACCTCATGCACATAGAATATAGTTAGCTGTTTCACTGTGCACTCTTGTGCAATTAATGTTAATAAGTGCAGAAATCGGATATTAGAGGGAAAATGTAACAAAGTTAAGCAAATACATAACTCCATGTATAAATTAACAAATTTAGGCGCTGGAAATTTTTTTAGGGGTAAACATTTTGATTTTTTGTCACATTCAGCTATTTAAAAAATGTGTTCGATAATTTATAAAGATTTCAATATGACCATATTCAAGTTATAGATTTTTTTTACCTTCTTTTCGTCCGAGAAACACCTTACCTGATGACATTGGCGGACGTCTAACGAATAAAACAGTGACAAAACACAACAGGTTCTTTGTCCATGAATGAAAGTACTAAGTAGATTTTGTCGCTGGTGAAGATTCCAGAAGAGTGTTGAAGCGTAAAAAAGCCATAACACCCGATCGTTTACCGGAAACGTTTCATAAAAAAAAACGGTTTATCCTTTTACTGGCCGGCAGTTGTCCGTTTGTGACTTGGGTCCAACCGGGACAAATCAACGGACGTCAAGAGAAGCAGACTGCTCAAGATCAGAAAAAGAACCACATAAGTACCGTACAAATGCACGAAAACGCACACCTACCGTACAATAATTTAAGCTTTGAAAGCGCTCAAAACTTTCGGTTGGATAGAACGAATTTCATCGGACTTGCCGGACATTGAACTTAATTCAGTTAATTGCCAAATAAGAAAAGGACAAGAAACATGCAAAGGAGGCGTGCGTCCTCCGTTTGAAGAGCAGTGACGATGAGACGTGACTCAACCACTCACATTGACAAAACGTGCAAAAAATAATACATTTGCGCGGATCCAGAAATTTTTTCCGGGGGGGGGGCTGGGGTCCGAAGGATAATTGTGTTTGCCGGGGGGGGGGGGTCCGAGGCATATTTGCGATAATTTAACATTTAAATTTAATAAATTTTCATTTTCCAGGGTGGGGGGGGGTCGGGACCCTCCTGACCCCCCCTCTCTAGATCCGCGCATGATACAAATACGTGTACCCAATCATTATTTGTACAGGTTTATATATCATTCTTCAAAACGAGTACCTATATCAATATCATTTAGATAAATTTAAAAAATTGCAGAAGAATTGACATCTATCCATGACATAAATATCTAATTGAGTGTTAATTGAAACAGGAAAATAGCCTTTCCTTAAAACTAGTTCTTTTGAGGTTATTGACAGGCACATTTTGTAAAAAAAAAACCCCAACAAAAAACCTTCAGGAAAAGGCTACTGATGCGTAAAGACATCAAAGTAGAAGTACCCGGATGTTGTAGCGGGCGAACAATTCAGACAATTCTGAACCGTTCAAGTCGACTTCCTGAGGTCATTACCACGTAAAAAAAATCTCCCTTGAACCAATTAGAATTGGGCCATGAGAAAGTTCAAGGTTATATTCATATATATATATATATATATATATATATATATATATATATATATATATATATATATATAGGTGGAGCTCCAATAAGGTGAATTTCTCTGTGCTTTATATATATATATATATATATATATATATATATATATATATATATATATATATATATATATATATATATATATATGGCGTTTTAAATATTATATGCCTTGATTTTGAAACTAAAAAGGCGCTATCAAAAAGATATTAAAAAATAGTAAAATTTTTAACGTCGACGAAAAATTGTTTAATCCTTTTTTTGTATTTACACGGGCATCTATTTTACGATGGTCCTAATTCTGCAGCATTGTCATTAGACTGATATTTTTTATTCAGCACGTCTATACTACAGGAAGATCTGCTATTTACATCCATCGTTCAGGGTCATTTTTCATTAACCGAAAAGCACTTTATTTAGTTTTTAGAACCCTGATAGCACAATATGACAGGAAAGAGTGGCATCGATTAAATTAAATAGACTTATCAAACTATATGTAATTTACGTTTGCATAATTAATCAGAGTAAACAAAACGATGTAAGGGAGGCAGTTAAAAGCTTTAAAAGCATTTAATTTTTTTTTTTTTTGGAAAAAATTTTTTTTACTTGCTTCATTGTCAATCTAATTAAAATTAGATGTTAGATCCGCTCGCTTACTCGCTACACAAACATCTAACAACATCCCATGCAAGGTCACGTCAGTGTGACCTTTCAAATATGAAACATTTCTGAATTATCCAATCAGATTCGTGTTTCTAAAATCAACTCGGTTGAAGTTTCAAATTGGCGTCCGAAGAAGTGCTTCAGTTATACAACGTTAAAAAGCTTAAAAAAGAACAAGAAGAGATATTGGGGTGCATTTTGGACGACATTTCTGAAGAATTTCCTTCAAACGCCCTCGTTACACCCTTCGAGATCGAGATCCGATCTTTCGGTTACTTTCCGTATACAATATATCCTTTCTGTGTTCAGTTTTAGTTTATTTTGATAGAACTTGTGAATAATATCAGTCCCATCAGCTGTCTTTTCGTATTGGACAAACGAAAATCCACATATAATACAGGCATCTCCTAAAACACACGTTTTCCTCGTTGTCATGGGCTGTGCCATTTTTGTTTTTCTTTCGCTTTGAACACCTCGGTCATCTACGTATGTCGATAAAAAAAGCAGAGGAGTTCTGTGCCCTCAGCCAAAAATTTGGAGTCGTGATTTCATTGGCTAACTGAAAGGTCACACTGACGTGACCCTGCATGGGATGTTGTTAGATGTTTGTGTAGCGAGTAAGCGAGCGGATCTAACATCTAATTTTACTTAGATTGGCTTTATTGTGGGTGTTGACTTAATATTTCGTTCTTACGACGACTAAGTATTTCGCAATAACTACTTAGTATCTCGTTATAACAACTTATTATCTCGTTATGACGACTTATTATCTCGTTAAATCAACTTATTATCTCGTTATAACAACTTATTATCTCGCTATGACGACTTATTATCTCGTTATAAGGACTTATTATCTCGTTATAAGGACTTATTATCTCGTTATAACGACTTACTATCTCATTATATCGACTTATTATCTCGTTATAACGACATGTCGTACGCAGGTCTTTTATGCAACTTACGATTTGTTATCAGTTGTAAGTTTGACTTAGTTAAAAATGTAAATAGTCACCAATGAACGCTTCCGTAATAACAAAACATCTCGTTTTTATCTTAGTATATATATTAGAATGATTCTTTTAAACCCAGAAAAAAAGATTCGAGTTTGGATTGAAAAAAATCTGTTCAAATTGTACTTTCGTATTAATTTCAATCTGAATATCTTACCAAAAACAAAGAAAAAAATCTTCATTTGCCTTAAGTTAAATTTGGGTGGCATCGAACCCTCAACCTAAGAAGCATATTTCTTAAAGGGTACCTATGACTGTGTCTAGTACTCTAACCACTGAGCCATTTCAGTCACAATAAATACTTTATGTATAAATACTAAAAGTGATTTTGACCACAAATTTACGGACTCATATTAATTTCTTAAAACATTTAATTGTGGGGAAAAAAAATATTCCCAAATGTATAGTGGGTCGATCATCACTCCGAGTTTTTGTAGATTAAAATTGGTTCGATTTCCATTAGACCCTTATTATAGACAATGACAATAATATGGAGCACTGACCAACTCTATAAAATAAAAGACATTAAAGGTCTAAAAAAAATAACACTAATTGAAGATTTTGAAACGTATACATCAGTTTTAATCATTATATTCCAAGTATTGAGCCTATTTAAGGGTTAAATATCGATGCTATGTTTTTATATATACATCATTCGGAACGATATTTTGAAAGTATTTTTTTTTTAATTTAGGATTGATTTGTTAATTTTTTTTATTTTTTAGTTTCTCATCCATCATAAAATATGCATTTTACCCGCCTTATCCCCAATCTTCTTTACAAATTCATGGTTAGATTGTATACAGAAAAAATTGCCATGAGTGGCATATTCAATATTTGACTCACACAAGAGGTCATTTTGAAGTTTAATGGACAATATTTTATATATTCGTTAACTATTATAAGACCAATTTATTCAAAAGTAATCTAGTGACGTTAATTACAATGATTCTGTAAAGTTTTGAAATTAAACATTACATCACTATAATCTGTGAACCAGATTTAGAAAAAAAGTATTTATTCTATTTAGTACATCAAATCATTGCTTACCAGATATTGGGATATGGTAAGAGATACTAAACAATGCTTAAAATTTAATATAACACGAATAACCGGTCAATACACGTACAAATGTACCACTCACAACTCTGAAGACCAGTGAAAAAGAGTTGCCTCTCATTGATTTGGTATTCGAGATATATGCATCAATGCAATATGCCATATCCCTTTTGAATATACTAAATGAAAAATGCGCGGAAAATCATTCAAGCCAGTGACCCGAGTTTTCTCTTGAGATGGAGTAAATTAGCTGTATATAGGTAAAAATTATATATATATATAAGTATTTTTTCTGGTATATAGAGATATTGTCTATTGCATGGTTTAATCATTGAAGCATAGCTTAATCCCGGAGTTTTTATAATGTGAGAATAAAAAATTACTAGTGTTGTGTTAAGCCACTTAGCGTAAATTCATTGAAAATTCAAAGTTTTATAAGAAAACAACTGATACAGGCATAAATTATTCAGATACTTTCATCTTCATGACAGATGAGAAATATAAATGGGTTTCAGTCTAGGTTTTGCAATTACTTTTGCACTGGATCTTGCTATGTAGCTATAGGTACGTACTTTAACCATAAGTCTAATATTAATTAATACATGTACGCATGTGACTGCTTTTTAGACTTTTTGTAAGAAAGCGATTCAGGGTGGGATACGCCAACAATATTAATTATTATATTACAAAGAGGTAACTACACTGAAAACAATGGCCATGCAACTATATAGCGGTCTCGTTGCCTTCCTGTGCTTCAGTGGATTCGTTCATTCCCAAACACTTGCTGATGTGAAAAACCTAAAAAACTATCTATTTGATCACTACGACCCTCGTATCCGCCCCATTTATGACAAGTCACAGACAATCCTTCTTGACATCAGTATGTTCCTGTTCAGCATCAATGACGTGGATGAAGTCAACAAAAAACTTATGAGCACAGGATACCTAGAGGTGTTATGGTATGATGATCTCTTACCGTGGAGCATGGATCTCTGGAACAATACCGATCATCTCAACGTGCCTCAGGTATACTTTTTCATGTTTGTACTGTAGAAAAGGGAAGATCTTTCGAACATCAAGTCTAAAATTTGAAATTTTCAACATTCACTACTTTTGGCTACACAATTTGTTGATAAAATACAATGAAGTGTAAAATTTGGATTTAAAAAAGCCAAACCAATTTTAACCCTTCACTGAATTTTAACTTCGCTATTTCTCAGTAATGGATGGAAATCTATTGAAATTTTCATCATTTAAGATTAAAAAAAACCCAACAAAATGGAGGTACCTCATTCCTTCTTTTTTAGTGGTTTATATCATCGTGAAAACACAGTTAACTTTATATATTTATGTAGTGTAATTTCTTTTTTCTTACCTCAAAGTATTTCTATTTAATCAATTTAGGATGATGTTTGGAAGCCAGACTTGGTCCTGAAAAATGGCTTTACCAGATTTAAAGAAATGGGAGAAAGCTTTAACTATGTTTTTTTGTACCACGATGGCACCGTGTTCTGGAAACCGTACGAGGTGTTTGAAACTCTCTGTTCCATTGACATCACTTACTTTCCCTACGACACACAAATATGCCAAATAACATTCATAGTCTGGTCCTATCTTCCCGGAGAAGTGGACATTCATAAGTCATCCCATGGAATGAATTTCTACGAATACGAGGAACATAGTGTTTGGACTATAATAGAAACAAACTTTTTCCTGAAAAAAGAAACTGCCGATTCCGAAATTAGCTTCACCATTACTTTACAGCGGAAGCCTCAGTATTACGTCATCAACATAATTCTACCAATCGTCTGTCTTGGTTTTATGGGTTTGCTGGCGTTTGTGGTACCCTCGGATGCAGGAGGGAAAATGTCGTACTCAGTGACTGTATTTTTATCATTCGCGGTATTTCTGACCATAATCAGTGCTCAATTACCGGCGAATTCAGAAACCACGTCTTTACTAAGTCTGTATCTTGTTTTTCAAATGATTTTAGGTGCACTTATTCTCGTCATTTTGTCAGTCCAATTACTATTGCATAACAGGAAAAACAACCAAAATATCTCCAGATTCTTCGTGGGTGTTGTCAATGCTGAGCGCTGTTTGAGATTCCGAAGGAAATGCCATCATTCAAGAAAAGTGCAGACATGCTGTGTTGAAAAATACGTTGAAAACGAAATGCTACCTGAAAGCAGAATCGAATGGCATGACGTCACATCCGCAATCGATTTCGTTTGCTTTTGGATATTCCTAATCATTTACATAACTGCGACTGTGATGCTTTTTTTGATCATTTCAAGACCTTAGTTGACTGATGGTCTTTATCTTCAGAAAATCGTTCGAAAAACACCATGTAACGGGACTTTTTCACAAAACACGTATTTACAACGTATTTATGACAATTACGATCGATAGTGTGATGTTCAACAACATACTGAGGAATGGGTCTTGTCAAATTAAGATCAATAAAAATATTAAAAGTACACGTATATTAATTTTGCTTGAAATAATGTTCATTTTACATGTATTTAGATGTTAGAAATTTTAAAATAAATATTTTCTGTTCTTCTCACAGTTGTATACTTCAGCATCAAAATAGTCAATATCTTGCGGAAACTAGATTTTTGGCGACACAGTGGCGAAGGATATCGCATGCTTTATTAGGCCATTGCAAGTTTTTTCTTTGTTTAGCGTCCACCCAAAACTCAAAATCCTATCTTTCTATCAGGAAAAAACCCACAAACCTTAGAAAAAACACACATGGATAAAGAGAAGAATGTTGGATGGATAAAGATAAAGTTGTTGGATGGATATAGAGAGAGTTCTGGGATGGATAAAGAGAAGGTTGTTGGATGGATAAAGAGAGGTTTGTTGGATGGATAAAGAGAAGAATGTTAGATAGATAAAGAGAAGGTTGTTTGGATGAATAAAGAGAAGGTTGTTGGATGGATAAAGAGAGGGTTGTTGGATGGATAAAAAGAATGTTGTTGGATGAAAAAAGAGAAGGTTGTTGAATGAATATTGACATATAACTGATAAAACTAAAATAAATCTTCAAGCATCAAACAAATATCTTTTAGTAGATTTTTTTATTGCCATGTATCAGCACTTGTTGTTTTACTTCCTTACATTATGCGCAAATAATATTTACTTACTCTCTCTCTCTCTCTCTCTCTCTCTCTCTCTCTCTCTCTCTCTCTCTCTCTCTGATTAAATTAAGAATAATTATAACAGAATAGATATAAGTCATATACTAGTTTTTTCGTTTAAAAAAAATTCTACATGAAAAAAAAAAATCAAAATTCCTAGTCCTTAATAACATGTACAAATAAAATGTGCAGTTACCTTGAGAGCATAACGAATACATTGCATAACAGTTACTGTTATTCTACATTATTTATCATTTTCAATGATAACCTGACTGAATTGATACAATTATTTGATTATGCTTACTAAACAATGATTTTTTTTCTGACGTGTTCAGCATCATTATGTATAACATGGTATAAAACGTATACATGTATGAATCAAATGTATGCATGAAAATTTACAAGAAAATAGAATTCAAACTTGTTCAATAGATTTACAAAAGTAATACATGAACATGTATATGAAAATAAAAGTATTGAATGAAAAAAAATCATGCATGTATGTAAATCAGGTAAATATTAAATCATTCTGTCTTTGGTTTCTGGTTCCTCTTGGTTTTTATCCATTTGATGGCTTTGAATAATGATCCCAGAATTGGTAGGCCAATGGGTAGGAAAAGGGGAATATAGATGGCAAATCTGAGAGTACCGGTCTAAATCATTTTACAAACATCTTAATACTCAAGTTCATTTCACCAGGTCACAAATACTTGGGGAACAAATTAACATGTTACAGGTATGCATATTTATTGCAAAAATAAAAAGGAAACAATTATCTACAGTGTGCCACTGTGTTGATCATTTAATCAAAATCTTGGCTTAGCTGTCATGGTTTAATACTCTTTTTGTCACTTAATCATTTAAATTATTAACGATTTGTTCCTTGATCACTGCAATACTTTAAATTTGTTTTGTAAAAAATCAATGACATTGTTTTTATTAAGTTCTGATCTAATTGCATTAACCTTTTTTTGTGTGCCCACTAAGAGCTGGGAACTAAATCTGATATATACTTTTGATCTTCTGGAAAATACAGCAGTTCTAGGAGGGATGGATCAAAGAAAGCTTTCTCTGCAATTTTAAAAGTTTTTATTAATATTTATCATTCTCAATCCACAAATGGAAGAACAAATCGTTTGAGGTCTTGCCGATATAAAAACAGAGATGACTTTTCTTTTTTCTTAAATGTGCAAGCAACACTGCGATGGGTGAGATTTCCTTTATGGAAGTGTGAAGGAGCCATTCTAAATAGGGCATGAATTATTCAGGAATCAACTTATTTTGTGGACAATTCTTCATTTTTAGATTTGTTCACTTACACTTTAAAATCAAAGTTTAAGGTCACCAGCATATAACATGAATAAATGTATAGATAGAACCATTTTAACAAGAGCTTGGACTTTGGGTAGTTTTGGACTTTGGATAGTTTTGTCAAACAGCAATGTGACGTAGGCTTGTCTATTTCATTGCTAGCCACTCAGCCATGGCTCTTTGAAATCAACAAGATCAGGCTAGATTTTGAGTTGAGACTACGTAATCTGTGTATATTTCACTTGAAACCAGCGTCATTTTTGACTTGTTTTGACGCAAGAAAAAGATTGTTACATCCTCCTGAAATTCCAAGGTCATGTTAAAAAGGTTCTATTTATCTATAATGTCAAGAAATGAATTATCGCCCACTTTAGAATAAAATTGAGCAAAGCCTAATAGAAATATGTACCTGATGAGGCCAGGGCCTTCCGGGACAGGGTAAAAGCCCGGGCTATCTGCCCACTGGACAGGTGTCTGTGGGCCTCTTTTATACCGGTCACTGCATTCTCCACCTACATTATAGAATTTTTAAAACAAATTTCAATTTAGAAAAGTACTTGTTAATTTTAACTTAAGATCTTCGGATCACGTTTACAAAATTACGAACATGTAACCATCGATTCCCAATAGAAACGGGTAGATGGCACAATATAGATAAAAATTTAAGACAAGAGGCCAATAGGCCTTAACGGTCACCTGAGTACCATAGCCCATACACAAATTTGTCGAGGAGTCTCATAAATGCATTTAATTGAGTTTCATATTGGATTAGAAGATTATAATAATGTAATGACATCCACCTCCCTGCCTGAAATCGTTTGGAAAGGACTCTTAACCCTATAGTTTAGCACAAGAGTTGAAGCTCTTAACAGGGTGTATGACATACTATAGAAGAGGTGTCCATATTCCATTCAATTTATTTATCCCACGTATGTTAACTTACAAAATACGTTTTATGTTTATATGTTTTCAAAGATAAACTAAAACAAGGTGGCTTGTATACTACTTATTACTTTACTATTTACAAGTCTATTTGTTTATCTTAAAAAATTTAAAGACTGTTTTTGTTTCAAATGATCAAAATATTTGCATAACTATTTTGATCATACAACTCTTTAATTACATTCTATTTAATGATTTATTACTAAATATGACCAAGCCAAGGAAGATAAATCCATTATGAAGAATCAAAGAAGATAACTCCATTAACTGTTATAATCCTCTTCCCTGAACTCTTTTCAGATGCTTTCACAGTATCTTATCAATAACTTTGATGGACAGCTTCATTATTTTTCTATATTCAGTGATTAATTAGTAAATATGAACAAGCTAAGGAAGATAACCCCATTAGGAAGAAGCAAGGGAAAATAATTCCATTAACTGGTTACCCCCCCCCCCTTTCAACTCTTTCCAAATGCTCTCCAAATGCTAGGTCCTGAACCCTGACTTAGGGGGTCATGAATTTCACAATTTAGATAGAGGAGTTCATAACCATGCATTCAGTTTTTTGCCCACATGTTTGGGAGTAAAGGTTTAAAGATTTAATACATTTTTACTATATGGCTATATTGGCCCCACCCTAGGGCATAAACCCCTGTCCCAGGGGTCATGAATTTCAAAATTTATGTAGAAAACTTCATGCACATCATATCCATGCATTTACTTTTTCACAAATATATACAGAAGTATAGAAGAAGGATTTTCAAAGATTGAATTCATTTTTACTATATGGCCATATTGGCCCCACCCTAGGGCCTAAACCCCTGTCCAAGAGACCATAAATTTCACAATTTAGGTAGAAGACTTCATGGACATCATATCCATGCATTTAGTTTTTCACAAATATATATGAGAGTAGAGAAGAAGATTTTCTAAGATTTAAATCATTTTTACTATATGGCCATATTGGCCCGACCCTGACCCAGGGGCCATGAATTTCACAATTTTGGCAGAGGTCTTCATGGACATCATTACCATGTATTTATTTTGTAGCAAATATCTATGGGAGTAGAGAAGAAGATTTTCTAAGATTTAAAACATTTTTACTATATGGCCATATTGGCCCCACCCTAGAGCCTGAACCCCTGACCCAGGGACCATGAATTTCACAATTTAGGTAGAGGGTTTCATGTACATCACATACATGCATTTACTTTTTCACAAATATCTATGGGAGTAGAGAAGAAGATTTTCTAAGATTTAAAACATTTTTACGATATGGTCATATTGACCCCACCCTAGAGCCTGAACCCCTGACCCAGTGGTCATGAATTTCACAATTTAGGTAGAAGACTTCATGGACATCATATCCATGCATTTAGTTTTTTAGCTCACCTGAGCTGAAAGCTCAAGTGAGCTTTTCTAATCACTTTTTGTCCGGCGTCCGTCTGTCTGTCCGTCTGTCCGTCTGTCTGTCTGTCCATAAACTTTTTACATTTTCGACTTCTTCTCCAGAACCACTGGGCCGATTTCAACCAAACTTGGCACAAAGCATCCTTAGGTAAAGTGGATTCAAGTTTGTTGAAATAAAGGACGAAGCCATTTTCCAAGGGGAGATAATTAAAAATCATTGAAAATTTGTTAGTATTTTTCAAAAATCTTCTTCTCAAGAACCATTTGGCCAGGAAAGCTGAAAGTTGTGTGGAAGCATCCTCAGGTAGTGTAGATTCAAGTTTGTTCAAATCATGATCCCGGGGGGTAGGGTAGGGCCACAATGTGGGGTCGAATTTGACATAGGAATATATAGAGTAAATCTTTAAAAAACTTCTTCTCTGAAACTTATCAGCCAGAAAAGCTGTAACTTGTGTGTAAGCATCACCAGGTAGTGTAGATTCAAGTTTGTTCAAATCATGATCCCCAGGGGTAGGGTGAGGCCACAATTGGGGGCTGAAATTTTGCATATTAGGAATATATAGTAAACCTTTAAAAATCTTCTTCTCTGAAACTGTTCAGCCAGAAAAGCTAAAACTAGTGTGGATGCATCCTCAGGTAGTGTTGATTCAAGTTTGTTCAGATCATGATCCCCGGGGGTAGGGTGGGGCCACAATGGGGGGTCAAATTTCACATAGGAATAGAGAAAAATATTTAAAGATATTCTTCTCAGAAACTGATTGGGCAGAAAATCTGCAACTTGTGTGGAAGCATCCTCAGGTAGTGTAGATTTAAATTTGTTCAAATCATGACCCCCAGGGGTAGGATGGAGCCACAATGGGGGGGGGGTCAAATTTTTACATATTAGGAATATATAGAGTAAATCTTTAAAAATCTTCTTCTCAAAAACCATTTCGCCAGAAAAGCTGAAACTTGTGTGGATGCATCCTCAGGTAGTGTAGTATCAAGTTTGTTCAAATCATAGTCCTCCGGGGTAGGATGGGGCCACAATTGGGGTCGAATTTTACATAGGAAATCTGAATATATAGAGTAAACCTTTAAAAATCTTCTTCTCTGAAACTGATCAGCCAGAAAAGCTGTTACTTGTGTTGAAGCATCCTCATGTAGTGTAGATTCAAGTTTGTTTAAATCATGATCCCCAGGGGTAGGGTTGGGCCACATAGGGGGGCCAAAATTTTTACATATTAGGTATATATAAAGTAAATCTTTAAAAATCTTCTCCTCTGAAACTGATCAACCAGAAAAGCTGAAATTTGTGTGGATGCATCATCAGGTAGGGTAGTGTAGATTAAAGTTTGTTCAAATCATAGTCCCCAGGGGTAGAGTGGGGGCCACAATGGGGGGTCGAATTTTACAAAGGAATATATGGAGAAAAATATTTAAAGATCTTGTTCTCAGAAACCGATTGGGCAGAAAAGCTGCAATTGTGTGGAAGCATCCTCAGTTAGGGAAGATTCAAGTTTGTTCAAATCATGATCCCCGGGGGTAGGATGGGGCCACAATGTGTGTGTGTGTGTGTGTGTGTGTGTGTGTGTGTGTGTGTGTGTAAAATTTTGACATAGGAATATATACAATCTGATTAAAATCAAATCCTTTGATCCGCTCACTCAGATCGCTACACTAGGATCTGAAGTAAGCCAATAAGGGGTCACGTCCGAACGATCTTTGTAGTATTCAATCAAACGACGGTTTGCAAGATTCTGTAAATCATTCGGAATTTAAACACTTTTGAGTATTAGCCGATGCATTACGAAAAAAGATTTAAAACGAAGTAGAAAATGGCGGCGCCCGATACGCCTTGAAAAACGTGTGTGCTGAGTGATATTTGTGTGTTGTGCGGG
The DNA here is from genome assembly GCA_020458035.1 of Magallana ariakensis. Taxonomy (NCBI): domain Eukaryota; kingdom Metazoa; phylum Mollusca; class Bivalvia; order Ostreida; family Ostreidae; genus Magallana; species Magallana ariakensis. The sequence continues at coordinate 26,906,784 of CM035819.1, read as the reverse complement.
TTTTCTTTTATTGAATACGAAAAGAAAGAAAACGGCGAGCTTGTTGCTCATAAGCATTTTGACAGAAAACTCAGATTTAACAATGAAAGGCAAGAAAACGTATAAAAAGTTACAGGGATCAACTTTTCGGATAACAGTGCTGCATGTTTAAAGTGTTACAGAAGTGTAGAGAGTGTTTTAAAATCTGAACAGAAAACCAAGAACATAAAAGAACAAATATGTAGCATGGCAAGAAAAGTTAACGATACACAACTTCTACAGCTTCTTTCTCCCAAAAGAAAGACTATTACCAAACGAATGCTACGAAGCCCTGTGATAACCCTGTCTGCAAAGAAAGACAAGACATTAAATATAGAGACTGTTAAGCCTGTCCATATATTACCTTTTAAGGAAATAACAAATACAGGTGTAACTGATAAACCAAAAATTGTGCGCCGATCACTGGAATTTCGAGATCCTCATGCCAATCAAGGTGAAATTGAGGTAAGTAAAGAACAATAATTTTCTCTTTTTTTTTGGAACCAGTTTACAATGTTGACACTAAAATTACATTCACTAACTTCAATACCTAGTACCTATGTAAACGTATTATCAACATTATTGTTTATGGATTGAGTTAATTATTTAAAATTATGTTTGTTAATACTGAATACACTCATATTCTAAAATATATAAATTTGCAAAAACTGCACAACTTTGTTGTCAGTGTACAAATTTTCTGCATTTGGCAGTAGTATATCTGTTCTTTCCATGGGGTAAGAAAATATTTCATTTTAAAAGTTAATGATATCATGGTATAAGCAAGATTTGCAAGCTGATGGATCATATATTATCTGATAATTTTCGCGATGATTTAATTTTTGTTTTCTTGCAATCTTTTTTTTATTCGCAAATTATTAAATACGCAGAAAATATATCTTGTATTAATATCTAAAGGTAACTAAATTTCAAAAAATGACTGACATAAATTTTAAAATGCTACATATTTTTCCCATTTTCGAAAATTTTGTGACATGCTGGAAAAAATGGATATACGGTATTAGATATTGGAGTACAAAGATTGTCAAGGTGTTGTGTTTCTTTTAATTCATACTAACAATTTTTCAGTTTCATTATCAAGTTTTGTTGTTGAAAGTTTCTTATTATTTTTTTTTATTTCCAGAGTTAGATTGTTGCAATTGTTATTTCAGATTATATAAGCATAATCCAGCACAGATGGAACAAAGGTATTGTCAAGATCATTTATCTAAGTCCATAAAAAGATAAAAATAATTACTCATGTAAAACTCATGTACAACTTACTAGTATATGATAAACACACAATAACATTATGACAGATAAAAGTCAAGAAACAGGGAAAAGTTTATTGTTACTGTTTTCTAAAAAAAAATTTACATGTATATATCTGTAAAATCTTATTTGTATGAAATTCTTATTCACTCTGTAATACATTTGTTAATTAACATTTTTTTATATTAGATCACAATTTCATATCCAAGTGGAAAGAGAACCCAGCTTGTTAGGAATAAGCTTCACCAGGCACTGTGCAAGGCTATTTGCAAGTCTGAGAATGTGGAACAGACAGTCATCAGTTTATTGGTAAAGGAAAAGACGAGAGATGCTGCAGCAAAAGTTGTTTCAGAAGAAGCCAGACAACTGTGCAAGCGAAACTCAAATTCTATCTTAATGAAGAAAGACCAGGAAAGTCTTATGTCATTTACATGGGACAAATTTAATAAAGAACTGGAAATCCGGGCACCAAATGTGTTAAGAATTGTGAGTTCAATTGTAAGTGACATTCCTCCAATGATAGGAGAAAAGAAATACATGAACATTCTCCACACTGTTGCATCTGGTCTTCATGGCCGTAGCACGGAGATGTCAGGACTTCACTACACCATTGCTTGTGTCCTTGTTCAGGGAGGATGTACACTGAGGGTATTCATGTCTTATGCATTGACAATTTATTGAAAGATTTAAATGTATTTGAATTTGACTATTGATAATCAAAAAAAAAGTGTAAACGTACATGTATATTCTTGCAGTGAACTGTTATTAAGCAAATGTAATATGCTTATCTTTGATAGAATTATTTATTTTTATTAATTTGTTTGATTCATGTTTTCTAAAGCTTATGTTAATTTTGAAGAACTTATTATTATTATTATTATTATCCATTTTTTTTAATACCAACTACTGTATTTTTCTAAAATTTAGTATGTTTAAATTCATAGGATATTGATAGACTTGCCAAGATTGGACTGTGTGTTACTTCAAGTTCTGTCCATAAGAAATTATGTTCATGGAAAGAAAGCTTAGATGAAGCAATAATAAAGCTACGGACAGACTGGGAAAATGGCGGAAGAATTAAATACCAGTTGGTTGGTGATAACTGGGACAGAAATATACTGCCATCATTTAGGTAAATGTAGTTTTAATTTTTTTTAATTACGGCTACAGTATGTGTATGTATTGGTACCTCAAATTCTGCATGTATGCCTAAAATAACATTTCAAATGTTACTGAAATACCACTGAGGTGTCCTATTGTTTCTCAAACACATCCCAATCTGTCTTAATTATTCTTTAACTTGTTCTTTGGCAGAACATCCCAGCAGAAAACAATATCAGTACATTTGTTCAACACAATTGCAGTAGTAGATAGGGTTGTGCCTGTGTCCCAGGATTTGCCAAATGTGGATATGAACTGTGATGTTGATGCAGATAGATTTGTACCATCTGTTGAGGAGCAGAACTTGCTTATGAATGAATTAGTGTTTATTGTTGCATCATCTGTAATTAGCAATTTACCACAAATGAGAGCTATATTTGAAAAAATATACCCAAAGCACCTTCGTCATGAATTCAGTGACCAAGCTGGAGAAAAAACAAAGCAGGTATGCATGAATTTTATTGTACAATACTCCTCTGTAATCATAGCATGTTTTTATTTCATTAAAGTTAGGGCAATATCAGAAGTTCAATGTCCAAAGTGGCTGATTTTATTGAATTTTCTTGTTTCATGGGAAGGCAATCAGGAATCTACATATCCCACCCCACACCTTTTCAGTTTGTGCTTGCCACTATGGGTTATACTGGTATGCAATACAAAGTACATGTAATTTACAGGTGACAGACTGACAGATAAAAGAATTCAATCATCCCAGCAAGCGATGTTAAATGCCAGATCACCCGCAGGGAGGCTTGAAGGCTTTATTTCTAAGATTGAGGACTTTCATAGGCTCATGAACTTTTTGGAGGTATGTGTAAATTATCTTTTAAAGGAAATTATCACCATGTTTTATGTAAAAAAAAACAAATATGAAAAAACATGTTTTTCTTAAACACATCTAGATCAATAAATGGTCAGAATAATTATGCATAATCTATTGTAGGCCATAGCAAAGCTGACCTATAGCACAGATTCTGGCTGTGACCCAGGCACAATGTACTATTTTCGAAATAAGTTGAATGCTAGAAATGTCAAAGGCAAAGTGACCAATTCCTACAGGGCACTTAAATATTTATATTATACCGTTCTTGATGCTCTGTGTTGTGTCATGTTTCTGGATGAATTTGAAATTGTCAATTTTGATGATGTTATCCCACTTCCTGAAAATTTCGGTGTCAAACCAGATGATGAGAAAATAGCTTGGATAAATGAAATATGTGCAAATTTACTGAAAAAAACACTTCTTTAATGAAGGTGATGATTTGATGGAAACACTAAGAGAAATTTTGAATGATCCCAACCATCCAGAAAACTACTGGATCTCTAACATGAATGATGGACGCGTACAATGCCACTTTTGTGAACGATCATATGCTTATGTAGGATCACTCAAAACACATTAAGAGACCAAACACAATGCAAAGGTCCCAAAACCAAAAACCTCAAAAGAAAGTGATACCCGTAGTGATGATGGAGGGGTCAATAATAATATGGCTTTGGACGAGTACGTGGAACTCTTAAACCGCGACAGCAAAATTGCCTGCTCGGGTTTCCAGACCAAAGAGAGCATTTTGTACCATTCAAAGGAATTTCCTATGGTAGTGAACTTTGTAAAACATCACGACTCAATTTGCAATGTGACACAACGGAAAGGCTTTCATCATCTACCATCCTATTTAAAAGATGTAAAAAAAAGTTGCTGTTGAACTTGCAGAAATGAAAGCTATTAAACATGTAAATGGTAGAAAATTAAAATGTAAAACATTAACAAATTCAGGTAAAGACATCTTTGATAAATGCTTTCAGCATTTAGGAACAATGATTTGCAGGCATAAACCTTTATATGCATACCACAGGCTACGAAATAAAAAGATTTGAATAAATGGCTGTAATTTTTATTGAAGTTGTTGCACATTCTGACAGTGACTGATGTTTCTCATCACATCGATAATGAGTTTAAAACACTAGGGCAGCAATAAAAATTATATTCGAAGATTGAAATTGAGTACAAATTTTTTATCACATTAAGAATAACATTAAGACCATTATCAAGTTTCCAAATTAACAGGTAATGTACAAGTCATATTTAAAACCAGCATTAGAGCATCATTTAGAGATGTGCTTAGTTACTAAGTTAGCAAACACAATTTTTATTACATGCCTCATTCTATGTTAAGATCTGAAAACCAATGATCAATATCCTCATCATCGGAAAATTCACATGGTTCAGTGTTCTCGTCAGTGTTTTTGTCTTCAGAAATTTCCTCTAAAGTAAAGTTTAACAATTTTTCAATATTTGTTTGAAAACATAATCCACATTTACAAATCTTGTAACACAGATCACAACAGGAATGAACTGGTTCCACTTCTTTCAGCTGTGAAAGTTCTGCTGCTGTATGAAATGGTGCCAGCATTGACGCTCATCTGCAGTTATAGTTAATGGTATTACTTGTGTTCACCAGCTCGATAGATTTCTTTAACTTCTTTTTGGATCTCCAGTGTTGATCACCGACCAGGGTCTCTGGGGCAGCAAAAAGATAGTCGAATTCTCCACGTTCAGCACTTGAATCCCTACAACCACCTCCTATCAAAATTAAATTTTACAAAGACATGCATTAAATAATATCCAAACTTGGCAAATAAATATACAAACAAAAGCAAATATTATTATTACAATAACACAACAATAATTAACTATAGCCCAAAATATATTGTAAGCCATCTGGGGGGTTGGCTAGTATTTCTGAATCCTCAGCATGTATACAAATCGTCTATTGTTTGTCTAAATAACTCGTCTTGTCAGGATGGATTAATTGATTAATTACTTCTTAAATTCAAGTTGGCCAGGCTCCATTACACTTGATCTCCTTGTCCAATAATACTCAAGATGAATGATCAGTCATACTCATTTATTGTCACACATCAATATGGCATAATGATGTAAACATTGTATGGCACACAACAGATTCTTCTAATATAATTTCATATAGATACGGCTGACAATTCAGAAACACAAGTTTAGGTTGTCCAGTGTGGTAGGAGATTTCTAACTAGGCTATAAATTACATATTAGAGTTTTCTCACCTTTTTGTACTTTCAAAATGTTGCCGCCGTACAACTAGCAGAAATCTGTCGTAACGTAGTACTCGCGCGCTTATATAACCTCCCATTATCTGTCACGTGAATTAAGCTAACCAATAAAAATATGCCGTACAAACTATTAACCAATCAGCGACCTGTACGGGAAGCTGAGTTCCCACACAATTTCCCACACAGAACTATTTCTACCACACAGGGCTACCGTACAAAGGCAAATGATAAATAATTATAGTAACCATGTAAAAATCAGTTGTTAAGCAATAAATATGCAATGAATTAAGTAACTTAATGAACAGGACTTATTATAAAATCATCTGTATAATTCTAGTTTCTCTGTAGAAAATCTGCGCATGAATATCGTAACTACCGACGATAGGGTAAACAAATATAGTTCCACGAGTAAGACTGAATATTAGCAAATAATCAACAAATTAACATTAATTTCCATTATTAAGACATCACATGATGATAAATAAACATGCTCAATAGTGAATTAAACTAATCAAAACATTTAATTAGCAAACATCGATAACCGGAAGTGACGAAGACTACACGAAAAGATGATGACAGCCAGAAAGTTGAAATGTAAATATTCACTAACAAACTGCTTTTATCGCCGAAAGAAATGCCCTAAATGAAAGTTACCAAGGTAATTTACGTGATTTTAGTGTTAAACCACAACTGTATGTGTGTCATATAGTCTGTAAACTTTATATAAATGTAAACAAATTACTTATTCCTCATGCACATGTTTCGTTCAATTGTGTCATGAAATTATAGAAAATTACCGAATGCTTTTTAAATGATTATGCGTGAAGACTTACTATAAATAATAAATTTAAATGTTGCAATAAAAATAAATCACGATAGGGTTACAATATTGAGCAAAATCATATACCAAACATATATCAGTACAGCAATGCATTATTCATTTACACATTTTCCATGATATACCAGAGACATGTGTATTTTACATTGTGTATTTTTGAGTTTCTTTGGACATGTATTTGTCTATATATAAGTGTGTTGTTTAAACTTATTTTCAATACCTTTATAGATTTACTACTGAGAGAAAAGTTAGCTCTTTTTAGTGGTTGGACTGAATAAAGATCAAATGATACGAGTTTAACAAGCGCTACCACTAACAAGAGCATCTTTGAAATCAAGCTTTACACATCAGGTAATACATGTTAATAGGTTAAAATACAATTTCACTTAAACTAGACAATAAATAAATATTTCCTCTCACCTAAATATACTGCTTTCACACCAGGGATAAGACTTAAACGTTCACATTGATTCTTCATAAGTTCGATCAGTAGCAATCATATGATGACTTTCTTCGAACTGCCCCATTGCTTTTCTCACTGGTATAAGCAACTGGTACGGAAGTGATTTTCAAAGTCCCGTTGGAAGTATAGCAATGCAGTCGTTGTTCTTCGTTAGGGCATCTAATATTCGTTTCTGTTCTTGCTTGACTACATTGAATAACTTTAAAGATTCCGACACAGCTTCTTCGAGTTCAGCCATCTTTCTTTAGTTTCTATTTCTACTTAAATCGTTCCCAAACATATTCGTTCATGAATCTTGATATTGGCGTATATTATATTATGGGTTGTTATCTCTGTTGTTGTGTTTATTTTCGTCAAACAAAACAATTTTACGAAAATATTATAAATAAATATATAAGTCTAATAATGTTAGCACATACAAATACAAAGCGTGATTATAGTTTCTGTGTGCGAATGCAATGTGGTATCGATTTGACTTAAAACTGGCTGATTAGCCGACATGCTCTGTGTGACAAATTCTGATTGGCTAATATTTACATGAATATTCGTAATACAAAGGTAGTTCGGACGTGACCCCTTATTGGCTTACTTCAGATCCTAGTGTAGCGATCTGAGTGAGCGGATCAAAGGATCTGATTTTAATCAGATTGGAATATATAGGGAATATTTTTTTAAAATCATCTCCTAAAACACAATTTGTCTAGGAAAGCTGTAACTTTTGCCAGTTCAGATAGTGTAGATTAAAATTTGTCAAAATCATAATCTTCAGAAGTAGGGTTGGGCTACTGGGGGGGGGGGGTGTTCCAATTTTCCATTTGACAAAGGAATAAAAATATAAATTATTCACTCAATTTAAAGCTCTAATGTTATTGTATATGGCTTTACTTTGTGCAAGCATTTAGACATATTGTTGATTCTTTAGAATTGTTTAGACTTTGGCCTCTTGACAATTCTTGACAATTCTTCAGCCCCATAAGGGGTTTAAAGTTTGATGTAGGATTATAATCCATATATAAACAGTTGTTTAAGTCTGATCATCTTGAGAACTGCAATGCTCAATATGTGATATGACTGTAAAATCATCCTGTTACAAAGGCTCAATAATAAACATAAGAATATGCAGGGGATTTTTTTTTATACAGGATCTATTATACGACATTGTTCAGATATTTTGTATATGACTACGTAAAGTATTTTATTATGTCTATTGTTGCTCAGGTTAGCGATGTGGTCCATGGGCCTCTTGTTACAAATATATATGGGAGTAGAGAAGAAGATTTTCTCAAATTTAATACATTTTTACTATATGGCCATTTTGGTCCAACCCTTGAGCCTGAACCCCTGACTTAGGGACCATAAACTTCACAATTTTAGTAAAGGGCTTCATGGACTTCATAACCATGTATTTAGTTTTTAACAAATATCTATGGGAGTAGAGAAGAAGATTTTCTAAGATTTAATATATTTTTACTATATGGCCATATTGGCGCCACTCTAGAGCCTGAACCCCTGACACAGGGGCCATGAATTTCACAATTTTGGTAAAGGGCTTCATGGACATCATAACCATGTATTTAGTTTTTAACAAATATCTTTGGGAGTAGAGAAGAAGATTTTCTAAGATTTAATACATTTTTACTATATGGCCATATTGGCCCCACCCTAGAGCCTGAACCCTTGACCCAGGGGCCATGAATCTCACAAGGGCTTCATGGACATCATATCCATGCAATCAGGTTTTTCCTCACATGTGTGGGAGTAGAGAAGAAGATTTTTGAAAATTGGCTGCTTTTTGCATATTTGGCCCCACCTGTGGCACCCTGGGGGTGGTAGAACCACTAATTTCACAATTTACATTCCTCTTACCATTGAGATGCTTCACACCAAAAATGGAAACAATTGGCCATGTAGTTTTTAAGAAGAAGTTAAAAATGTAAATTGTTGACGCGCGACGCAATCGCACGACGCACAACGCACGACGACGGACGAAAACAGATAGCAATAGGTCACCGGAGTTTACTCAGGTGTCCTAAAAATGAACAATGTGTGATTCAAATAGCATTGGGGACGAATTTCATTATATTTTAGAATGTATCCATTTTGTAAAAGATAGGAAAATATTTTTGTCCAAGAGATACTTTGAAAACCCAAATATTATAAAGTTTAATGAACTAATGAATACTTATAATGAAGAAAAACTAAAAAAAATTGTCAAGATTTATTTAAAATATTTTCAAAGTCTGCTCTTCCAAAAAACAAGCTTAAACAACATACTGTATTGTAAACTTCACTTTTTAAAAAAAAATATTTCTATTACTTCTATTGTACATATGTGGTCCTTGACTGTTATTTTGTGTACATTTGTATATACTTATTTTTAACCTCAAATACCAGTGAACTGGTCTTGAGTGAATTAAGAATTGAATTGAATTGAAATTAAGCTAGATCGATAGATAATAAAGATAATAAAGCAAAAGGGTTATATAATGCATGTACAAAATAAACAAAAACAAGAGGCCCAGGGGCCACATCGCTCACCTGAGGAACAATAGCATTAACTCTGATCAAATTAGCATTACAGTATCAAAATCAAAATATCTTGACAACTAAGTACAGTAGATATTGCACAAAAAATTTAAAATATCTGCTAATTTTATCCAAATATTTTTATGGTAAATACCAAGCCCCTTTTGTTGTTGTACCTGTAAGATTTTTCTCTATTCCTATATACCCCCCCCCCCCTTTTTGTGGCCCCACTTTTCTCTAGGGAATCATGGTTTCATCAAACTTTAATCTGCACAACCCGATTGATTTAAATAAACTTGAATCTACAAAATCTGAGAATGCTTCCACTTCAATTTGAGCTTTCCTGGCCTAATAGTTTTTAAGAAAAAGATGTTTAAAGATTTTCTCTATATATTCCTTTGTAAAAATTCATCCCCATTGTGGCCCCATCCTACCCCCGGGGACCATGATTTGAACAAACTTGAATCTATACTACATAATGATGCTTCCATACATTCCCCTTCACCCAGTGATGCTTTGTGCCAAGTTTGGTTGAAATCTGCCCAGTGGTTCTGGAGAAGAAGATGAAAATGTGAAAAGTTACAACGCCAATAACAACGCCAACGCCAACGACGACAGACAACGGACAAATTTTGATCAGAAAAGCTCACCTGAGGTTTAAGCTCAGGTGAGCTAAAAAAAACAAAACCCAAAATATCATTTATGAAGAGTTTACTCTTAACCAATAGAGAGAAAAAAAAACAAAAACAAAAAAATTCTAAGGGGGCTAGATTTTCAATAAACTATCTAAGTATATTTTATTTCAATGTTTTCAGGTAAATAGAGAGACTTCAAATAGAGAGACATCATAGAACATTAAAACAACCCTTAACATTCTTGAAAAATTGTTGTTAATATCAAAGTATAATTCCAAATAATTTTGTTTGATAAACACAAATGTTATAAATTGTGGGGAGACCTGCTGCCCAATGTCGTCCTGTATGACAATGTTGCTGATTCCCTCCAGGAGGGCGGCCAGGGACTGTAATGTGGATATAGAGGTGGCCAAGTTCTCCAGACACTTCTTCCTCAGCCAATTATCCAGCTCCTGTCAACACAGAAAAATCTGACTTCCAAATAACTTCATGTTTATCGTACAGATGGCCAGTTTACAATGACTAAAGTATTACAAATTTTATTCACTAAGGGTACAGATTTATAAACAGATTCACGATTATCAATAACACAGTTTGTGACTTCTCTACTCTGCAAGATTAACCAAAAACAGCAAAATTTTACCATTAGAAACATACTCAAATTTACATTCTAACGTACAAGTACTCAGTCAAACTACTAAGGCCTAAGAAAAACCAAAGGCCTGAAGGGCATGTGAGTCGACTCGCTCTCAACATGTTGTCAATATTTTGATGGAAATTTTTTCATTACATTGTTAGCAATACATAAAATTTCTTTTCTGTCTTTTGTAAATAAATAAAACATAGGTCATCAACGATTACAGAGCTAATCGTGGCAGACATCACCTTTATGAGACCACCTTTATCATATTATATGATAATCGTAGATAATGATCTTTATTAAAATATTGTATATGGTAGGGTGGTTTGGCACAATAATCATTTAATATCATATGATACAATATCGTATTATATAATATGATATTTTATTTTATTATATGATATTGTACCATATTATAAGATACAATATTGTAGGACCTACTCCCAAAATTTTCACCAGGTCCAGACGCTGACGATATAGCATAAGCTCTCTCCGACTTCGTCTCGGTGAGCTAAAAGTCGTTCAAATCTAATTTCTGAATTCAACAATATTTTCGCAAAGTAGTACATTATAAAATTTTAAATTTGTAAAGTTTTAGATATACATTGAACCATGGTGAAGCGGGTATTTATATTTTATCGCCCCAAAATTAATTTTGATTAAATAACTTAAATAATACACGAATCTGTAAATACATTGTTTTCCATGGTAAAATAACTTTATTTATTGCATCTATACACATGCAATTGAAAAATGTATCATACATTAATTACATTTTCTTTAGAGTTAGGTCCCCGATACGATTGACAAGCATTGAAATGATTTATTTGTTTGATTGAACATAAGTTTGTAGACAAGTTAATAAATGTTAAAACAAGTACAACCAAATAAATTGGATATAACAACTTGGTTGTCTTTTTATAAATTGTAAATGACTAATCCAAGTAATTCAAATAGATCATCATTTTTGTTACCATCTGCGCTTATTTACTCAAACATAATCCTTGCTTGTTTTAAGATGAGAATTAAAGTGACAATATTTAGCTAGATTCCAAAACGAGAACAATTCAAAGCATTACCTCTGCTTATGAAGATTGCAAAAGTGTCATGGCAAACACTGAAAAATGAAAACTCTAAATGCAGAGTATAATAGATATGCAGCTAAAAAGTGTCTTATATACTGAATTACAAAATATCTTTATTTAGTGTGTCCAAGAAAATGCATTAGTTTTGGTAGTTAAATATTGTGGCCGTCATTCACTACAACATACTCTTCCATGTATTCATATCAAGATTTACCTTTGTTGAAGTTGGCCAGTATGGAATGCATACCAGGTTTTTGTGTTCAGGGGTTTTATAATTATATTTTGGAACAAAATTTACAGTATGACACACCTTGTCTTCTATATAAATCTACTAGACTAAATATTTTATATCCTAACTGCATGTTATCAAGTGTAAAATTCAGCGGTAAATATGTTTTACATCGAATTTTATTCACTTTATTCTACATCACTGCTAAAAAAATTTCTTCGAAAGCTACTTTATATTATTTACTTTACTTAATTTACTTTTAAAAATTTTCATTTGTATAAAACTAGCTCAATGTTTGGTCGCCGTAAATTGCAGCTTTTTAATTTAACACATATGGACTGTAGCTGTGGGCTAATAAACATGATGCTCTCATTGTAAGCTTCTCTGATTTGACAAAATTCCACAACAATCGAAATAACAAGATTTATCTCAGTTCGGTTTCTCTTTTAGATAAATACTACGATGGTTTAAATTTTCACAGATAAACAAATGCAAAATGAAAAACAAAATTTTTCCGTCTATTTGAAAGTCTTTTAATATTTAATTCCTATGGCACTTCCTCGTGATTGATGTTTCTTAACTTAAACCGTTTCCCCAATTTTTGTTTATTACGAATCTGAATTTTACGCGACATTTACGCCAGTTTATTTATAATACCTGGTTCTTATAATGAACATCAAACATGACGAAAAGGATCGTCGAATATTACACGAGAATCTTCCTTTATCACAATAACGTACATAAAGTAATTACGATTGTTTTATTATTCTTTTCTTCGCTGCAAAATCTTCTGTAAACAAACACACTATTTAAACCTCTAAGTCACTATATAGGCAATCATGTGGAGTTAAACATGTCGTTCTTGAAACAAGATATTCATACTCATCTATGTTATATCATTTACAAATTTTAAATACAAAGATTATATGTGGGGTAAATTGGATGTTTTATCTCGTAAAAGCATATTTAGTTATGTTTTCATGGACAAAGAATAAGAAAGGAGTAACATTTTTAACACGTTCTGTTGATATTTCAATGATAGACTGGCAATGCCTCTCTGATATGCGCGAGTGATATACATATTATATTTCGTAAAATAGAGTCAGAGGACCAATCTATTTCAATGACGAAGAAATAAGAACTATTTGCATTATATTGCACATTATCATTTCACGTTTGTGCTAGAAATCCACTCCGAGAGTGTCGATGACAGTAAGGGTCTTCTCTCTTCGCGATCTCAATAAAGACAATTGAAAACAAACTGGGTTTTTCTAAAAATAGATTTTACGCACATCTCCATTCAGAACTTCTCAAATAGTTACGGAACAAGGTTTTCGACGCGTGTAAGTTGTTGAATTCATGGGCAGCGATTTACCAAAAATTACTTTGATTTGTTTTATTTTTTAAACATCAAGAAAAACTTTTAAAATATATGTGTAAATAAAGATGAGATTGTTTCACCCTTTCGAATTAGCAATTACGCAAACAAAAGCTGTTAATGTATGCACTATTTTCATTAGCTCAGGAATAATGTAGTGCAAAATATTCGCAGAAACGGCTATGATACCAAGGACTCGCTCGCTTCGCGAGCCGACTCAAAAATGGTTTGTTTCCGCTTTCCCGACCGACCCTAGCTTTTACCCCCTACTCAAAACTTGTTTTTAAGGACGTTTAATGGAAAATCGTTTATTTCCGGTTTTATACGATTTGGAAAAATTACTCAGAATTTTGGTCACAAAAACGCTTGAAGCAGGTACTCTTTTCAAATCAGTGTAACTCAAACATTTTGTTTCAAACTGGCTGTATGTTTCCATGTGTTGTAGATTTTAATAATGCTCCCATCGCTTGCAAAGGAAGTATCTGATATATAATATCATTTTTGTGTTTTCTTAAGACCAGCTTAATAATCAGGAATGATATTAAAAGTTTTTCTCATTTTATACCATTCAGCAGTGTCAGTATCTAACCGGCATGTATGGATAATGCAATATAAAAGGGAAAAAAAAATTGAAAAAAAAAAAAATCCGACCGACCGACCCTACTTTTTTCAGCATGAAACGGAAACAAACCATTATTTTTTTTAGGCCTAATTTGATTAATGAGATTAACATAATTGTTTGGACAAACATAAGTTTCTTTATAATAGATCCATATTTTAAAGCATACATAAAGATCAACAGATCATACTTATTCTCTAATGATGTCATTTCCCACTTCTCTGATTTGTAATTCTTTTTTGAGAAAATTTCTTCAAGAGTATCACTTCGTCTATAAAAAAAATGAGAGTATATTGAGGAAAGTGAAGCACTCCCTCATCAGAAAGCATATGTCTAAAATTTGCTTTATGAAGAAAGACAGAATATGAGCCAGATTAATTCTGATTTTAATTATTACATCGATTATGCACCCACCCACTTTCTACTAAAATAACGTCTACAGTGGAAAGAAGAGGGTTGATCTTATTCTGAATTTGTCTGATATTGTTCTAATATATATAGTAATAACACATCACTTGACACCTAGACTTTTATAGTTATCCAAAAATAGCTACCTACAACTTGAAATATCTACTGGTACATATACTCATAGTTGATCTGTGACTAGATATCTAGACTGAAGATATCTATAAATATCTGACCTGTGACTTGATATCTAGGCTAAATATGTCTACAAATGTCTGACCTGTGAGAGATATCTAGGCTGAAGATGTCTACACATATCTGACCTGTGACTAGATATCTGGGCTGAAGATGTCTATAAATATCTGACCTGTGACTAGATATCCAGGTTGATGATGTCTATAAATATCTGACCTGTGACTTGATATCTAGGCTGAAGATGTCTATAAATATCTGACCTGTGACTTGATATCTAGGCTGAAGTTGTCTATAAATATCTGACCTGTGACTTGATATCTAGGCTGAAGATGTCTATAAATATCTTACATGTGACTTGATATCTAGGTTGATGTAGTCTGAAAGCTGCTTGACCATAGGACTCAGGTAAGCTAAAAGACAAGAGGCCCATGGGGCCACATCGCTCATCTGAGCAAAAATGACTTTATATGGACATTCAAAGAATATTGTGCCATATGGCCCTTCGGTAGAATAACCAAAAAAACCTCATTAAGTATCCAAATTTTACCGAAAATAAGATCTTATGCAAGATATTTAACTAAATTTTCGGTAGGGGTTCACGATTAACCTCCAGTTCCCTTTATTTAAGCCCCCCCCCCCCCCACTTTCCTATATATTAAAGAAGAAAATTGTACCTCAATGCGCTCATTCTCGAATCAAAAACATTAAAAAATTGAATTGGTCTTCTCCATTATAAATGATTGTCATTTACCTAGCGTGAATTCATCTCGTATGACGTTTCATAACGTTACTTGACTGATGAATAAACTATAAAACTGAATTATGTTGTAACATGATAATTCTAATCAATGTATTAACGATGCTTTTATCCTCATAATAATGTGTCAGAACTATGGCAACTGTTTAAAAGACTTCGTTTTTATTTACTTGTGTTTAAAAAACTATCAAAATTAGTGAAGATTTTATATATATATATATATATATATATATATATATATATATATATATATATATATATATATGAAGGGGCACCAGAAAGTGGTTACTGCATATCATCCTTTTAGCAAGACATTTCTAATGATTAACCAAAATTTCAGCGTGAATCATAGAATTATTAGGAAGATACAGACCTTGTTCTGAGTCATGTTCTTGTTTACATGCATGAATGTATTACATTCAACTTAAGATTTTTAAACTTGGCATTTCCTACTCAGCATTTAAATTATAAAGAAATTAAAGAATCACCTCAGCTCTTTGTAGAAACATAGCATTGTGCACAAAGCTCTGTATCTTGCTTATAACTCTAAACTTGACTCTTAGATAGGTCAGTAAATTATAGAAAATTGTAAACAATGAAAACAAGAAAAAATGCACTGTAAACAAAGAAGGAGCACAATTTATTTTTCATCATAAAAATACCTACCAGTATATATTTCTATCAGCGAAAATAATCTCCGTTTAGACTGAAAATGCTGAGCATCTTAACAAATCACGTTGCATTATTCAACCATTACGTAGAGATAGTACCGAAATAAGAATAAAATGAATAGTACAAATGAATTTTATTTTACGATATGTTGTTAATGCATCAGATTTTGCTCATTTTGCGCAGGTAAACAACCAGCTGTCTGATTTACCGAAGTCAATGTTTGATTTGATACGTAAATATTCCAAAATACAGGCGATAGTTCCCCTCAAGTTAAAAGGCATAATTAACGAAAATGAAACTAAAATCAAAACAAGCTAAAACCATCGTGACAAGTGAACATGTCAACGCATTGAAACATTAAACCTCAATTTACTTCAAAAAATCGGCACAAATATATTTTGCAAGTTTCAAATATTCCCTTCGCACGTAAACTGTTGCACAACAAGCAAATTCATCTTTGTCAGTTTGACCAGTTTTCGTGTGTGAAACATGGCTGCTCTAAACAAAACCTCGTTTTCGATATACGAAATACCGAACCCGAAGTTATAAGGTGATCGACCCCCAATATCTTTGTTAATATTTTCGTAAATTACTCAAATTTGAAACAGAATTAGCCCATGAGTTTTGCAATTTATATTTTCCTTTTCATAAGGATTATGTAGGCTAAATTACGTTGAACTTGATTCAGTAGTTCTTGAGAAGAAGATTTTTAAAAATGCACCCCCTTTTTTTTTTACAGTTTCTAGATTTTCTCCGTTTTGAATAAAGATCGGTCTTTCATTTCTGCAATTTATATTCGTCTTACCATAAGGATGCTTTGTGCCAAATTTGGTTGAAATTGGCCAGGTGGTTTAAGAGAGGAAGTTCAAAATGTAAAAGTTTACAGACGGACGGACGGACGGACAGACGGACAGACGGACGACGGACAAAATGTGATCAGAAAAGCTCACTTGAGCTTTCAGCTCAGGTGAGCTAAAAAAAAGAAAATATGCAGGGCTGCCTGGTCTTTAATAAAAAACAATAATTAAAAGAATTTCTGAAGCAAATATAGCAAAATTTTAGGAAGGTTGTCTGTATGGATTGAAGCAACATTAAATAAAAATTGGTAAGATCTTCATTACCTTATGTTCTAATGAAGATTGAATAATCTATGAAAATACATTCACATCATAAGTTATAATGGGTAATTTTCGCGATGATCTAATTTTTTGGTTATTTTTTGCAATCACTTTTACTACGCAAAATATCCAATATGCAGAAATCATATCTGGTATTGTTTGCAATAAGAAACATTTTAAATCACAAAAATGACTGATGCAAATAAAAACAAGAGGCCAATGGGCCACATCGCTTACCTAAGGAACAATAGGTATGATAAAATCAGCTTAATGAAGTCATAATACAAACTGTCTGGACAATGTAGTATAATACATGTAGATCTTGTATAAATAAAAATCAAATTTTTCCACTGGATATTCTTATGTTTATTATCATAAGTCCCTTTTCTAACAAGATGATTTTATAGTCATATCAAATGTTGAGCATTGCAGCTCTCAAAAAGATCCTAAACAATTGTTTATAAATGGGATATAAACCTACATCAAACTCTGAACCCCTTGTGAGAGCCAATCGTCCAGGAATCATGCAGAAGCCAAAATCTAAACAATATTAAATAATCACCAGGCTGATTAGTTTCTGAGAAGAAGATGTTTAAAGATTTACTATTAATGTATCTATGTAAAAATTCCACCCCCATTGTGGCCCAACTCTACGCCCAGGAATCAGGATTTTTACAACTTTGAATCTACACTACCTGAGGATGATTCCAAACAAGTTTCAGAGTTCCTGGCTTATTACTTATTATTGCATTCCCACTCTACCCCTGGGGGTAATAATTTTCACAACTTTAAATATACACTACCTGAGAATGCTTCTACACAAGTTTCAGCTTTCCTGGATAATTAGTTTCTGAGAAGAATATTTTTAAAGATTTACTCTATATATTCCTATGTAAAAAGTTGACCCCCCCCCCCATTGTGGCCCCATCCTATCCCCGGGGGTCATGATTTTTACAACTTTGAATCTTCACTACCTCGGGATGCTTCCACCCAAGTTTCAGCTTTCCTGGCCGAATGATTCTTGAGAAGAAGATTTTTAAAGATTTACTCTATACCTATGTAAAAATTCGACCCACAATTATGGCCCCACCCTACCCCAGGATGTCATGATTTTCACAACTATAAATCTACATTACCTGATGATGCTTCTACATAAGTTTCTGCTTTCCTGGCCTAACGGTTTCTGAGAAGAAGATTTATAATGATTTACTCTTTATATTCCTATGTTAAAAATTGACCTCAACTTTGGCCCCATCCTACCCTCGGGGGTCATGATTTTCTCAACTTTGATTTTACACTACCTGAGGATGCTTCCACATACGTTTCAGCTTTTCTGGCCAAATGGTTCTTGAGAAGAAGATTTTTAGAGATTTATCCTTTATATTCCTATGTAAAAAGTAGACCCCCCATTGTGGCCCCACCCTACCCCCGGGTGTCATGATTTTCACAATTTTA
This sequence comes from Magallana ariakensis, assembly GCA_020458035.1. Classification (NCBI taxonomy): domain Eukaryota; kingdom Metazoa; phylum Mollusca; class Bivalvia; order Ostreida; family Ostreidae; genus Magallana; species Magallana ariakensis. Next base: position 26,888,228 of record CM035819.1, on the reverse strand, counting down.
AATCTACCCTACCTGAGGATGCTTCCACACAAGTTTCAGCTTTCCTGGCCAAATGGTTCTTGAGAAGAAGATTTTTGAAAATTTCTAAAAAATTTTCATTTATTCCTAATTATCTCCCCTTGTAAGAGGGCTTGGTCCTTAATTTTCACAACTTTGAATCCCCTTAGGATAAGGATGCTTTGTGCCAAGTTTGGTTGAAATTGGCCAAGTGGTTCTTGAGAAGATGTTGAAAATGTGAAAAGTTTACAGACGGACAGACAGACGAACGGACAGACGGACCACAGACAAAATGTAATCAGTTTAGCTCACTTGAGCTTTCAGCTCAGGTGAGCTATAAAAGTTGCAAATTTTCGCAAATTTTGTGACATGCGAAAAAACGGGTATACAGTACATTACATGAACTTGAGAGTTCAGTGTGTTAAACATACCTTCCACTGCTTCCTTGATTGACCAATCAATATCCAGGATATCGGGTTGGGGGTTCACTAAGGTGTACAACATGACATAGCCTTGGTGTTAGCTAAGAGATCTCATACTTGCTTTATCCTGTCAATTCGACATCAAATTCAAATTTTAAAAGAAATTTAAATGTCTCAATTAAATATTCAACATTTAAGATCCATGAATGCATTCCTTTTAAGAATCCCTATTACACAAAATGACACAATGTCGAATCAAATGTTGTTAATCAGAATAGTGAAAACCAAACCTAACAGAAATACATGTACAATGTACAGTAGAAGCAAATTTACAGATGACCAGAGTTCCTTAAACCAAAATTAAACAAAAAAAGCTACAAGATGACAAATTAATTGGTAAATAGCTGCAGTATAACGCGAAAAATATCCATTATATCATAATCATAATTTGTAAACCTGTGACGTATCAGTGAAGTTAACTTTTCTATATTGATGACAAAAATGTATGAGTGTTAAAATCATATCTAAATCATACCTTTGGATCTCTGGCACCCAGAAAATTCTGGAAGGACTTCAGCAGTGCATCCTCTGTAGCCAACACACTGTGAAGGATCTCCGTGACCTCAGCCGAAACTGTCTTCAGATCTGAAAGTTATAAACAAATTATGAAAATGGCTGTCATGCATTGTAGAAAATACTAAAATATAATATTCAATTGGAGAGAGAGAGAGAGAGAGAGAGAGAGAGAGAGAGAGGGATATTCATAAGTAGAGAGAGAGAGAATATTCATTAGGAGAGAGAGAGACTATAATCTTGAGTACCTCTTTTTCCAGCTGGTAGATATACAGCCCTGTAGTTCCCAACGGTTGTCTGTTTAACCACTGCATTGTTTACAGGCATCAAAACAATCAGGTATTTCTTGAAGAAGACTCCATGGGGAATACCATCAAGTGCTAAAATGCTCAAAAAAGTATCATGTACTGTAGACTCCTGATTAAATCCGAGGGATTATTATCTACATAAAATCAAGAGAAGCACTACTCGTAAATTTTAAAATCTTGCTATTATTTTTCTGCAAGAACTGTTTTTGTAGATGTTGTAAAGAAATTTCATTGCATAAAAAAAGAGATCATTGAAAATCATTTTAAAAATATCATTAAAAAAAATTACCAACCAGACAAACTAATCTTTTTTTTAAATAATAATGATTTGCATTAATTAAAAACACTTAATCAAATTTTCAGTTATCAACATAATTAAGTACGGTAAATATCAAATTATATTAATGACAATCAGCGCTTGCTCTACCTGCTAATGTTTTCAATGAGGTAATGTCACTTGATTGTTTTTCTGCTGCCTGTCGGACTGCCAAGCGATACTTTGGGAAAATAGCTCCAACTCTCCTGTCATCAGCTAACATAATTTAAAATATTCTACATAAAATTGCCTTTTGCTTTCAAATCAATTAATAATGCTTCACAGGTCTGACAATTAAAATATATTTGATAAAGATCTGTATGGTCAAGCTAGCTTATCATTTTTTTTTTCATTTTTAGAAAGTATGTATTGCAACATAAAGACATTATCATTTATTTTTACCTAAGTTTGCTTTAAAAGCTTGGACAGGTCTGTCAGATCTTTGTCGGTCCATGACTTCTCCAAATTGACCACATCAATGTCAATAGTAAAGTGAAACTGAATTAGAAATGTTGTCATTCAAATAGTTAAGATTTAGAGGAAAGAAAAACCTTCATTTTAAAATGTTATCCTTTTAAAGCGCTAAGCGTACGCAGTACGCAAAGCACTTATTGGCATTGGTTTTCGGGGATGTCACTTCCGAATAAGTGCCACCTATAATCATCTAAAATAATCTGATGGCTCGATGTTTAAAAATAGAATGCAGAGAAGTACTCGGCTGCGGTATCGGTGTTAAGGCGAAATAATTCTAATTATTTGCAGCAAAACACAAATTATCACAATAATTTTTTTCTTAAATATCAAAGATTTAAAATAAAAGAATATTTTTCAGTGCATTTAAAGGTCAAAGAGCATACGTAGTTTTGAAAACAGCATTTTTATACGGGCTGTGATGTAGTTAAAAGGCAAAATAATTCCTAGAACAGAACTGACAATACAAGATAAATAGGATAGTGTTTTATGTATTTCAAAAGTAGTAAACTGAAACTTAGTGTCGGAAGAAAAAAATTGTTTCAAGTGTATGGTATAGGCATAAAAACTTTTCTGTTATTAGTTTACATTGCACATGTGGAAAGACTATAGTGTTATGATTTAAAGCAAATTCGGAATCTACTCCTAGCATATGACAATGACAAATTCTGTTGCATGCAATTTTACACTAGTCAGTCTTTTATTTCATATAAAGTTGGATTGTTTTCTTCTGTTATTGCACTAGTAGTTAACTTTTTTCTGTTTTATAAAACTAGTATTAGAACTTTTATAGGTTATTACAGAAGTAGCAGCCCTTTTGTAAAAGTTTAAACTTTTGTAGGTTATATTTTATTGCAGTAGTAGTAGTGTTTTTGTAAAAGTGTTTCTGTTTTTATAAAGCTAGCATAAGAACTTTTGTATGTTATTAGTAGTACTAATAGTACATGTAATGCTTTTTTGTAAGAATATTCTTCACATTCCCTTCACTGGTCACTGTGTAAATGTACTTTTATCTCATAACAAACCCCTTATAGTCATTTATTTCTCATTTTGGAAGGCATATTTTGTTTTCTCTTAACTTTTATCTTAAAGATAAATGAATACTTTAATGATCATCTATATTTTGACACTTTTAGAAAAATGGCATATTGATCCGATCCATACAAATCTGTTATAAATGGGAACTGACTTTTTATTTCAATTGTAATTTTACTAAATTTGCTTGTCCTTTTATTATTATTTAATTCATGTATTCACTATCCTGTTGTTGCATATCAACACATGGTTATTGTGTTTTGTAAGATTTTTTTCAAAACAGTGAAACAGATTGTCCTTGCATTTATTTCATACTTTAAATTAAGTCATGTAAATGTTTCTTTCTGCATAGTTATGTTGTAAATCAAGGCTTCATATATGTAATAACGTTTAAAAAATAACCATTTTTTTCTCATTAAAATTTTGAAATGTACATTCTCAAATCATACAATGTTGTTATAAGTCTTAATTAATATATACTTCACCATTTTCTTCTTTCAAAATTCATTAGGGGGTTCCTATTCTCCCCTAGTATAGGGAAATTCTGTTTATTTCTATTCAAACATTTATTTTTCTACAGGTATTACATTAAAACTTGTTCAGATTAACAGATTTTATTTTTTTTTTACTCCTGAAATAAAAACAAAATTGCTTATGTGTTCCCAAATATTATTCAATTTTTTCTAATTTTAATATATGTATTTAAAAATTTTATATTGGAGAAAGCTGAACAGACACCAATATTTCGGAACTCGTTTCGAAACACCATTAAAATCTGTTAAATCATCTTTTCAACCAACTTCTTCAATTAACGCTTTAGTCAAGTGGATATAAGATTGTGAAACACAGACCCTAGAGTTCTGATCTCACTTTATATTGCGTTCATTATTGTAATGGCTATAGGTAGTAACTAGGTTGTTCAACGATTAGCTAGCTAGCCGCAAGGTACATGTAGACATACTTACCCTAAAATCTTTTGACTAAGCATCAAATTCAATGGCTGCGTAAGTTACCAAGTTGCAACAAACACAAAATTTATATTATTTAATGATATTTCGTTCGTTTGATCATCTTCGCTAGCCAAGGGTTTCTACTTGTAGTACACCAGATTGAGTATCAATAGAGGCATGCACTATTTACCGCTCCCAGTCTTACACAGCTGTTAAACCTTTCAAATGAATCTATATGTAACATTTCACATTATTCCTATTTGAGGTCCTTGTGGAGTTCAATGGAACTTCAAAGAACAATTAAACAGATCTAGATAAATGAATCAATAGCATGAGACCTAACAGAGAACAAAGAAATTATACTGTGATATGCAAGGGACGAATTCATCACTGCTTGCTCATTTTTTTTCTTTTTCAGAGTATGGGAAAAGTTTGTGGGGTTTTTAATTTTTAGAAAAATGCATTAAGTTTTATCATTGATGCAAGTTTTTATTTTATATATAATTACAATATAATACAATATAATACAATACCACATTGCAGGACATTAGTGATTTGATTGGTTTTCAACGGTTTTGGGAAAATTAAAAGAGTCAATTTGATTCCGTCAAATAGATAAAGTATGGCAACAGTTAGAAAACACTTGCACTGCAATGCTTTTAAGTCCAAATCCCATAGAGATGAATTGGGTTTAATTTCTTCTAGATCCAGTTACTAGAATACCCAAGTGACAATAGTACTGCAAATTAAGGGTTATTATGGCCAATGATGCAGGAAATTTTGAGTGAATCATCTTTTCTAGTTCTGATTTTGAAGATTTTTTCTGACGTGTGCGGTATGTCGAGTGTTAAAGTTATGATATTTTATTTTCGTACTGCATATACCCTTGCAATTGTTATAAAAAAGCTTCTGGCGCACTTTCATTCTTTAATCCGTATTCTGTCTTTCTATCTGCTTGACCTCCTGTCTATCTGTCTGTCCGTCCTCTCTCTCTCTCTCTCTCTCTCTCTCTCTCTCTCTCTCTCTCTCTCTCTCTCTCCGAGAAATATCCCGTTTTTATATCATTTCCAGATCCAGAATATGCCATTTAACATGATGTCATGTTAAAAATTCACTTGCTTAAAAAATTACATTATGACATACAATCAAAGTTTGTTTTATAAAAAAAAAAACTAGGTTCTTACACAAATTTCCAATAAAACTTTATTTTTACTGAAGGTTGGAACGGTTTTTTCTGAAAATTATAAAGCATTAATATTCACTGGATGGAGAAAAATTTATAAATCATTCCTATTCAAATAAGACCATCGTTCAAACCGATCAAGTTATAACCCCCTTGAACGATCAATACAATAAAAAAGGGCTATAAAATATAATCCTTTGGCCTTTGTTGATTAGTTTTCAGCGACATTGTTTAGAAACACTCTTTATATTTATAGATTTATCTTAATATTAGATGCAGTTAATCAATGCCTTTATTCTTGTGTCACTTTGTTATTTTCTGGATTTTTTTTAGATTTTAGATGACTTTGAAAACTGTTTTCCACATATTGTGATTATCAAATGACTACATGTCATCCTGAGTCGTTCTATCTTTAATGCTAATAATTTTCAGTGGAAAGCCAGTTGAATGATTTAAAAAAAATTGAAAAACAAGTCTTGTATAACACTCTTTATCATAGACGGTGCTAATTAATTAAATGTATCAATCATTTATAATGTACATTATTAAAATAACGTGTCTCTTTATGAAAGGTGTTTTATGTATTTGATTGTTGTAGGATTTAGCTTTCTTTTAAGGGGGGGTAGGTTTAAATCTTAATTTAAGACATCTGACAGCTTCTTAAGCCATTGAATATACAAAAATTGTTCATTTGGGATTCTGATGGATCATTTTTACTTTGATATTCTCGTAATAAACACCGCCTTTTAGTTATCTGCTCGTTCAGCTGTTAATTTTTATAAACAGAAAACTATGTCTAGGGGTAAGTACGGGCGATAAAAGTTAAAACAACAATTTACTTTCCGAGTTTCCTCGACACTGACAAATTGCATCGAAACAATTGATTTACGCAAAAAACGTCAAAAGCTATCATGTACGGCGCTGAGCGATCAATTGGCACAGTTTTCGAAATGGATCAAGAATTAAAAGATGAGAGGCTCAAAGAAAGAAACAAAACGAATGTAATGAGTATCGTCCACAGTATTTACACGTAATAGATCATTGCATATGAACTTGATCATTTTGTAACTTGAACATTTTAAAGCTTCCTCTTTGAAAATGGCCAATAGAGAGATCTCCAATATTGACATAATGATATTGACATAATATTCCTCCACATGATGAAATACTGTATTGTTACGGCGCTCAGTAGAATGTGATTGTTTAACATTCTATATGACAAAAAGCGCCAATACTGTACCATCAACTTCCATAGAGCAAAGGACAGTTCGTAAATCTTAAATCTCACTAAACACCATTTGTAGTTAAGTTTTACTCCTTTTTGTTGGGGGGGGGGGGGTAGCTTGCGTTTTGTGTTCTGATAAATGTGTAGACCATATGCATATTTGATAACCTATGACGAATGCAAGTACCTGTATAGGGAAAATAATATGTCCCACCAGTAAGTATTACCGGATAAAAACAGATATTGAAAGGTAACTATATGCATCAAGCACATTAAGATAAATACTAAGAGACTTGTTTTGCGCTGACATCGTAAATATTTTAACTTAAGTTTAAAAATAGCTTAATTCATATGAAAAATATACACTATTTCCGATATCGAAAGAATCAAGAATAAGAAATACAAAAAAAAAATCAAACACTATTGCTAGATATATGTAAGGGTTTTCTTACCGAGTTGACTAAATTTCCTCGAATATTGCAATTGAGCAGATTGAACGAATTGAACAAATCAATGTCTGTGAGAGCTTTTTATATAAAAAACAACAAAAAAGCCAACCATACAACACCACTACAGGCTTGGTGTTTAAACAATACATTGCTCCACTACACAATTTATTCCGAGTGAATATGACGTCAACTTGGACAAGTCAAATGTTTAACCGTTCGTCAGCTCTTCAAATCGTTCGTTGGGTTTTGGGATTTTAAATATCGAAATAAGTGCGTAGACGGTCTTTTTCGCGTTACTAAAACAACCGATACACGATCAAGTTTTAGAAGCATCACGTTTTTTGTTTACTCATCTGGGTAAAAGGACGTTATAATTTTATTACTATTGAATGAACAACATTTATAATTCATAATTCAGAGACGGGGCATCATTATATTCCAGACTTTTCCACTTAGTGATCACTGAATGGTATTTTTGGGTTTATAAAGTAACGATTCTATATTCAAATAGACCAGAAATGACTAAAAATATACACAATGTTTTTAAGTGCGTGGGAAAGAACAAAAATATAACATATAACATTCCAAACCACTTAGTTTTTTCAACAGAACGTCAAACCAGAGGCCTCTTAAAGCTAATTTGGGGGGGATGGGTTGCGAGCATTCTCAAACGTACACAGCCGATACATGCAGATAATTATATGCATACTATGTAGTATGTTTTAAACACTATATATATTGGTAATACATAGTTAGTACGATTGTTCTGAACATTACAAATTTCATTGATTAAATCAGAAACAAGTCCCTTTCTAATATATACGATTAAACAATACGAAGAGCCATGCAAGCCTAAAATTCCACATGAATGGCATTCAAGAGCGTCTAGAACTAGTTCAAGAACAAGCTAATGATACTGTTTATTCTTTAACTGAAATAAATAAATCACAAGAAATTATGGCCAGAGAGATTACCCGCCTCAAAGACAATGTCATTAAAATAGAATTTAGAGTCAATGTACAAGAAAAACAAATTCTCGAATTGAAATCTCGCTCTATGGAAAATAATGTGATAATAAGCGGGCTTGATGAAAAACCAAACGAAAATCTGGCAAGCGTCGTAAGGGATGCTTTTATGCATGAGCTGGATCTAGGCGAGGAAGAGGTTGATTTGTTCCATATTCTCAAATACCCAAGACCCATCTGTATCCAGTTTGGATATAAAACGTACAAAGACAAAGTGATGAGCAGAGTGAGGGTGTTAAAAGAAAAGAAATCCCGTATTCGAATGGCTGTTCAGCAACCCGAAGAAATACGCGAGAAAAGGAAACGGCTGTATGATATCCAGAAAAAGTAATCAGCCAAAAATGTAGAAACAAAGTTAATAGGAGACAAGCTAATTTTCACCAAAAGTGGAAATGTTTATCGGGACAAAACAGCAACTAGACCAACAGCCGAAGATGTCATCTCAGGTGACCAGGTGAAGATAACGGTAACGAGGGCAAACACATTGAAGACAACCAAAACCGATTCGAGTCGCACGCCACGCCAGTGAATTCATACAGGTCAAAGAGTCGCTGATCGAAATACTCAAACTGCCAACGATATCCAGCGCAAGTCATAATGTGTACGCCTATCGGTTCGCAGGCAATGACGGCACGGTACAAGAGGGTTCTGATGATGACGGCGAGCACGGGGCGGGGAGAACTCTGCTTAGCGCCATGAACGACAACGGAATCCAGAACGCGCTGATTTTGGTCTCCAGATGGTTCGGAAACAAAATCGGTATACGTCGCTTCACCCATATCGTTGATGCGGGTTTGAGTGCCGGAAAGAACATAAATCCGTCCTAGCCAAAATGTTTTGACTCTAAATGCAAGTGCGTAAACACTAGCGGCTACATGTATTTACATGTGAGTTTTTCTTTTCGACATTCCGTTCACTGCATATATGATCCGGATGGAATAATATTTGTGCTTGCTTTGAACTTTTTTACTAACTCATCAACGGGGTGAATTGCATTTATATATATATATATATATATATATATATATATATATATATATATATATATATATATATATATATATATATATATATTCTTCTGAAATGTGTTTCTGATTTTTCTTAACATTCCGGAAATATTTAAGTTACTCTTTATCTACTCGTGTTTAGTATTCCGGAAATATTCGTATCGATTCTATACTATTTTTACCTTTACATACCAACAAATGGATCCGGTTTGATTTGCTTTAGTAACGAGGTATGACTACCTTTTTTCTTTTTGTTGAATCCATTTCTATTTGTTTATAAAACCTTAAATATTCAACCACTAGTCCTTAGGTGGTAAGAAATGCATTTTTATTTTCGGAGTAAATAAACGTCAGTGGTTTTTTTTTCTATTTTTTAACACTATAAGATTGATAGGTTGCAAGACTGTAAATTTGCAGTATAGTTTGCATATAGAAAAATACTTATACAATGCAGCCTGTCCCCCTTTAATATATTTTTATTAATATGGAGGGAATGTGTTCGTTTCCATAAACTGCATTATATTTCAAATTATATTTCAAATTATTTTAACTCTACCTGAAAATAACTTCATATAGGTTTATCGGCAGTTGTATAGCATGCCAATTAACACAAATGACAAATAATACCAATTCATGCGCTGAATCAACACCTTTGCCATGTCATGGCACTTTTTCTCTTCTATACATTGTATATCTTTTCTAACTGTCTTTTGCAGGGGTAAAGTATTAATAAATAAATCTAAAGCTAATGGACAACAACACACTTCATGAAAACAAGTTAAAAATACTATCAGTAAAATGCCAAAGGCTCAATGACTTCCATAAGAGGAAAGATGTTTTCAGAAATCTTAAAATGAAAAACCATAATATTTATTTCTTACAAGATACACATTTAAGTGAAAAAGATGAAATGTTGATACATTCTCAATGGGGATCTAAATCTTTCTTTAATTCATTCAGAACAAATCTAGAGGGGTGGCAATTCTTTTAAATAACAATTTTGAATGTAAAGTACATAACATAGATAAAGACGATAGTGGTAATTATATCATATTAGACACTACTGTTGAAAATATGCACCTATTACTGGTAAATATATATGGCCCAATGCAGATACAACAAATTTTTACTCAGAATTAAGGAATAAAATTGACTCTTATCTTAATATACAACATATTATAATTGGAGGTGATTTCAATTTAGTAATGAATAAAGATTTAGACTCTATGAATTATAAACATCTGAATAACCCAAAAGCAAGAATAGAAGTTTTGAAATTAATGGAGATTTTTAATCTTGTGGACATATTTCGGGAAAATAATGCAAATTTAAAAAGATACACATGATAAAGGAAAAGTCCTGTAAAACAAGCCAGATTAGATTTTTACCTTATATCGGAAACTCTAACAAACAGAGTACCGCATGTTAAATTTGAAAACATCTATCGTTCAGACCATTCTCCTTTAATTCTTGAATTTAAAGTGAATGAATTTGTGAATGGGAAAGGCTTTTGGAAATTTAACAATTCCCTATTAGTCGATACAACATATATTAACTCTATCAAAAAATCATTGGGGAAGTTAAAAGACAATATGTTTGTCCTATTAACAATATAGATAATCTAGATAATATAAGAAATAAAGATATCCAATTTACAATTGATGATCAGCTTTTTATAGATATTCTTCTAACTGAAATAAGGGGTAAATCCATTTCATACTCTGCTTTTAAGAAAAAAAATTAAATAAAAGAGAAAAGGAATTAGAAAACGAGATTACTTGTCTTGAGCAGAATTTAACAGAAAACTCCTTAGATATATTATCGAACAAACAAGATGAGCTACTCAACATAAGAAAAAATAGATTAAAAGGTCAATGTATTAGGTCAAAGTCTAAATGGATTGATGAGGGAGAAAAGCCAACCAAATACTACATTAATTTAGAGACTCGGAACTACATAAGTAAACAAATACCAAATATTGAAAAAGATAATGGGTCGGTAATTTTTATCAAATTGAAATATTAAAAGAAACTAAATCATTTTATGAACACTTGTATAAAAAAAGAGAAATTATAAATGAAGAACGTTTCCATGAAAAGTTAAAAAATATAAAGTGTCCTAAACTTAATAGAGAGGAGTCAAATACCCTTGAAGGTCCTTTAACTGAAACAGAAATTCTGAATTTCCTTAAGAAAATGAAAAATGACAAAAGTCCTGGCCCTGACGGTTTTACAAGTGAGTTTTTTAAATTCTTCTGGAAAGACTTAGGAACATTTATCACAAGAGCAATAAACCACTCTTTTAAAATAGGAAACTTTTCGGAAATAAATAAACTAGGTGTAATGACATGCATTCCCAAATCTGGAAAACCTAAACAATTTCTGAAAAATTGGCGTCCCATTACCTTTACTAAATGTTATTTACAAACTAGCCTCAGAAAGCTTAGCTGACCGCATGAAAACTGTTCTAGATAAATTGATAAATAATGACCAGACTGGATTTTTGAAGGGAAGATTTTTTGGGGAAAATATAAGACTTATATATGACCTTATGTATTATACAGAGCAAAATGATATACCAGGCCTTTTAATGTTAATTGTTTTCGAAAAGGCTTTCGACACTATCTCATGGAGTTTTATCTCAAAAACACTTGACTTTTTTAATTTTGGACCCTCCTTTAAAAATTGGATAAAAACATTCTACAGTGGAATAAAGGCCTGTGTGATTCAAAATGGTATAATTTCAGAATACTTTTATCCAGAGAGGGGATCCAATATCCAATATCCCCATATCGCTTTCTCCTCTGTGCTGAGATTTTAGGAATATTGATAAGAAATGAAAAAGACATCAAAGGTATACTTATAGATGGAGAAGAATACAAAATATCTCAATATGCAGACGACACATCAATTATAATGTATGGTACACCACAATCATATGATGGCATTCTTAGGTTTTTAGACTTTTTCGCACAAGTATCAGGCTTAAATATAAATTTTACAAAAACAAAAATGGTTTGGATTGGTAGTAAAAATTTTTCAAAGGATGTATTTCATCATTCACGATGGAAACTTAGTTAGAATAATTTAAATTTTGAGCTTCTAGGTATTAAATTTTCAGTTACTCTAGATGAAATGGAAGAATTAAATCATTTACCAAATTATCTGAAATTAGAAAATTGATTAATCAATGGTAATTACGAAAATTAACTCCAATTGGTCGAATGACAATTATCAAGACACTAATAATACCAAAGTTAAATCATTTAATACTAGCATTACCCAACCCAAAAACTGAATATCTAAAAACTTTTGAAAATGATATTTTTCATTTCCTATGGGGCTGTAAAGTTAATAAAGTAAAGAAAAATACAATCATGCAAAATTATAATTATGGGGGTCTCAAAATGGTTGATTATGGGAATTTTATCATAGCACTCAAAGCTACTTGGATGAGAAGACTTATTAGAACTGACACAAAATGGGTAAAGCTTTTAGAATCAATTTTGAAAATCAGTATCTCTGAAATATGGAGAAATGGTCCAGATTATTCATACAATCTATGAAAAAACTTTAAAAATTCTTTTTGGAAAGAAATGTTCCTCAGCTGGTTAGAAATAAATGAGCAAACTCCACTTTGTAAACCCCAAATTATAAATGAAAATTTATGGCACAATCCCAAAATCACAGTAAATAACAAATCAATATTTTTTAAAAGTTATTTTAATACAGGATTTATTATTGTTGGTGATCTACTTAATATAGATGGAACATTCATAAACTTTGATAAATTGAAACACATTAATCCAAAGACAAATTTTATAGAATATGCAAGTTTAAGAACTGCAGTTACGACCAGACTGCTTACACAAGATATACACTTACCAAACTTACAAAACACAATACAAAATGGACCAATTATCCCTAATCATATTCTATTGTTTATTAATACATGTAAAGGTTGTAAACCCATGTACAACTTACTATTAGACAAAAAAAGAGAAATATGTACATCTATATCAAAATGGAGAGATAAGGGTTACAACTATTCACAAACTTCTTGGAATAAAATTTTTGAACTCCCATTTAAGTCTACAAAGGAATCAAAACTACACTGGCTACAATATCAAATACTACAAATAAATATCTTTTTAAAATAAAAAGAACAGAATCCGCTGTATGCACCTTTTGTAAAACAGATGAAGAAAGTATTAATCATTTATTTTATGAATGTAATATAGTAAAAGAATTGTGGTGAGATGTTGAAGAGTGGATTTTTACACAGTTTGAAATGTCGATTACATCTGATATTCAATCAGTTTTTTTTTTGGAAAATATAAAAACAAAGAAAGTTATAATTTTTTTAACCTGATAGTTCTTATTGTGAAGCAATATATTTTTTCATGTAAATATAAAAGTAATCCAATACCTTATATACATGCTTTGAAAAAGGTCATAACAGAAAGAATTTTAATTGAAAAATATTTGCTGTTGAAAAAATGTAAATATTAGGAATATGAAAGCCACTGGCAGAATATTTGTAAAAAATTGTAGTTTTATTGACAAAGTCTAGCTTTTTGTTTTATTTTTTTTTCTATATCTGTGAACCCTCATAACTTTTCAGTTGTCCTCAACAGAGTATAGTATAGTCTATACATGTATAACAATCCACCTGCATTATCTCTCTCTCTCTCTCTCTCTCTCTCTCTCTCTCTCTCTCTCTCTCTCTCTCTTTCACTTCATGAAATATATTATGAAATATATAAAATTGTATAGAAATAGCTTTTAAGATTATGTGATATGTCTCTACAAATGCACCAATCAATAATTATGTCATATATGTATATATGTTGTGAAACGAAAAACTCAATTAAAAAAAAAATCGACATGAATACACTGCATTAGCTAATTCAATTCAGTTATGCGAAAAAAATTGATATAAATATATGTCTTTATTTTTTTTTTTTTTTGATAACATGAAAGAATCGTGTACCAAATTAAAAAAAAATATTTCAAGGGCTAAAATATGTTAGAAATATTTTCTTTAAAAGAAAAACAATCTACATGTATATACTTAAAAGTATCTACAAAACTTATATATCTGCATCTTGGCAAAAAAAATACAGTTCGATTTACTAATGTTGTAATGTGAAATAGTACGCGTATTTCTGATGTAAGGGCCCATACTGTATACAGGGAAATATTCGGCCCCGTTTTATTTTCTCCATTCTCGCCCTTGTTGTCAACGGGCGAATTTAAGACTGGGCGAATTACAATGTTTTCAAATGACCTCTCTTTAAACACAACTGTGTCTGGGCGAATTCAAGACGGGGCGAAACTGTTTGCAAGTGTAGAAGGGCGAAAATTACATGGGGCGAAAATAACCCTGTATACAGTATTTATGGTTAAACAGGGACAGAACAAAATTGTTGCAAAATATGGTTATCGTTGAAAGCTTAAAACCGTTTCTTCTTATTATTGAATCACGTCTTGTCAGTCATTCTGTCCCACGTCAGGGTGGTTTTTCCAGACTTTTTTTTTCATTATGGTTTGCGAATTGATTTCAAACTTCCCTGTGTAGCTTCATAATGTTGTCTACAGATAATATGAGATGGCTTTCGTTAATTTTAATCAAAATGTATTTAATTTTATGTAGTAAATGTTTAAATGTGACTTTTATTTTCGTATGAGCATGTGCAATACTCGATCAGTGCTCATTGCAATAAATGCGAAATAGGAGATAAATTCCATTACATACTTAGCTGTAACTCGTTACAGCAAGAACGCATTCAATGTTTATCAAATACAAGTTTCAAACTAAATAATGCTATAATTTTGAATTTATAATGTCTAGTACATAATACTGATCTTTGAGGAAATTATGTTTACTTTTATTAGAAATATAAATAAAAAATGCTCCTCAGGTTAGAACTCCCATACTTCACATTTATATTGTGAAGTATTGGAGTTCTAAAAAAAAACCAAACAAAAAAAAACCAAACAAACAAAAACAAAAATTTAGACAAAATAGGACACTAATCACTCCAGTGCTTATGTACGGCGGTTAAACATGGAAGATAAACAAAGGGGACGAAAAAAGAATAGATGCCTTTCAGAATAACAGTCTAAGACGAATTTTCAAGATCAAATGGCAGGATAAAATAACAACACACACAAGAAATACTACGACTATCGAACATGAGACCACTGAGCCAAGAAATAAAATACAGAAGATGGAAATTCATAGGCCATATCCTCAGAAAAGACCACAACAATCTTATTCTTAACAGCCCTGAAGGCAGAAGAAAGAGAGGAAGACCCAAAACAACATGGAGAAGAACAGAGAATGAGAGAGAGGAAAGTGGATGGAGATCCTGGACTGAGGCAAGGGTTGCGGCTGTGGACAGAGATGGATGTAGACCTTCTGTTGATGCCTTATGTGCCACAAGGCACGAAGAGAATAGCTAACAGGTAACATTTGTATTAACGAGTCAGAGTTGATCTTGTGTATATTTTATTTTTCTCTCTCTCTCTCTCTCTCTCTCTCTCTCTCACGCATGCGATGTTCATTATAAAAAAAATATATTGTATCGTTATAATCTCTTGTGTACAATGATTTTGAAATTTATGAATGTGTTTCAATAAGTGGAGGTGAGAAAAGAGAGGATGAGACTGTATTGTTCAGATTCTACCCAAATGAACCCAAAGATTTTGAAGAAATTAATTTTAAAACGACTTGTTTTCATAACATGTACTAATAGGATTCGTCATTCAAAAAACAAATAAAACGACAGTTGTTTTTTTTTTTGGTGGGGGGGGGGGGGATATACTGCTTATGCAATACTCTCAGAACGCTTGTTTTCAAATGGTTTTATACAGTAACTGTTTCAAGTATTATGAATATTTAGCGGTATGATTGATTAAAGATCGATGGATAGGTAGCTGACGTTAAATTTGCCACAACAATTCTATATTTATGGTTTAATTAAAACTCAGTTATAACGCACAATAGCTTGTACTAGTATAAAAATATATGAAGCCAATTGCAAAACACTTTTATAGGTATAAATATCTCACGATCTATATGATTTATGTCCAGGTATAGCAAACTCGTGGGTTAATATAAATGCAGAGGACTGAAAGCAATTAATATTGCAGTACATTGCGTGCGTGCTTAGCAAAAAACCAAAAACAAAAAACCAAAAAAAAAACCCACCCGATTTATCATGGGCGATATCACGCAATATCGATATCCATGTATACTGTGTGATACATGTATATGACCTTGTACTATCAAAAAATTATAACAACAATTAAGTAGCGTAGGCGATTTCGTGTTGAAAAGGTTTTCATCTCAGGTTTCACCCTATTGTACTACGGTGTTCAGCAATGTTATAAATAATTTTAACATCTTTATTAAACGACGTGTAAGGCAAATGAAATTTTTTAAATCGCTTTTCTTTACTTTTTGTTATTTCTAACGTTGAATTTCTCATACATTGTACTTCACTTCAATAAAATAAATTTCGTGTATGTTCACGGTTTCCTGTTACCTATATGTATAAATCTATCCACAAACTATATTGGCTTATGTATGCAAATATCTATTATAAAATCACTGTTTTATACAACATATGAGGATAATTCTCTGATTTTTCTTTCATATTGACTCCGAATCACATATATTTACCCAATGCGCGAGGATGTAGCGCCGCTTTTGTTATTGTTGTTAATGTACTGGTATTTGGCCAATTAACCAATCTGTGGTGAATCCATCTTTGCGACCGAAAAAAAAAATAAATAAAAATATACCGGTAATATTTATACACTCAGATTGCAATTAAGTACTAGTAATAATCTTGGCGACATGCATGCGAAAGCCTCCATGAACTATCGATCATCTGAAAGTTCCTCTGATTATTCATCATTCCGTGTTGTAGGGTGTCCTTTGTAACTATGTTTCAGCAAGTAAACAAGACGCTTTTGTTTTATTACAAATGGACTGCACTTTCGCAAATTTGATAAACAGCAAACTTTACTCGCAACACATTTTTGTAAGTTTAATGGGAACAGTTATTCGATTTTTTCCCCATTCCTTAACACCAGCAATATACTTTAAAAGAAAATAACAGTTGCTTTTCTTTTTTGGGGGGGTTAATTTATTATCGGCTTTCGGAAAGAAACATTTTTGTTTTAATGGAAAAACAACAAAAACCTCATGCACATAGAATATAGTTAGCTGTTTCACTGTGCACTCGTGCAATTAATGTTAATAAGTGCAGAAATCGGATATTAGAGGGAAAATGTAACAAAGTTAAGCAAATACATAACTCCATGTATAAATTAACAAATTTAGGCGCTGGAAATTTTTTTAGGGGTGAACATTTTGATTTTTTGTCACATTCAGCTATTTAAAAAATGTGTTCGATAATTTATAAAGATTTCAATATGACCATATTCAAGTTATAGATTTTTTTACCTTCTTTTCGTCCGAGAAACACCTTACCTGATGACTTTGGCGGACGTCTAACGAATAAAACAGTGACAAAACACAACAGGTTCCTTGTCCATGAATGAAAGTACTTAGTAGATCTTGTCGCTGGTGAAGATTCCAGAAAGTGTTGAAGCGTAAAAAAGCCATAACACCCGATCGTTTACCGGAAACGTTTCATAAAAAGAACGGTTTATCCTTTTACTGGCCGGCAGTTGTCCGTTTGTGACTTGGGTCCAACCGGGACAAATCAACGGACGTCAAGAGAAGCAGACTGCTCAAGATCAGAAAAAGAACCACATAAGTACCGTACAAATGCACGAAAACGCACAACTACCGTACAATAATTTAAGCTTTGAAAACGCTCAAAACTTTCGGTTGGATAGAACGAATTTCATCGGACTTGCCGGATATTGAACTTAATTCAGTTAATTGCAAAATAAGAAAAGGACAAGAAACATGCAAAGGAGGCGTGCGTCCTGCGTTTGAAGAGCAGTGACGATGAGACGTGACTCAACCACTCACATTGACAAAACGTGCAAAAAGTAATACACATGCGCGGATCCAGAAAAATTTTCCGGGGGGTTGGGGTCCGAAGGATAATTGTGTTTGCCGGGTGGGGGGGGGGGGGTTCCGAGGCATATTTGCGATAATTTACCATTTAAATTTAATAAATTTTCATTTTCCAGGGGGGGGGTGGGTCGGGACCCCCCTGACCCTCCCCCCTCTCTAGATCGGCGCATGATGCAAATACGTGTACCCAATCATTATTTGTACAGGTTTATATTACATTCTTCAAGCCGAGTACCTATATCAATATCATTTAGATAAATTAAAAAAATTGCAGAAGAATTGACATCTATCCATGACATAAATATTTAACTGAGTGTTAATTGAAACAGGAAAAAAGCCTTTCCTTTAAACTAGTTCTTTTGAGTTTATTGACAGGCACTTTTTGTAAAAAAAAAAAAACCCAACAAAAAACATTCAGGAAAAGGCTACTGATGCGTAAAGACATCAAAGTAGAAGTACCCGGATGTTGTAGCGGGAGAACAATTCAGACAATTCTGAACCGTTCAAGTCGACTTCCTGAGGTCATTCCCACGTAAAAAAAATCTCTCTTAAACCAATTAGAATTGGGCCATGACAAAGTTCAAGATTATATATATATATATATATATATATATATATATATATATATATATATATATATATATATATATATATATATATATATCGGTATGGCGTTTTAAATATTATATGCCTTGATTTTGAAGCTAAAAAGGCGCTATCAAAAAGATATTAAAAAATAGTAAAATTTTTAACGTCGACGAAAAACTGTTTAATCCTTTTTTTGTATTTACACGGGCATCTATTTTACGATGGTCCTAATTCTGCAGCATTGTCATTAGACTGATATTTTTTATTCAGCACGTCTATACTACAGAAAGATCTGCTATTTACATCCATCGTTCAGGGTCATTTTTCATTAACCGAAAAGCACTTTATTTAGTTTTGAACCCTGACAGCACAATAGGACAGGAAAGAGTGGCATCGATTAAATAGACTGTATCAAACTATGTGTTAATTTACGTTTGCATTATTAATCAGAGTAAACAAAACGATGTAAGGGAGGCAGATTACAGCTTTAAAAGCATTTAATATTTTTTTTTTGGAAAAAAAATTAAACTTGCTTCATTGTGGGTGTTGACTTAATACTTCGTTCTTACGACTTAGTATTTTGTATGAACGACTAAGTATCTCGCAATAACTACTTAGAATCTCGTTATAACGACTTATTATCTCGTTATAACGACTTATTAACTCGTTATAACAACTTATTATCTCGCAATAACGACTTATTATCTCGTTATAACTGAAGCGAAGTTATAATCAAAATCAAAAATATCCCTTCGGTTCCCTGTGGTAGTATTGTGCTGATTGACTACCGGTATCATGTGCGCATCCCATTCGATTCTCAGCTGGTCACGTGGTACCTGAAGGGTATATAAGCTGAGAAAATCGACAGGATAGGAGAGTCTGTGTTTGACGGCCGAAGCATCAACACGTTGAAGCCAGGAAAGATACAAAGGTTGGTAAGATTAACCTGTCTATGGTCTTACGTGCCTGTAATAGGCTTTCGAGACTATAGGTGTATATCTGAATAAATAAATATACAGATTGGCTTGTTAACTGTGGTTAGTACACTACAGTCCTGGAACGGCGCGTGCGCTCCTGTCTCCGAGCAGCGCATACGCAATCGCCATTTAAAGTGCGTACGCCACAGAGAACCGAGGGATAATTCTTGTACATATTTTAAATTCAAGTCTGTGATTGAGGAAATTGTTTATTTAATTCACTCTGTGATTTGATCAGGCAGAGCAGCCGAATCCCATATCGAACTCAGAAACGTTACATAAATTTGGTGGCAGCGGTGGGATTCGCCAAATAAAAGAGATAATCACATTTAAAATTAATTGTTAAAATAAAGTATTGTTTGGTTTTCTCTTATTTGTTAAATGATGAGCGCAATGGAGGAAATGTTGGATGAGGAAATCTCTTCCTTGAACAGAGTTGTGAGCGACTGCGCCTCGAAATAGAAAAGCAGTCGACACCAGCAGTGAGAAGTAGATCGATGCGCGATTCTGGCATTGCAACTATACCCAAGGAAGTTGTAGTTCGGGAATGCTTACCTGAAGGAGTTGCGGATGATACAGTGGTGTGCTTGAATTTGAAGCGAACGGAAAACTCTCAGGCGGAGGGTAGTTACATTGATGGTGTCACTATGAGAAAAACGGCACAACGAAATTCTGCTTCTCCACAAAATGCATATACTGAAAGTGCGCGACAATATCAAGCGGATACGCCGGTAGCCATGACTGATAGGCTATCAAACGTAGCGAATGCGCATCTTCAAAAAGCGAGTGCGCCGCAAGAAAATCGTGTGCCTGCGCAACACCATTTACCGCTGCAAGTGCATTCGCAGATACCAGTACAAGCGCAAGCGCAACAACATGTACAATTACCTACAGGTGAAATGAGTACAATTACAGATTCTGTAGGCCAGAGACGAAATAATGAAAACTTTGCACTAAGAAATTTAAGCAGTCTTCCACCTACGCAAACGCTAATTACCATTGACAAGAATGCGACAAAATGCAATATAAAACCGGCGACTTTTGACGGTAGTCATTCTTGGATTGATAACAAGTCTCATTTTGACGCTTGTGCGGCTATTAATAACTGGTCTGATAGAGAGAAAGGACTCTATTTAGCCGTTTCATTGCGAGGTGCTGCGCAAGGAGTGCTTGGGAATGTCTCCTCGGAGACGGGGAAACAGTATGATCTGTTGGTTGAAGCACTGGAAGAGCGATTTGCGCCGCCGAATCAAACTGAGCTTTATCGTGCGCAAATGAAAGAAAGACGGCAGAGAGCATCGGAAACATTGACAGAATTAGGACAAGCTATCAGGAGACTTACGTGTTTGGCTTATCCTTCAGTACAAATGGAAGTAAGGGAAACGCTGGGAAAAGAGGCTTTTATAGATGCGCTAGTAGATTCCGACATGCGATTGCGCGTAAAACAAAGTAGACCTCAAAGTTTAAATGAAGCAATACGCTTAGCGGTTGAGTTGGATGCATATTACAAAACTGAAAAGAGAAGCCACTTGCACAGTGTGAACTTCACAAAACCCACAAGTGACATTGAATCGCAGTCCAAAGATTTATTTGAAAAGATGCAGACACTGCAGGATAAGATAGAGTCGTTAGACAAGCGCATTGAAGAGAAAGGCAAACGACAAAGCGTTCCTGAAGCTCACAAATTTTCCAGTACACAAAGAAGCGGGAAAGTGAAGTGTTACAAATGCTCAGAAGAAGGACACATTTGTAGAAATTGTCCCAAATTGAAGAGAGAGCGCGACAATAGTAGTCGACGCAGTGATCAGCCTACAGAAGTAAACGGTTTTAAAACAAAACTTCTTATTGATACTGGTGCATCCCTGACTTTGCTGTCTAAGAGAATATATGACAGACTACCAGACAAGCCCATATTAGAGGAAAGTAGACAAGTTATAACGAGTGCCAGTGACTCAAGACTTTGTCAGTATTGAAAAGCCGACTTCGTTATAGAGATAGGAAGGTCAAAGGAAACTGTGAAAATAATGGTAGCGGATATTAGTGTAGACGGGATACTTGGTTTGGATTTTCTTAGAGCATGCAAAGGAGATATTCACTTTGAAAGAAGTTCTCTGAAATTGAATAATGAGGATTGTCGCTTCTCATGGGAAGGTACCTTAGGCTGTTATAGAGTAACAGCGGATAATGATGTTTGTCTTTCACCGAGAAGTGAAGTTGTAATTCAGGCTAAGGTACCGGGAGAAAATACATTTGGTTCCGCAGACTATTTGGTAGAGGCCGAGCCAAAGTTTCTAGAGAGTGGACGCGCACTGGTTGGCAGAACTTTGGTTAAGGGACATAATATTGTGCCAGTATGTCTCATGAATATTACTGAAAGTGTTCAGCAAATTCATGGTGGTACTTTGATTGCAAAAATGACTGCAGTAGAAGAACAAAACTGCTGGTGAGGCTAAAAATATTGCAAAGGAATTACGCAGTGATTTGCAGGAATTGTTTGACAGGTGCAAACTTAATCTTTCTCCTGCGCAGTTGTCAAGGGTAGAAATATTCTTGCACGAAAATGAGGATTTGTTCGCAACATCGAACTATGATTTAGGGCGGACACGTGTTGTGAAACACAAGATAAATACTGAACAAAGAACCCGTCCTATCAAACAGGCGCCTCGACGAATCCCTCTTCATTTATCTCACGAGGTTGATAAGCAAGTCAATGAAATGATTGAAAAAGGGGTGATCGAAACATCTATAAGCCCGTGGGCATCACCCTTTGTCCTAGTTCGTAAGAAGGATGGGACAATGCGCTTCTGCGTTGACTATCGTCGATTGAACGAAGTTACAGTGAAAGATGTATATCCACTCCCAAAGATAGAGGAAGCATTTGACCATCTTTCAGGGCATGCTTTGTTTTCTACAATAGATTTCAGCAGTGGATACTGGCAGGTCGGCATGGAAAAAGCAGACAAGGAAAAGACTGCCTTTGTTACGCGCAAAGGATTATACCAGTTTAGGGTCATGCCCTTCGGTTTATGTTGCGCACCTGCCACTTTCGAACGTCTCATAAAGACAGTGCTTGCAGGCCATCAGTGGGACAAGTGCTTGGTATATCTGGACGATATCATTGTTGTCGGAAAATCGTTTGAAGATATGCTAGAAAATCTCGGAGAAGTGTTTAAACGTTTGCGACAGGCAGGTCTGAAACTAAAGGCTGAAAAGTGCAACCTTTTTGCAAAGAAGGTTTCGTACCTTGGGCATATCATATCGCAGGATGGTATTGCTACTGATCTGGAAAAGGTAAAGGTAGTTGCTGATTGGCCGATACCAAGTAATGTCTCAGAAATTCGATCTTTCCTTGGTCTTTGCAGCTACTACAGGCGCTTCATCCGAAACTTTGCTTCCATAGCAAAGCCCCTGCATCGACTCACTGAAAAGGGAAGGAAGTTTCAATGGACTAAAGAGACCCAAGATGCTTTTGAGATGTTGCGTGATCGATTGGTCAGTGCGCCAATTTTAGCATTACCTGATGTAACAAAGCAATTTATCCTGGATACGGATGCCAGTAGAACGGCAATCGGTGCTGTGCTTTCGCAGAAAATAGATGATAAAGAGCGCGTGATTGCATATGCAAGCCGAACCTTATCTATAGCTGAAAAGCGATATTGCGTTACAAGGAGAGAATTGCTAGCGGTTGTTCACTTCATAAAGTATTTTCGACACTACCTTTATGGATGCCATTTTCTTATCAGAACAGACCACGGATCACTGAGATGGGTGTTACGATTCAAGGATCCGGAGGGTCAAATGGCGAGATGGCTGGAAGTGATCAGTACGTACGATTTTGAGATTGAGCACCGCCCTTGCCGAAAACATGGTTACATGGTCAGCAGAATACCATGTCCTCAGTGTGGTTTCGAACCTGAAACAGAGCAAAAAGTTCGAACTATATGCACAAATCTAGACTCGAGCGAGAAAGATGACCTTACTTTGAAAGAGGTTCGGAGTGAAAACAAAGACATTCAGTTAGTTCGTTCTTAGGTTGAAAGTGGGAAAAGACCTTGTAACTCTAAGATAATTCAGCAAGGGTTTGTAGTCAAATCACTCTGGAATCAATTTGATCGTCTGTGCCTGAGAGAAGGACTTTTAATGCGCAAATGGATACTGTTACCCTCATGCGAGGAAACCTTCCAGGCTATAATACCAAATGAAGAACGCCGAAGAGTACTTAAGATGTGTCATGACAGCCATACATCAGTACACTTAGGTGTAACGAAGACTCTGGCCAAAATAAGACAAAAGTATTACTGGCCTGGGCTTCAGAAAGATGTTCATCAGTATATTTCCGGTTGTGAAAAATGCACCATGCGCAAGAATCCAAATCCAAAGCAAAGAGCTCCAATGCGAATTGCTGGTTCTGGTACTCCAATGGAAAGAATTGCAACGGATATATTGTGTGAGTTGCCAGAGACGGACAGAGGGAATCGCCATATACTTGTAGTGTCCGATTATTTTACAAAGTGGACAGAGGCTTTCGCTCTACAAACTATGGATGCTGAAACCGTAGCAAGCACAATAATGGAGCAGGTTATAGTCAGATTTGGCGTTCCATCAGTACTTCATTCTGATCAAGGGCGCTAATACGAGAGCAAACTGTTTTCAGAAATGTGTCGGTTATTGGGTATTAGAAAAACACGTACCACCCCTTATCACCCTAAATCAGATGGTATGGTGGAACGATTTAACCGCACACTGCTCTAAATGCTCAGTACCTATGTTCATGAAAACCAGCGTGACTGGGATGTTTATCTCCCTTATGTGTTAATGGCGTACAGGTCCACAGCGCACGAGACAACGAATATCTCCCCAAATATGTTAATGTTGGGTAGAGAAGCGACTACTCCGTTAGACCTGATGTACGAGATGCCATCAGATATAAAAGATATTCCTTCTAATCAGTGGGTCTGGATTCTACGTGAACGCCTGGAAACCGCGCATAAAATTGTAAGAGAGCACACAGAAAAAGAGATGTTGCGCCAAAAGAAATATCACGATGCGAAAGTTGCATGGTCTACGTTTGAACCTGGTGAAAAGGTCTATGTGTACTTTCCGATTAGAAAAAGTGGTTGTTCTCCAAAACTGACGTCGTTTTGGAAAGGTCCTTTTGTCGTTAAAAAAGTTATCTGATTTTCTTTACACTGTAGTATGCGGATTTCGAGGCAAGAGTAGTGTTATACATTGTGATTGCATGGGAAAGTGTAAATCTCAGATATTGACAGGTGAAGAACAAGAACTGTCAGTAGAGAAAAACGAAATAGAGTGCGAAACTGACAACTTGCATGTTATTGATGACAATGCGCACGTTGATAATGATTTAGTGAGCGCGAGCACAGACCTTAAAAGTAGACCCCTACGCAAGAAACGCGCACTGCTTGGCATGATGATTTTGTGATAGAATACAAAATATAGTCATAGTATCTGTATTGTTTAAATTGTGTAAATAGTAAGCAGACAGAGTTTAATGTTTTGAGTTGTTGGAATATCGATGATCGAAATCTATGAAGATGAAAAGTGGTTCTAAGGTGACTTTTGATCAATTTCAAATACATAAAGGGAAAAACGATTAAAAAAAAAAATTAAAGTATTGATTGATCTTGTTCCTTTTGATAATGAGGTGTGGGTTGTGAAGCGAAGTTATAATCAAAATCAAAAATATCCCTTCGGTTCCCTGTGGTAGTATTGTGCTGATTGACTTCCGGTTTCATGTACGCATCCCATTCGATTCTCAGCTGGTCACGTGGTACCTGAAGGGTATATAAGCTGAGAAAATCGACAGGATAGGAGAGTCTGTGTTTGACGGCCGAAGCATCAACTTGTTGAAGCCAGGAAAGATACAAAGGTTGGTAAGATTAACCTGTCTATGGTCTTACGTGCCTGTAATAGGCTTTCGAGACTATAGGTGAATATTTGAATAAACAAATATACAGATTGGCTTGTTAACTGTGGTTAGTACACTACAGTCCCGGAACGGCGCGTGCGCTCCTGTCTTCGAGCAGCGCATACGCAATCGCCATTTAAAGTGCGTGCGCCACAGAGAACCGAGGGATAATACTTGTATATATTTTAAATTCAAGTCTGTGATTGAGGAAATTGTTTATTTAATTCACTCTTTGATTTGCTCAGGCAGAGCAGCCGAATCCCATATCGAACTCAGAAACGTTACATAACGACTTATTATCTCGTTATAACGACTTATTATCTCGTTATATTGACTTATTATCTCGTTATAACGACTTATTATCTCGTTATAACGACTTATTATCTCGTTATAACGACTTATGTCGTACGCAGGTCTTTTATGCGACTTGCGACTTGTAATCAGTTGTAAGTTTGATTTAGTTAAAAATGTAAATAGACAGCAATGAACGCTTCCGTAATGGCAAAACATCTCGTTTTTCTCTAAGTATTTCAGTATATATATTAGAATGATTCTTTTAAACCCAGAAAAAAGGATTCGAGTTTGGATTGAAAAAAATCTGTTCAAATTGTACTTTCGTAATAATTTCAGTCTGAATATTTTACCAAAAACAAAGAAAAAAAATCTTTATTTGCCATTTGAGGTCAGTTCATGGAGGTCAACTGCATTATTGAATGAATCTTTCGATCGAAATTCTTACGCGTGAGACAAAATGTGCATTCTTGAATTAACAGGTCGAACTGTATTTTATGTAAATTTGCATCTCTTAAGGTAAATGAATTGAAATAAAACCGAGTAAAATGTTATATAAATACTAAACCAAACAAGTTTTTATAAGAACTACTAATGCAAGCGGAATGTGTGCGCACGTGGAAGCATTTGCCGGATGCCTCATATGGACACAACAGTGATCGGCCGAAGCCGATCACAATAACAACGAAATCAAATCCACCCCCTAAAAATAGCCCTTAGAAATCCAGGCTATGTACTTTTTTGTTAAAGAGGGTCTTTAGCATCTCAACCACATGGAAATATAAATAATCGTAACACTTTTCGCGTCTCGTCTGTGTAAGGTAATTGCTTCCTTAATAATGAGTCGATTGGTGACCTGATGTTTTTATCACAAAGAACTAGATAGCGGACCCATAGAAGGAATACTTCCCCCATGAACGTCATTTATTTCATTGCAAAATAAAATATTCATTTATTAACTATAGCCTTTTTGAATTATGGTAATTTAAACATGAAGTATCCATACATTCAGTGAATAATGGGATTTATTTTATAAACGTGATGGAGATTTTATTCACAAATCATATGGCATTGTGTATATCTAATCAGTTAACTAACTAAAACACATATACAGTGTATATCTGAAATCTCAGATCAAATCAAGTAATGCAAATTTCAATGGTAAACAGTCCAATCATGTTTTGTGGCTTAATACAATTTAGACAGACACTAATTACGGGAGGAAAAATCTAATTTCCTTCTTACCTTAATCCGGCAATCACCAAGTTAGCTAGTCGAAAGAATATAAAGTGAATTCTGCAATCATATCCAAGACGATTCAATAAGAGGTCTTCTTTTTTTTTTAAATCACTGAGTATGGTTGGGAATTTTAAGGAAATTTATCGTTCATGGATGTCGGCGTGTGGTCTATTGAAGAAGCAGTCGAATATATACAATCCAGCGTTGATTTTTATATTTTACAATGGGTGCCGTAATCAAACACGGACGAGGCTCGCACAGAAGTTTAACTTCCTGACAATTATTTCGTAAATGGAAGAATACTGTTCAAACGCTCCCTGGAACTGAACATCATCGGCTTTATATTTCGCTGCTATATACGATTCCGTCGATGCCTTAACTAGCTAGAAAGTCTATTTTATTTAATACCAAGTCCTTTTCCCCTTCGACCTAAGCCGACGACGTTCATTTCAAAGTCAATACCGATATGTTTATGGCCCGAGTTTCCTCTTCATCCTACTTTCTATTTTAAAGATCTCTTGTATTCTGAGCCCACATTTGTACAACTGTCAACGTTTTGTTATTTTTAGCTTCATGTTGGGAACTAATTTTATCTTTGATTTAATAAGTAAAACCCATTTTTTTTAAAAGGGAAAGTGTGTTTCTCTCTCTCTCTCTCTCTCTCTCTATCTCTCTCTCTCTCTCTCTCTCTCTCTCTC
Organism: Magallana ariakensis; assembly: GCA_020458035.1. Classification (NCBI taxonomy): domain Eukaryota; kingdom Metazoa; phylum Mollusca; class Bivalvia; order Ostreida; family Ostreidae; genus Magallana; species Magallana ariakensis. The sequence continues at coordinate 26,860,482 of CM035819.1, read as the reverse complement.
TCTCTCTCTCTCTCTCTCTCTCTCATTGTCATCTGATTCAGTAAAATAGATCCATGTTGGTTTTTTGCACACTCAGCGAAATTGTTTATTGTTTTCTACGTTCTACGAACTTTTTTAAATAAAAATGTTTCCATGGGCATGTATCTTTTCTAGCATTCATCTTTTATTTCTTTAAAACCACCTACTGACGTTTGCGAAAACATATTTTGAATTGATTTTTCCATTATAAAGCATCCCATTCCGTGGGACACAAGTTCCTATCAATTAAAGCTCATTCTTGTAAATCACCATAATAGTTTACTCTTTATTCTAACATTCGTTTTCACTTTTAAAATATCCAAGTCTTTGGTATACAAAATACAAATACATGTAGGTATAAAGCATGAATTAGATAGAAACATACTTTTCATTCCTAGATACATATAGACATATTCTAGTGTTTGAAAGGCTGAATTGGTAAATTAATTTATATACTACGTATACGCACCATTTGTAATGAGCCTGCTATATAGTTCATAAAAGAAGGAATGGCGATAAAAGGCCAATTCCTTGGCATGATATATAATTGCTGCTAAATAAAATAATTTCTGTGTCTATTTTTTGTAACAGAAAGCAGGTACAATGACCTCTGAAGAGTACCTGGTCCCCAGAGATTACCTAGTGTATCATCTTATTCATTTTATGCATGCACTCATTTCAAGTCAGTGAGGTAACTTAATGTGAAAATCAGTGTAAATTAGTGGAACAGAATGATGATGCCCGGATCTCAGAAGGGTGAGGATGGGGTCTAAATCCCTGCCCCCTGTAAAACTCAAACTTATTATATTCACATACCCCGCGCTATTTAAGAAAAATTATCCATCGGACTCCCTGAGAAAAAAATTATTTCCGCGGGTCTGCACATGAGAATGATGCAGTATAATTTGAGTTTGAGTATTATATACAGTTTGGTTCTGTCATATGATATAATGTTACTATTTAGTACTCCCATCATCAGCACAAAAATTTATTGACAACAATTATATACCTTCACATGGACCGAAATCGATTGAAGGCGGTCAATCGATTATCAAATGAATAAATTCTCGAGTCAATTGGATCTAATTTTCATGTTTGAAACTTCGCAACGCGGAGAGGGGGTTTCATTTCCGGAGGCGGGGGTCCGAATAGAGAAGCAATTTATTAGGCCTCTTAAAGTCAGATAATTCAATTAGGGGAAATTGGACTAGGCATAGCCACTTCTTTCCTGTTTCTTAGCCAGACTCGTTTCAAAAGCATTTTAATGTGTTTAATTAATGCTGAGGGTATAGATCAGCATAAATCATTACGATCTAGTACTCTCGATACTTATTTTTTTTTTTAAAGTACTGGGATTGCAGCGTTATTACTTTATTCAAATTGATAAAATATCTATCAATGCATAAGAGAAGTAACTCTGAGTTAAACCTTCGCTAAATGCACGTCAATAAACTATTATTATGTATCATAGTGAAATACTGATAAACGTTTAAAAATTGGTTGCACAGGCACCCGACGTTGGAAACATTTCTTTTTTTAATAGTTAGATAAATTCCTCTATACAATAATAATAAACCTTGTTATTATTATAGTCGAGAAAATTCTAATTTTTATGGAATAAGGAATCATTCTTAGAGTTTTATGAGGTGATAATTTCGGCCGGGGCGTGATCAAATCCAATTAAGCCCGAAGGGCTTTATGATAGATTTGATCACGCCCCGACCGAAATTATCATCTCATAATATTCAAAAAATGATTCCTTATTACTTATATTTATATAATTTTCAGAAGTTGTATGATTAAATATTATAATATTAATTATGCAAACCCACTTGCGTCCCCAACAAAACGTCTTTTGAATATATTGGGCTGTATAGTACAAAATCGATTTGTAGTGTTATCATAGACAGAGACACTGGAAAATGTAAATATAAACAAATATTTTCAACGTCATGCTGGCGCCTGTGATTGGCTGCATCAATATTATACATATTAAATGTTTTCACAACTTAAGTCTTTGATTTTAAATATCATTATTTGCTATATTTTCTTCACAAAACAACGAACCCCAGAAAGAATTAAGAATTTTCTTAACACTCTAATGCCTAATTTCAAAAGACGTATCTGATTTTGAATTTCGTCCTAGCAGAAACCGGAAACGAACAACTAAGAGAAAAGCCGGTTGGGATGGCTAAATACCTACATATACTTACAACCTGTCATATTGGTATCCTTGTCAATATCATCAGAAGGAATAAAGAAAAGCATAATTCAATTTTTGAGCATCCCTATCTGTATTCAAGTTTTGCTGAAAAATACATTTTTGAAATAGGCCGGTTTCTCTTAGTGTGAATTTCACAGGGGAAGAAAATAAATGGTTTTATCTTTGAATGTCAATTTCTTGACATCTAATTTGCTTCAGATTGATGTACGCTATTTGATTATAGTTCAACGACCTCGCAAAATACTCCAGCCGTTACACTTGACAATAGTAACATCGTTTTAGCAAACATGCAATTTGCAATTTATACGTTGCTCGGAATGGCCTTGATATGATATTCAACATAACAAAAAAAAAAAACACTCGTATTTCGATGATTTATCTATAATTGTCTCTTCTCATCATATCCGACTAATTTAAGAATTTAAAGAAAAAATATATAAACACAAAATATTGGAAAAGACCAATTTTTAAAAAAGTTTCTGAACTCGTGACCAATTGTAATTCTAAATCTCTAAGAAAATCAAACTGTGTGTATTTATTTCAAATATTTTCGATGCTGTCTGTTCCCTTTAGTAGTTTTCCTCTTTTGATCCTTTATATCATAGTCTTACATATTGATTCTATAATACGTCCTTTTTTATTCATATCTCCTTCCTGTATGAAAATGTACTTATATGTACGTATACCTCTGACGATTTGTATTTTTGTGTATTCATTATACATGTATATGTTCCCCTTGTTACAAATCATTTGGCTTGAGCGATTAAACTGAACTGAACTATCTATCCGGCATTTCCTTTTATGCAAAGCAATTCTCGGTCTTTCCAAAAATAGAAAATACGAACTAGCAGCACAAATATTATTAATAGTCATTTATCTTTTTGCTGACAAACATTTATCACTAAAACAGGATGAAATTTGCAAATTATATCATTTGTTTTTACAGAGTCAGGGCCACCATACTGGAGTATTTCCTTCACCCACTCTATCACCATGATCACTGTATTTGTTTTTGTTACACTGATAGGTCCAATGCTCTCCGTTGAAAAGAGCTGACTTTGCATCGCGGAGTGGCGGTTTATTAAATACTAAGGGTCCCGTGTCGACGAAGTCTGCACAAGCACGATTATTGGCCCCCTTTATCTGAAGACACTGTCAGCAGCATAGATGGTTCAAAAAATAGATCATCCATCTAAATGTACCGTCATTTATGACTTGCTCATATAAGCGACGATTATATAACGTCTGTTTTAAGCAAAATAATGATGTACAAACAACCCGATAAGCATGTATTTTGCAGAGAACAATTAAAGAAGAAAGGTCCGATAAAACTCAAAACGAACAAACAGCAACAATTGACCAAACAAACAAACAAAAGAGAAGAATACAAAGTTACCTTATTGTTTTATTTCACCCCCCAAAAAAAAAAACAAACAAACAAACAACAAAAACAAAAAATAAAAAATAAACATGCATGCATAATTTATACTTGGACCTTTTAGTGTATGTAAAATGACGTAAATATCCTTGCTAATTAATATGTAAAAAAAAAAACACGCCAATAACTCAACATAAAAATGAGTACTGTTAAAATTGACAACAAAAGAGATATCAATTTTAATACGCAAAAGCAGGGCGCCTCAGGCCAAAATTAAAAATATCTATGTTTCCCCTAACGCGACCGACCCAATTAAAACCCGCCGACTGAATTGTTTTTTTTACAACAATGAATAGAGATTTTTTTTTTTAAAGAAGCCTAATTTTACCCAAATTCGTTTTTAGAAGACCTATATCTTTTTCGTTTTACAATCATTTTGTTAGCCTTGATCATCAACATGGGCGAAATACTCGCTTTATGATCGGTAACTTCGCCGGAATTTCCTCCGAAAGAGAAGTTGAAGTCGCCCTGTATTCTGAGTTCACGATCGTATAAATTAACTCCAGAGACATTAAAATGATAATCATTTAATTAAAAAACGTTTCCACGGCCTCAGTTAACCACTGTTGTGATTAATAATTTGCGATTGTCTTATCTTTTCTAGATATACATGTAAATATGGGTGCAAATGATGCAACATATAGCCTACTGTGAATTGAAAATTACAACCGATGTTTATTACTTTTAGTGTTGATGTTACAATTAGTTGGTAACTTGTAATTAGTAAATAATTGTGCCAAATTAATGCTAAAATAATCATAAAACCATCTGTCTTCAGTTATCTTAAAAATTAAAATGATCCTCTACACAATGGTTGTAATTGCATGGTTGGACTAATACCTCCAAAATACACAGAAGTAAAAGACTGATTTTTTTTAACTTAGCTAACACAATTACAAAACATTTCATCTTTAAAATGTATGGATACATCAAAAAGGTTTAATTTAATAGATTGGATAAGTTTTTTTAATTTTTTATTAACTTGCTTAAATTTTAATCCAATCTTAATTAAGGTTGCATCTGTGTATATATTATATAATCATTTCTGTAGGTTATGCCGTATCAAATACTGCCAGTCTCCCTGATTTCTCAAACTTCTCCCTACTTTTCTGTTAGGGAGAAATAATTTCCCCCAAAATTAGGTTGGTACATGTGAAACAAAAGACTCTTCATGTTGTGAAAATTTTAAACAGTTCTCTTAAGAATTCGTCAAATTTCAAATCGACAGAAACAAAAGAGTTGGTTATGGTAATGACTATAATTAAAGTGAAATTGTGTAAATTTACAAAAAAATTGTTATCTACCGAGGTAAATATTTGTTCTTCCCTGGCATTATGTTTCAAATTTGGGTTATTATTTCTTTGTATAGACACCTATTTCCTTGTCAAAGAAGGATATTCACTGCAAGTGTAGTGATTTTATGTAAACATAAAATTGTAGAATTATTGAATATTTCTTCACAAATATTTACATTTATTACATTTCCTTAAATTAATCATTATTATTGTTTTAATATACTTTTAGACATTTTATAAACCAAATTTTGAAATATTAATTGATACTTTGAAGTATGTACATTATCACTTATATGATATTTAAATATAGGTTAACATGTACATCGACATACAAATGATAATGAATCTATTCATGCACATGCATATGATCATTGAATCAAACATGTTTAAAAAGATAAACAATATCAAAATTGTGAATTTGATATTAAATTTTTGTTACATTCCATTAGTACAGTCAAGTATTATAACAATTTGTTTTACAACTGGTCATAATTTTTTAGTTTTATAATTAATTAAAGAATTGATTATTTTTTTTCATTTTTAATTTATAATGTATTTTATATTTTGCCCTGGCAGAAAAAAAATTATTTACCTACCTACCTACCCAACTTCAAAATTTAGGGTCGGGTTAGGGGAAACATCGATATTTTTAATGATGGCCTCAGTATGAATACCTTTTCCGTAATCCAGTTTATCAAGTTCTTAAAAGGTCAAGTACGGAAGCGTATTAGGGCGGCAGCAGTATTTTTTATTAATTTGTTATAACAAATTATCAATTTGTTATAACAAATTAATAATTTGTTATAACAAATTAATAATTTGTTATAACAGATAAGTCATTTGTTATAAAAAATAATTAATTTGTTATAACAGATTACTAATTTGTTATAACAGATTACTAATTTGTTATAACAAATAAGTAATTTGTAATAAAAGATTACTTATTTGTTATAACATATTATCAATTTGTTATAACATATTATCAATTTGTCATAACAAATTACAAATTTGTTATAACAGATTAGTAATTTGTTATAACAAATTATTAATTTGTTATAACAGATTACTAATTTGTTATAACAAAATACTTATCTGTTAAAACAAATTAGTAAGTTGTTATTATATTAACAAATTATTATTAGCATACAAATATCATAGCACTGTATAGAAATTTCATGGCATTGCATTTTTATGCTAGTTTTTGATAAACTAAAATAAAATGTTTTATGATGATATGATATGATATTACATGATATGGTATGCTTTGCTAATTAATGATATTCTATGATGAATAGGAATCATATGATATGCTATAAGATTCCAATCCTATGCAATGTAATTTCAATGCTATTTTTTTTTAAAATTTCATAGCATAGCATTGGAATAACATTATATATCATTTGAATCTCATTCATCGTAGCACAGCATACCATATCATTAGGCGTTTCATTTCAAAATAGCATAGCATAGCATAGGAGTCTTACAGCATTGCATAGGGATCTCATATCATTGCTTATCAATAAGAATCTCAAAGCATAACATGCAATCTCATAGCACATCATAGTAAAAGATTGTAATAGATATTCATTAAATGATGGTCACTTCAAGCTATCTTTTACAATATAGCAAAGCATAAAATTTAAATCTCATAGCATAGCATTGGAATCTGATTACAAAACATTGGAATATCATAGCATATGATTTGGATTCTCTTTCCTCATATCATATCATATCATATCATATCATATCATATCATACCATACCATACCATACCATACCATATCATATCATATCATATCATATCATATCATATCATATCATATCATATCATATCATATCATATCATATCATATCATATCATATCATATCATATCATATCATCATAAAGCATTTAATTTCAATTCATCAACGAGTAGCATAAAAAATGTACGGAAGCCCATTTAGGACCTATCAAAAAATATTTTTGAATTTGATATAACGAATTCTTGAATTTGTTATAACGAATTTAAATCGTTTAAACAAATTGTGGAATCCGTAAAAACGAATTAAATTTGGTATAACAAATTTTAGGAATTCGTTATAACGAATTTAATCTGTTATAACAAAATTTATAAATTCGTTTTTACAAATTTTGAAATCTGTTTTAACAAATTAAATTTGAAAAAACGAATTCTTGAATTCGTTATTTCAAAGTTATAAATCGTATTTTCGGTTTTTAAAATCTGTTAAAACGTATTTTCATCCAATTTGTGATAACAAATTTCATATATTACGGGAACAAATTAAGCGGGGCGGACTTCATTTGCTCCATATAGGCGCACGTCGAAGTGCGCTGATCAATTGACCAACGTTAAAGGGCAAAATGGCAAATGAAGTAAACCGGTGTAAAAACATTCAAATTACTGAAGTACTGACGGGAGTTGATTTTATCGATTATTATTTATTTTATAATCAACGATATGTTATTTAGCATAACAAGTAATTTTTAATATCTATTTAAATTACGCACATTTTTATAGTATGAATTCTCGGACTTTTCCGACAAGAATTTCTAGAAAACCCAAATATGAATCATGTTGTGTAATTTTTAAAGATATAATTAATTCCATCAAACTGTGTATCAGTAATCGGAATATTTCTAAAAATTGTACACATGTCTGGATGCAAGCAATATTGAACTCTAGTATCGTTCAACCAGACGCTCGGCTGTCTCCGTTAATCTCTCTGCTTGTCGGAGATTTACGGAGACAGCCGAGCGTCTGGTTGAACGCTCTGGCGTAGGAATACATACGACTACAAACAATATCTAAATTGTTCGTACTATTTAAAATCTGACTATTTTCAAGGTATTTATAAATACGTTTTCTTGAAAAACAATAGTTCACCATACACTGTACATTACACCGCATTCATCTATTATTTCAAGAACTAACTCTTGTTAGCGGTGTTGATTTGTGCTTAGGTCCAAACATTGTTTCACTTTCGGTTTGCCAGAGTAACTGCATAGGAGAGTTGATTAAAATCAACTCCCAAAAATGTAGGAACATATTGTCACAGCTGTTGGTGTAACCATGGTAACAGATGTAACTATTCCAAAAGACACCTTTCTTTATGGGCTTTGCTAGAATTCCTACATAGATAGGAACTGTTAAATATATAACAACGCAATTTCACCAAAAGTACTAGGAAATACAGATTTTTACGGGTTTCTGCGCAAAATTTTAAATCAATGCTATCAATCAATTAGCATGCTGATTTATTAACAAATATCTGCATTTTTCATCTCATTTTATCTACATTCCACATATTTTTTGCATTTAAAATGTGTGGAAAGCTACTGCAGATATAGCACCATAACACAGACAGGGTACTCAAAGGTTAAATCACGAGTTTTAATTGTGACGTCACAAACGTTGAACGCTGTTAAGTGCAACGTTACAAACGAAAATCAAATATCACGCTTGTGGCTGTTACAGTTGCTCTTCCATTAATTTGAACTTACCCATAGGATAATACATAATTTTGATGTAAAATTCACATTTGCAGACAAGGCAAGACGGTAAACAAAATGTAAATATAAGCATTAAATCCTTATTTTTTGAAAGATATAGTCTCATAACTGCAACGGTGTGTGCAAACAAATTTTCATAACGCGCTAACCCGCGTTATTCAATTTGTATGCACACACCGTTGCAGTTATAAGACTATATCTTTCAAAAAATAAGGATTCAATACTTAAACATCACCAAACTGTGAGATTACGTCATACTTAAAAAAGCAGGTGAATTCCACGCCGGTCTGGCATAGAATTGATAATATTTTATATAACGTAACCAGGCATTATATAATTATGTGCGCATGCGTGAACCAACTTTTCATCGGGATCGGTAAACGTTTAGAAGGAAATTCGAAAGCTTTTTGGAGGGACTTCGAACTTATATATGTGCAATAGAAAGGAAAAGAAAATGCAATTTTTATATCATATAGTCATTAAAAGTGATAAAAATGTTATGTATATTTGTTTTTACATCTAAATATTTGAGCGAACAATAAAAGCAATGCTACAGAAAAACAACAGACACATAGCATCAGAGGGAGGTGGCAGCTTTCCCCCTCCCCCAACTTGTTCTTGCAGCAAACATTTTTCTTTAATTTACATATAAAAAAAGTGAATTAACATGAAGTTGCCCCCAAAGGTTTTGGGAGCATATCAAAAATTGAAGTGTAAGGGTGCAAATAAACTGTGAAGTTGAAGTTAAAGGTACACTTAGTCCCCCTACCCCCACTGATTAGGATTTTCAAATTTTTGAGAGGTATTTTTTTTTTGGCATGTTAAGCTTTTTTGGATGGATCTGGCCCCAACCTCCTTTTTGCCACAATGCTACGTGCCTGAACAAAATATCATGGTTTCATTACAAACCGTATACCAGTAAAAAAGATTTTGGGTTTATATGTAAACCAATATTATCTCTTGCATTTTGTGCCGTTCACCAGGTTCTATAAACACCTTAGCTCGGATTCAATTACGAATTCAAGGTTAGGAGGGTGAGTTGAATAATTTATTTTGTTTTTCTTTTTCTCAGGGGTAATAAGAGGGGATGGGTGGGATGGTCAGGACTCCGACTCCTTGTAGATCTATCCATGACCCAGTAGTAGAGTTTGTTTGCCAACAGGTCCTTATACACATAAAAAGGGTCATTAAACGTATCACCTTGGTTTTTAAACCTATCACCAGGGTCAGTATACCTATCACCAGGGTCAGAATATGTATCACCAGGGTCTGTGTGCCAATCACCTGGTTCAGTATACCCATGAACAGGGTCTCACTACCCATCACCAGGGTCAGTGTATGTATCACCATGATCTATGTGCCCATTACCAGAGTCGGTTTATATATCACCAGGGTCTCAATTCCTACACTGTACCACCAGGGTGTATCACAAGGGTTAGTGTGTCATTAAACAGGGTCAGTATACCAATAACCAGGTTCAGTGCCCATATCCAAGGTCTCAATACCTATCGCCAGGGTCAGTGTACGTATTACCATACGTATTACCATGGTCAGTGAGCCCACACTAGGGTCTATATAACCATAACCAGAGTCAGAATACCCATCACCATGGTTTCAATACCTATCAACAGGGTCGGTGTACGTATTACCTTGGTCTGTTTGGCCATCACCAGGGTCTCAATACCTATCACGAGGGTCAGAGTACGTATCACCAGGGTTTGTCTGCCCACCACCAGAGTCTGTATAGCTATAACCTGGGTTAGTTTACCGATAACCAAGGTCTCAATATCTATTACCAGGGTCAGTGTACGTATCACCAGGATCTGTGTGCCAATCACCAGGGTCAGTAGACCCATCACCAGGGTCAGAATACGTATCACCAGGATCTGTGTGCCCATCACCAGGGTCAGTATACCCATCAACAGGGTCTCACTTCCCAACACCTGGGTCAGTGTATGTATCACCAGAGTCTGTGTGCCCATTACCAGAGTCAGTTTACCTATCACCAGGGTCTCAATACCTATCACCAGGGTCTGTATACTAGTACTTATCACCAGGGTCAGAGTGCATATCACCATGGTCAGTATATCCATCACCAGTATCAGTTTACCTATAATTAAGGTCAGTGTAAGTATCACCAGAGTCTAAATACGCAAAACCAAAGTAATTATACATTTCACCAGGGTCTCAATATCTATCACAAGATAGGTATTGAGACATTGGTGATGGGCACCCAGATCCTAGTGATATGTATATTGACCATGGTGATATGCATTGAGACCCTAGTGATGGGCAAACAGACGCTGGTGATACGCACACTGACCCTGGTCATATGTATTGAGATCCTGGTGATGGGTCTACTAACCCTGGTAATTGGCACACAGACCCTTGGTGATACGTAAACTGGACAAACAAACCCTGGTGATACGTACTCTGACCCTGGTGATAGGCATATAGACCCTGATGATACGTACACTGACCATGGAGATAGGTATTAAGACCCTGACGATGATTAGGTGGATTTCTGGTTATGGGTACACAGACCCTGGTGATGGGCACCCAGATCCTAGTGATATGTATATTGACCTTGGTGATATGCATTGAGACCCTAGTGATGGGCTCACAGACGCTGGTGATACGCACACTGACCCTGGTCATATGTATTGAGACCCTGGTGATTGGCACACAGACCCTGGTGATACGTAAACTGGACAGACAAACCCTGGTGATACGTACTCTGACCCTGGTGATAGGCATATAGACCCTGATGATACGTACTCTGACCATGGTGATAGGTATTAAGACCCTGACGATGGTTAGGTGGATTTCTGGTTATGGGTATACAGACCCTAGTGATGGGCACACAAACCCTAGTAATATGTACTCTGACCCTGGTGATGGGTATAATGACCCTGGTGATGGGCACACAGATCATGGTGATACGTACACTAACCCTGGTGAGACCCTGGTGATAGGTATACTGACTCTAGTTATGTGTATACAGACCCTGGTGATGGGCACACAGACCTTGGTGAGGGGTCATGGATAGATCTACAAGTAGTCGGTGTCCTGACCACCCCTACCCCCATAACCCCTGACAAGAAAAGAAAAACAAAATAAATTATCCATCTCTCCCCCTCCTAACCTTGAATTTTTTTTAATTGAAACTAAGGTTAGGTGTTTATAGAACCTGGTGAATGGCACAATACTGGAGATAATATTAGTTTATATATAAACCCAATTCTTTCTTACTAGTATATGTAACGAAACCATGATATTTTGTTCAAACAGGTGGCATATGTAGTAGAAAAGTAGAAAGGGAGGCGACTCACCCAAAAATTCTTTACATGCAAAATAAAAAAGAAAAAAGAAAAAACTTCTCAAAAATTCGAAAATCGTAAACCAAACCGTGGGGGTAGCTATAAAAGGCTAAGTGTATCTTAAACTTCAATTTCACTGTTTATTTCCTCCCGTTCACTTCAATTTTTTACTGCTTTAAAAATCATGGGGGCAACTCCATGTTAATTTACATCTTTATATGTAAATTTATGAAAATGTTTGCTTCGAGCAAAAGTGGTTGGGGGGGGCAGGCCTCCCCTGACTTCCTGCCACCCCCCCCCCCCACACTTCTTTGAAGCTACGTGCCTGTTGTTTTCCTGTAACATTGCCTTTATTGTCCTCTCAAATATTTAATCAGTTTCTTTTAGCATAAACCAAATCTACATAACATTCTTATCACTTTTAATGACTGATGATATAAAAATCGAGATGAAAAATGCAGATATTTATTAATAAATCAGCATCCTCATTGATTGATAGCATTGATGTAACAAATTGTTAAAATTTTGCGCAGAAACCTGTAAAAGAATCTGTATTTCCTGGTACTTTGGTGAAACTGCGTTGATACATATTTAACAGTTCCTATCTATGTAGGAATTCAAGCAAAGCCCATAAAGAAAGGTGTCTTTTGGAATTGTTACTTCTGTCACCATGGTTACACCAACAGCTGTGACAATATGTTCCTACATTTTTGTTTTTACACCGGTTTACTTCATTTGCCATTTTGCCCTTTATCGTCGGTCAATTGATCAGCGCATTTCGGCGTACGCCTATATGGGACAAATGACATCCGCCCCGTTTAATTTGTTCCCGCAATATATGAAATTTGTTATTACAAATTGGATGAAAATACGTTTTAACAGATTTTAAAAACCGAAAATACGAATCATAACTTTGAAATAACAAATTCAAGAATTCGTTTTTTCTAATTTAATTTGTTAAAACAGATTTCAAAATTTGTAAAAACGAATTCATAAACTTTGTTATAACAGATTAAATTCGTTATAACGAATTCCTAAAATTTGTTATAACAAATTTAATTCGTTATTACGGATTCCACAATTTGTTAAAACGATTTAAATTTGTTTTAACAAATTCAAGAATTCGTTAAATCAAATTCAAAAATATTTTTTGATAGGTCCTAAATGGGCTTCCGTAAAAATGCAATGCTATGAGATTTCTATGCAATGCTATGAAATTTCTATGCTATATATAATTTGTTATAACAAATTATTAATTTGTTATAACAAACTAATAATTTGTTAATAATTTGTTAAAACAAATTACTAATCTGTTATAACATAATATTAATGTGTTATAACAAATTGATAATTTGTTATAACAAATTAATAATCTGTTATTATATAAATAGTGCCTGCTTGGGAGGGTACCAGTTGAAATTGACACCCTGAGAAAACCATTGTCAACCGACGCGAAGCGGAGAGCGTCGGTTGACAAAGGTTTTCGAGGGGTGTCAATTTCAACTGGTACCCTCCCAAACAGGCACTATTTATTTTATTATACTGAATGTCTTAATTTTATGGCAAATTTTACTGCTTTTATATAGAAAAGACGTGAGTTCTACGGCGAACCGTACGCGCATAATTTACGCGCATGTAACAATTCGTTCTATCGACCCGTTGCCAAGTGTGTTGCTAACGCTGAGGGTATGGGAACGGATTGTCAACTGCGTCTAAACCAATCAGATTTCAGTATTTAACATGAAAGTATAATAAAACAAATTATTATTTTGTTATAACAAATTGATAATCTGTTATAAAAAATTATTAATCTGTTATAACAAATTGATAATTGGTTATAACAAATTATAAAATATCAATTTGTTATAAAAAATTGATAATTTGTTATAACAGATTAGCAATTTTTTGTAACAGTTTAATAATTTGTTATAACAGATTATTAATTTGTTATAATAGATTATCAATTTATTATAACAAATTATCATTTGTTATAACAGATTAGTAATTTGTTATAACAAAGTATCAATTTGTTATAACAGATTAGTAGTTTGTTATAACAGATTATCAATTTGTTATAACAGATTATCATTTTGTTATAACAAGTTCTTAACATGTATTAACAGATTAGCAATTTGTTGTAACATATTTAATAATTTGTTATAACAGATTATCAATTTGTTATAATAGATTATCAATTTATTATAACAAATTATCATTTGTTATAACAGATTAGTAGTTTGTTATAACAGATTATCAATTTGTTATAACAGATTATCAATTTGTTATTACAAGTTCTTAACATTTATTAACAGATTAGTAATTTGTTATAACGGATGATCAATTTGTTATAACAGATTATCAATTTGTTATAACAAATTGGTAATTTGTTATAACAGATTAATAATTTTTTATAACAGATTAATAATTTGTTATTACAGATTAATAATTTAACAAATTACTAGATATAACAAATTAATAATTTGTTAATAACAAATTAATAATTTGTTATATCATGTTATCAATTTGTTATAACAAATTACTTATTTGTTTTAACAAATTATTCATAGCATAAAATATCATAGCACTGCATAGAAGTCTCATAGCATTGCATTTTTATGCTATTCTTTGATAAACTTAAATGAAATGGTTTTATATATTCATAAGATATTACATGATATGGTATGCTTTGCTAGGTTATGTTATGCTATGATGAATGATAATTAAATGACATGCTATAAGATTTCAATAACAAATTAATAATTTGTTATATCAATTTATCAATTTGTTATAACAAATTACTTATTTGTTTTAACAAATTATTAATAGCATAAAATATCATAGCACTGCATAGAAGTCTCATAGCATTGCATTTTTATGCTATTCTTTGATAAACTTAAATGAAATGGTTTTATATATTCATAAGATATTACATGATATGGTATGCTTTGCTAGGTTATGTTATGCTATGATAATTGATAATTAAATGACATGCTATAAGATTTCAATGCTATGCAATGTAATTCCAATGTTATGTTTTTTACATTTCATAGCAAACCATTGGAATTACATTATATACCATTAGAATCTTATAGCATATAATTTTACTCTCATTTATTATAGCATAGATCATTAAGCGGTTTATGTCAATTCAAAATAGCATTGCATAGGAATTCTACAGCACTGCATAGGAATCTCATATCATTGCCTATCATTGGGAATCTCAAAGCATTACTTGTAATCTCATAGCACCGCATAGCATAAGATTGAAATAGATATGCATAAAATGACGGTCACTTCAAGCTATCTTTTACAATAAGCAAAGCATAAGATATAAATCTCATAGCATAGCATATGAATATGATTACATAACATTGAAATATCAAAGCATATCATTTGATTCTCTTTCATCATATCATATTATATCTTGTCAAATCATATCATCATAAAGCATTTCATTTCAATTTATCAAAGAATAGCATAAAATGCAATGCTATGAAATTTCTATGCAATGCTATGAGATTTCTATGTTATAAATAATTTGTTAAAACAAATTAATATGAAATGCTTTATGATTCCTATGCTATGCTATTTAAAATTGAAATAAAGCATTTAATGATGAGGTATGCTATGCTATGATGAATGAGATCCAAATCATATGCTATAAGATTCCAATGGTATATATTGGAATTCCAATGCTATACTATGGAATTTAAATAACATAGCATTGGAATTACATTGCATTGGAATCTTATAGTATATCAATTGATTATCATTTATCATAGCATAACGAAACCTAGCATAGTATACCATATCATGTAACATCATATCATCATATAAATAAAAAGGATTTCATTTAAGTTTATCAAAGAATAGCATACTATGCAATGCTATGAGATTTCTATACAGTGCTATGGTATTTTTATGCTATTATTAATTTGTTAAAAAAAAATTAATAATTTGTTTAAACAAATTGATAACTCGTTATAACAAATTATTAATTTATTATATCAAATTAGTAATTTGTTATAACAAATTGATAATCTGTTATAACAAATCAATAATTTGTTATAACAAATTACTAATCTGTTAAAACAAATTAATAATTTGTTATATCAAATAAGAAATGTGTTATAACAAATTGATAATCTGTTATAACAAATTAATAATCTGTTATAAAAAATTAATAATAATAATAAGCGTCCGCCTTGTGTGTTTTAAAACTTTTTTTCAGTATGTATTTAGTATGTACGGAAGCCCATTTAGGACCTATCAAAAAATATTTTTGAATTTGATATAACGAATTCTTGAATTTGTTAAAACGAATTTAAATCGTTTTAACAAATTGTGGAATCCGTTATAACGATTTAAATTTGTTATAACAAATTTTAGGAATTCGTTATAACGAATTTAATCTGTTATGACAAATTGTATGAATTCGTTTTTACAAATTTTGAAATCTGTTTTAACAAATTAAATTTGAAAAAACGAATTCTTGAATTCGTTATTTCAAAGTTATGAATCGTATTTTCGGTTTTTAAAATATGTAAAAACGTATTTTCATCCAATTTGTGATAACAAATTTCATATATTGCGGGAACAAATTAAACGGGGCGGACTTCATTTGTCCCATATAGGCGTAAGTCGAAGTGCGCTGATCAATTGACCAACGTTAAAGGGAAAAATTGCGAATGAAGTAAACCGTTGTAAAAACAAAAATGTAGGAACATATTGTCACAGCTGTTGGTGTAACCATGGTAATAGATGTAACTATTCCAAAAGACACCTTTCTTTATGGGCTTTGCTAGAATTCCTGCATAGATAGGAACTGTTAAATATGTAACAACGCAATTTCACCAAAAGTATTAGGAAATACAGATTTTTTTTACGGGTTTCTGCGCAAAATTTAAAATCAATGCTATCAATCAATGAGCATGCTGATTTATTAACAAATATCTACATTTTTCATCTCATTACATCACCAATCTGTGAGATTACGTCATACTTAAAAAAGCGGTGAATTCCACGCTGGTCTGGCATAGAATTAATAATATTTTATATAACGTTAACGTAACCAGGTATTATATAATTATGTGCGCATGCGTGAACCAACTTTTCATCGAGATCGGTAAACGTTTAGAAGGAAATTCGAAAGCTTTTTGGAGAGACTTCGAACTTATATATGTGCAATAGAAAGGAAAGGAAAATGCAATTTTTATATCACATAGTCATTAAAAGTGATCAAAATGTTATGTATATTTGGTTTTACACCTAAATATTTGAGCGGACAATAAAAGCAATGCTACAAGAAAACAACAGACAGATAACATCAGATGGAGGGGTCAGCTTTTCCTCTCCCCTAATTTGTTCTTGCAGCAAACATTTTTCTTTAATTTACATATAAAAAAGTGAATTAACATGGAGTTGCCCCCAAAGTTCTTGGGAGCATATCAAAAATTGAAGTGGAAGGGTGGAAATTGAAGTTAAAGGTACACTTAGTCCCCCTACCCCGGCTGATTAGGATTTTCAAATTTTTGAGAGGTATTTTTTTATTTAGCATGTTAAGATTTTTTGTATAGGTCTGGCCCCAACCCCCTTTTTGCCACAATGCTACGTGCCTGAACAAAATACCATGGTTTCATTAGAAACCGTATACCAGTAAAAAGACTTGGGTTTATATATAAACCAATATTATCTCTTGCATTTTGTGGCGTTCATCAGGTTCTATAAACATCTTAGCTCGGATTCAATTACAAATTCAAGGTAAGGGAGGTGAGATTGATAATACATTTTGTTTTTCTTTTTCTCATGGGTAATAAGAGGGGATGGGTGGGATGGTCAGGACTTTGACTCCTTGCAGATCTATCCATGACCCATTAGTAGGGTCTATTTGCTAACAGGTCTTTATACACATAAAAAGGGTCATTAAACGTATCACCTTGGTTTTTAAACCTATCACCAGGGTCAGTATACCTATCACCAGGGTCAGAATACGTATCACCAGGGTCACAGACCCTAGTAATATGTACTCTTACCCTGGTGATGGGTATACTGACCCTGGTGATTGGCACACAGATCATGGTGATACGTCAATAGCCCTGGTGAGACCCTGGTGATATGTATACTGACCCTAGTTATGTGTATACAGACCCTGGTGATGGGCACACAGACCTTGGTGAGGGGTCATGGATAGATCTACAAGTAGTCGGTGTCCTGACCACCCCTACCCCCATAACCCCTTACAAGAAAAGAAAAACAAAATAAATTTTCCTTTTCTCCCCCTCCTAACCTTGGATTTTTTTTAAAATTGAAACTAAGGTTAGGTGTTTATAGAACCTGGTGAATGGCACAATGCAAGAGATAATATTGGTTTATATATAAACCCAATTCTTTCTTACTAGTATATGTAACGAAACCATGATATTTTGTTCAAACAGGTAGCATAGTAGAAAAGTAGAAAGGGAGGAAATTCACCCAAAAATTCTTTACATGCAAAAAAAAAAAAAAAAAAAATACTACTCAAAAATTCGAAAATCGTAAACCGTGAGGGTAGCTACGAAAGGCTAAGTGTACCTTAAACTTCAATTTCACTGTTTATTTCCTCCCGTTCACTTCAATTTTTTACATGCTTTAAAAATCATGGGGGCAACTCCAAATTAATTCACTTCTTTATATATATGTAAATTTAAGAAAATGTTTGCTTTGAGCAAAAGTGGGGTGGGGGGACAGGCCTCCTCCGTCTTCCTGCCCCCCCCCCCCCCCTCATCCCCCCAACACTTCTTTGAAGCTACGTGCCTGTTGTTTTCCTGTAACATTGCCTTTATTGTCCTCTCAAATATTCAATCAATTTTCTTTTTAGCATAAACCAAATCTACATTACATTTTTATCACTTTTAATGACTATATGATATAAAAATCTCGTTTTCCTTTTTTTTTTATTGCACATATATCAGTTCAAACTTCCTTCAAAAAGCTTTCGAATTTCCTTCCAAACGTTTACCGATCCCCATTGGATGTTGGTTCACGCATGCGCACATCCTAGTTATAAT
Organism: Magallana ariakensis; assembly: GCA_020458035.1. Taxonomy (NCBI): domain Eukaryota; kingdom Metazoa; phylum Mollusca; class Bivalvia; order Ostreida; family Ostreidae; genus Magallana; species Magallana ariakensis. The sequence continues at coordinate 26,841,630 of CM035819.1, read as the reverse complement.
GCCTGGTTACGTTATATAAAATATTATCAAATCTATGCCAGACCGGCGTGGAATTCACCGCTTTTTTAAGTATGACGTAATCACACAGTTTGATGATGTAATGAGATGAAAAATGCAAATATTTGTTAATAAATCAGAATCTTCATTGATTGATGGCATTGATTTTACAAATTGTGGAAATTTTGCGCAGAAACCTGTAAAAAATTGTTTTTTCTTGTACTTCTGGTGAAATTGTGTTGTTACATATATTTAACAGTTCCTATCTATGTAGGAATTCTAGCAAAGCTCATAAAGAAAGGTGTCTTTTGTAGTTGTTACATCTGTCACCATGGTTACACCAACAGCTGTGATAATATGTTCCTCCATTTTTGTTTTTACACCGGTTTACTTCATTTGCCATTTTGCCTTTTAACGTCGGTCAATTGATCAGCGCATTTCGGCGTACGCCTATATATGACAAATTAAGTCCGCCCCGTTTAATTTGTTCCCGCAATATATGAAATTTGTTATCACAAATTGAATGAAAATACGTTTTAACAGATTTTAAAAGCCTAAAACACGAATCATAACTTTGAAATAACGAATTTAAGAATTCGTTATTTTAAATTTAATTTGTTAAAACAGATTTCAAAATTTGTAAAAACGAATTCATAAAATTTGTTATAACAGATTAAATTCGTTATAACGAATTCCTAAAATTTGTTATAACAAATTTAATTCGTTATTACGGATTCCACAATCTGTTAAAACGATTTAAATTCGTTTTAACAAATTCAAGAATTCGTTATATCAAATTCAAAATTTTTTTTTGATAGGTCCTAAATGGGCTTCCGTAAGTATGTATTCACTCAACAAAATTTCGAAGTGTTCACCTCTAAATATAGAACAATTTGAAAATCACAAAATAAAATATGAAATTTCCAAAATATCGTAAACGATGTGTCTTCTTAAAATAGTGCAGAATTCATAATACCGATTGAAAATAATTACCCGTGACCTCAAACCTCAAAACAAGGTACATGTATTTTGCAGCATGTGCTTCATGTCACTCTTTGCGACTGATATTAGTCTTTATAAACAGTCGCAAATGTAAAACACTTAAAATGGGCAGAATAGCCATTGTGAAACGAATCAGGGCGGTTGAAATGTTGGTGTCTGGATTATTCTTATGACAAGATGTACTCACTTTTAAGTTACTGGTCATTTCGTCCATTGTTCTAAACATTTGGCAATCCGTATAAAATAAAATTTTAAAGATAAATTTCTACAAGTACACATCTTTTCCACCGGCAACCCAGAACAGCCCATTTTCTTTCTGCCCAACAATATCCCCATAACGAAAGATAATTAATATTCCTGCGCGAGTTAATTACCTGTTATAGCCCATTATTCTGATCATTATAATAATTAATATTGAACAAAAAATGGGAATATTTCTCTTTTTTCTTAAAGGCGCTAAGATATTTCAAAATGTATGTTATTACAATTAACATACATCGTGACATTTGGTAAATCTACTGTCAATGACGTCTTCAAACTCAATAAAATAATTATTCATTCAACCATTTCTTAAGTGCAATAATATTAGATAGTTTAATGTTACATTTGTTTGATAAAAACCAGTGAATTATATATATATAAATTACAAGTATTTTTTCTGGTATATAGAGATATTGTCTATTGCATGGTTTTATCATTGAAGCATAGCGTAGTCCCGGAGTTTTATGTGAGAATAAAAAAAAACTAGTGTTGTGTTAAGCCACTTAGCGTAAATTCATTGAAAATTCAAAGTTTTATAAAAAAACAACTGATACAGGCATAAATTATTCAGATACTTTCATCTTCATGACAAATGAGAAATATAAATGGGTTTCAGTCTAGGTTTTGCAATTACTTTTGCACTGGATCTTGCTATGTAGCTATAGGTACGTACTTTAACCATACGTCTAATATTAATTAATACATGTACGCATGTGACTGCTTTTTAGACTTTTTGTGCAAAAGCGATCCAGGGTGGGATACGCCAACAATATTAATTATTATATTACAAACAGGTAACTACACTGAACACAATGGCCATTCAACAATATAGCGGTCTCGTTGCCTTCCTGTGCTTCAGTGGATTCGTTCATTCCCAGACACCTGATGATTTGAAAAGCCTTAAAAACTACCTATTTGATCACTACGACCCTCGTCTCCGCCCCATTCAGGACCAGACAGAGACAATCTTTCTTGACATCAGTATGTCCCTGTTGAGCATCAATGACGTGGATGAAGTCAACAAAAAACTTGTGACCACAGGGAACCTATACGTGTCATGGAGAGATGAGGTCTTGCAGTGGAGCATGGATCTCTGGAACAATACCGATTATCTCAACGTGCCTCAGGTATACTTTTTTCATGTCTGTACTGTAGAAAAGGGAAGATCTTTTGAACATTAATTTTAAAATTTGACGTATGTTTTGAAATTTTCAAAATTCACTACCTTTGGCTACATAATTTGTTGAAAAAATACAATGAAGTGTAAAATTTGGATTTAAAAAAGCCATCCCAATTTCAACCCTTTTCTGAATTTCTCAGTAATGGATGGAAATCTATTGAAATTTTTATCATTTAAGATAAAAAAAAAACCCAACAAAATGGAGGTACCATAGCGGTTTATATCATCGTGAAAACACAGTTAACTTTATACATTTAGTGTAATTTCTTTTTCTTACCTAAAAGTATTTCTATTTAATCAATTTAGGATGATGTTTGGAAGCCAGACTTGGTCCTGAAAAATGGTTTTACAAGATTTAAAGAAATGGGACAAAGCTTTAACTATGTTTATTTGGACCATAATGGCACCGTTCACTGGAGACCGTACGAGGTGTTTGAAACTCGCTGTTCCATTGACATCACTTACTTTCCCTACGACACACAAATATGCAAAATAACATTCATAGTCTGGGCCTATCTTCCAGGAGAAGTGAACATTATTGAGTCATCCTATGGGATACATTTCTTCGAATACGAGGAAAATAGTGTTTGGACTATAATAGAAACAAACTCTTTCCTGAAAACATTTTCTGGCGAATCCGAAATTAGCTTCACCATTACTTTACAGCGGAAGCCTCAGTATTACGTCATCAACATAATTCTACCAATCGTCTGTCTTGGTTTCATGGGTTTGCTGGCGTTTGTGGTACCCTCGGATGCAGGAGAGAAAATGTCGTACTCAGTGACTGTATTTTTATCATTCGCGGTATTTCTGACCATAATTAGTGCCCAATTACCGGCGAATTCAGAAACCACGTCTTTACTAAGTCTGTATCTTGTTTTTCAAATGATTTTAGGTGCACTTATTCTCGTCATTTTGTCAGTCCAATTACTATTGCATTACAGGAAAAACAACCAAGATATATCCAGATTCTTCGTGGGTGTTGTCAATGCTGAGCGCTGTTTGAGATGCCGAAGGAAATGCCATCATTCAAGAAAAGTGCAGACATGCTTTGTTGAAAACGAAATGCTACCTGAAAGCAGAATCGACTGGCATGACGTCACATCCGCAATCGATTTCTTTTGCTTTTGGATATTCTTAATCATTAACATAACTGCGACTGTGATGCTTTTTTTTATCATTTCAAGACCTTAGTTGACTGATGGTCTTTATTTTCAGAAATCGTTCGAAAAACACCATGTAACGGAACTTTTTCACAAAACACATATTTACAACGTATTTATGACAATTACGATCGATAGTCTGATGTTCAACAATATACTGAGGAATGGGTCTTGTCAAATTAAGATTAATAAAAATATGAAAAGTACATGTATATTAATTTTGCTTGAAATAATGTTCATTTTACATTAAGATGATAGAAATTTTAAAATTAATATGTTCTGTTCTTCTCACAGTTGTATACTTCAGCATAAAAATAGTCAATATCTTGCGGAAACTAGATTTTTGGCGACACAGTGGCGAAGGATATCGCATGCTTTATTAGGCCATTGCAAGTTTTTTCTTTGTTTAGCGTCCACCCAAAACTCAAAATCCTATCTTTCTATCAGGAAAAAACCCACAAACCTTAGAAAAAACACACATGGATAAAGAGAAGAATGTTGGATGGATAAAGAGAGGGTTGTTGGATGGATAAAGAGTATAATTAAGAATAATTATAACAGAATAAATATAAGTCAGATACTAGTATTTTCGTTTAAAAAAAATTCTACATGAAAAAAAAAAATCAAAATTCCTAGTCCCTAATAACATGTACAAATAAAATGTGCAGTTACCTTGAGAGCATAACAAATACATTGTATAACAGTTACTGTTATTCTACATTATCTATCATTTTCTATGATAACCTGACTGAATTGATACAATTATTTGATTATGCTTACTAAACAATGATTTTTTTTCTGACGTGTTCAGCATCATTATGTATAACATGGTATAAAACGTATACATGTATGAATCAAATGTTTGCATGAAAATTTACAAGTAAATAGAATTCAAACTTGTTCAATAGATTTACAAAAGTAATACATGAACATGTAAATGAAAATAAAAGTATTGAATAAAAAAAAATCATGCAGGTATGTAAATCAGGAAAATATTAAATCATTCTGTCTTTGGTTTCTGGTTCCTGTTGGTTTTTATCCATTTGATGGCTTTGAATAATGATCCCAGAATTGGTAGTCCAATGGGTAGGAAAAGGGGAATATAGATGGCAAATCTGTTCAAGAGATGACCGGTTTAAATCATTTTACAAACCTCTGAATACTCAAGTTCATTTCACCAGGTCCCAAATAGTTGGGGAACAAATTAACTTGTTACAGGTATGCACTTTTATTGCAAAAATAACAAGAGGCCCAGGGGCCACATCGCTCACCTGAGGAACAATAGCCTTAACTCTGATCAAATTAGCATACAGTATCAAAATCAAAATATCTTGACAACTAAGTACAGTAGATATTGCTCAAAAAATTTAAAATATCTGCCGATTTTTATCCACATATTTTTATAGTAAATACCAAGCCCCTTTTGTTGTTGTACCTGTAAGATTTTTCTCTATTCCTATATAACCCTCCCCCCTCTTTGTGGCCCCACTTTTCTCTAGGGAATCATGGTTTCATCAAACTTTAATCTGCACAACCCGTGCTTTCACACAAGTTACTGTTTTTTGGACTAAAAACTTTCCGAGAATATTTTTAAAGATTTTTTCTATATATTCCTATGTAAAAAATTCATCTCCCCATTGTGGCCCCGCCATACCCCCGGGGACCATGATTTAAACAAACTTAAATCTACACTATCTGAGGATGCCTCCACACAAGTTTGAGCTTTTCTGGCCAAATAGTTTTTAAGAAGATTTTTAAAGATTTTCTCTATAAATTCTTATGTAAAAATTCATCCCCCAATTGTGGACCCACCCTACCCCTGGGGACCATGATTTTTAACAAACTTGAATCTCCACTATCTGTGGATGCTTCCACTACAATTTGAGCTTTTTTTGGACCAATAGTTTTTGAGAAGAAGATTTTTAAAGATTTTCTCAATATATTCCTATGTAAAAATTCATCCCCCATTGTGGCCCCACCCTACCCCTGGGGACCATGATTTAACCAAAATTGAATCTACACTATCTGAGGATGCTTCCACTCAAATTTGAGCTTTCCTGGCCAAATAGTTTTTAAGAAGAAGATTTTTAAAGATTTTCTCGATATATTCCTATGTAAAAATTCATCTCCCAATTGTGGACCCACCCTTCCCCTGGGGACCATGATTTAAACAAACTTGAATCTACACTATCTGAGGATGCTTCCACTCCAATTGGAGCTTTTCTGGCCTAATAGTTTTTGAGAGGAAGATTTTTAAAGATTTTCTCTATATATTCCCATGTTAAAATTCATCCCCCATTGTGGCCCCACCCTTCCCCCGGGGACCATGATTTAAACAAACTTGAATCTACACTATGTGAGGATGCTTCCGCTCAAATTTGAACTTTTCTGGTCAAATAGTTTTTGAGAAGAGGATTTTTATAAATTTTCTCTTTATATTACTTTGTAAAAATTCATCCCCCATTGTGGCCCCACCCTACCCCCGGGGACCATGATTTAATCAAACTTGAATCTACACTATCTGAGGATGCTTCCACTCAAATTGGATCATTTCCGGACTAATAGTTTTGGGAAGAAGATTTTTAAAGATTTTCTCTTTATATTCCTATGTAAAAATTCATACCCCCCCCCCCCCATGGTGGCCCCACCCAACCCCCGGGGACCATGATTTAAACAAACTTGAATCTACACTATCTGAGTATGCTTCCGCTCAAATTGGAGCATTTCTGGCCTAATAGTTTTTGAGAAGATTTTTATTTAAAGATTTTTTTATATATATATTATGTACAAATTCATCCCCCCATTGTGGACCCACCCTACCCCTGGGGACCATGATTTTTAACAAACTTGAATCTCCACTATCTGTGGATGCTTCCACTACAATTTGAGCTTTTTTGGACTAATAGTTTTTGAGAAGAAGATTTTTAAAGATTTTCTCAATATATTCCTATGTAAAAATTCATCCCCCATTGTGGCCCCACCCTACCCCTGGGGACCATGATTTAACCAAACTTGAATCTACACTATCTGAGGATGCTTCCACTCAAATTTGAGCTTTCCTGGCCAAATAGTTTTTAAGAAGAAGATTTTTAAAGATTTTCTCGATATATCCCTATGTAAAAATTCATCTCCCATTGTGGACCCACCCTTCCCCTGGGGACCATGATTTAAACAAACTTGAATCTACACTATCTGAGGATGCTTCCACTCCAATTGGAGCTTTTCTGGCCTAATAGTTTTTGAGAGGAAGATTTTTAAAGATTTTCTCTATATATTCCCATGTTAAAATTCATCCCCCATTGTGGCCCCACCCTTCCCCCGGGGACCATGATTTAAACAAACTTGAATCTACACTATGTGAGGATGCTTCCGCTCAAATTTGAACTTTTCTGGTCAAATAGTTTTTGAGAAGAGGATTTTTATAAATTTTCTCTTTATATTACTTTGTAAAAATTCATCCCCCATTGTGGCCCCACCCTACCCCCGGGGACCATGATTTAATCAAACTTGAATCTACACTATCTGAGGATGCTTCCACTCAAATTGGATCATTTCCGGACTAATAGTTTTGAGAAGAAGATTTTTAAAGATTTTCTCTTTATATTCATATGTAAAAATTCATACCCCCCCCCCCCATGGTGGCCCCACCCAACCCCCGGGGACCATGATTTAACCAAAATTGAATCTACACTATCTGAGTATGCTTCCGCTCAAATTGGAGCATTTCTGGCCTAATAGTTTTTGAGAAGATTTTTATTTAAAGATTTTTTTCTCTATATATTCCCATGTTAAAATTCATCCCCCATTGTGGCCCCACCCTTCCTCCGGGGACCATGATTTAAACAAACTTGAATCTCCACTATCTAAGGATGCTTCCATTTAAATTTGAGCTTTTCTGGCCTAATAGTTTTTGAGAGGAAGATTTTTAAAGATTTTCTCTATATATTCCTTTGTAAAAATTCATCCCCCCATTGTGGCCCCACCCTACCCCCGGGGACCATGATTTAAACAAACTTCAATCTACACTATCTGAGGATGCTTCCGCTCAAATTTGAACTTTTCTGGTCAAAAAGTTTTTGAGAAGAGGATTTTTATAAATTTTCTCTATATATTCCTATGTAAAAATTCATCCCCCATTGTGGCCCCACCCTACCCCCGGGGACCATGATTTAATCAAACTTAAATCTACACTATCTGAGGATTCTTCCACTCAAATTGGATCATTTCCGGACTAATAGTTTTGAGAAGAAGATTTTTAAAGATTTTCTCTTTATATTCCTATGTAAAAATTCACACACACAACCCCCCCCCCCCCATGGTGGCCCCACCCTACCCCCGGTGACCATGATTTAAACAAACTTGAATCTACACTATCTGAGTATGCTTACGCTCAAATTGGAGCATTTCTGGCCTAATAGTATTTGAGAAGAAGATTTTTAAAGATTTTTTTCTATATATATTATGTACAAATTCATCCCCCCATTGTGGACCCACCCTACCCCCGGGGACCATGATTTAAACAAACTTGAATCTGCACTATCTGAGGATGCTTCCACTTAAATTTGAGCTTTTCTGGCCTAATAGTTTTTGAGAGGAAGATTTTAAAGATTTTCTCTATATATTCCTTTGTAAACAATTCATCCCCCCATTGTGGCCCCACCCTACCCCCGCGGACGATGATTTGAAGAAACTTGAATCTACACTATGTGAGGATGCTTCCATACAAAGTACAGAATTTCTGGCCTAATGGTTTTTGAGAAGAAGATTTTTGAAAAATACCTACAAATTTTAAATAATTCTAAATTATAAAGAGGGTGTGGCCCTTTATTTGAACAAACTTGAATCCCCTTTACCCAGTGATGCTTTGTGCCAAGTTTGGTTGAAATCTGCCCAGTGGTTCTGGAGAAGAAGATGAAAATGTGAAAAGTTTACAACGACAACAACGCCGACGCCGACGCCAACGCCAACGCCAACGACGACAGACAACGGACAAATTTTGATCAGAAAAGCTCACTTGAGCTTTCAGCTCAGGTGAGCTAAAAAGGAAACAATTATCTACAGTGTGCCACTGTGTTGATCATTTAATCAAAATCTTGGCTTAGCTGTCATGGTTTAATACTCTTTTTGTCACTTAATCATTTAAATTATTAACGATTTGTTCCTTGATCACTGCAATACTTTAGATTTGCTTTGTAAAAAATCAATGACATTGATTTTTTTTCAGTTCTGCACGATCTATTTGCATTAACCTTTTTTTGTGCCCACTAAGAGCTGGGAACTAAATCTGATACATACTTTTGATCTTCTGGAAAATACAGCAGTTCTAGGAGGGATGGATCAAAGAAAGCTTTCTCTGCAATTTTAAAAGTTTTTATTAATATTTATCATTCTCAATCCACAAATGGAAGAACAAATCGTTTGAGGTCTTACCGATATAAAAACAGAGATGACTTTTATTTTTTCTTAAATGTGCAAGCAACACTTCGATGGATGAGATTTCCTTCATGGAAGTGTAAAGGAGCCATTCCAAATAGGGCATGAATTATTCATGATTCAACTTATTTTGTGGACAATTTTTCACTTTTAGATTTGTTCACTTACAGTTTAAAATCAAAGTTCAAGGTCACCAGCATATAACATGAATAAATGTATAGTTAGAACCATTTTACCAAGAGCTTGGACTTTGGGTAGTTTTGTCAAACAGCAATGTGACGTAGGCTTGTCTATTTCATTGCTAGGCACTTAGCCATGGCTCTTTGAAATCAACAAGATCTGGCTAGCTTTTGAGTTGAGACTACGCAATCTGTGTATATTTCACTTGAAACCAGCGTCATTTTTGACTTGTTTTGACACAAGAAAAAGATTGTTACATCCTCCAGAAAGTCCAAGGTCATGTTTAAAAGATTCTATTTATCTAGAATGTCAAGAAATGAATTATCGCCCACTTTAGAATAAAATTGACCAAAGCCTAATAGAAATATGTACCTGATGAGGCCAAGGCCTTCCGGGACTGGGTAAAAGCCCGGGCTATCTGCCCACTGGACAGGTGTCTGTAGGCCTCTTTTATCCCGGTCACTGCATTCTCCACCTACATTATAGAATTTTTAAAACAAATTTCAATTTAGAAAAGTACTTGTTAATTTTACCTACAGATCTTTGGATCACGTTTACAAAATTACGAACATGTAACCATCGATTCCCAATAGAAACGGGTAGATGGCACAATATAGATAACAATTTAAGAAAATGTACAATGTGTGATTAAAATAGCATTGGGGACGAATTTCATTATATTTTAGAATGTACCCATTTTCTAAAAGATAGGGAAATATTTTTGTCCACGAGTTACTTTGAAAACCCAAATATTATAAAGTTTAACGAACTAATGAATACTTATAATGAAGAAAAAAAATTGTCAAGATTTATTAAAATATTTTGAAAGTCTGCTCTTCCAAAAAACAAGCTAAAACAACATACTGTATTGTAAACTTGACTTTTAAAAAAATATTTTTATTACTTCTATTGTACATATGTGATCCTTGACTGTTATTTTGTGTACATTTGTATATACTTATTTTGAACCTCAAATACCAGTGAACTGGACTTGAGTGAATTAAGAATTGAATTTAAATAAAGCTAGATCTATAGATAATAGAGATAATAAAGCAGAAGTGTGAGAATGAGTGGTTGGTTACCGGTAATATAATGTATGTACAAAATAAAAAAAATAAAAAAAACAAAACCCAATATATCATTTATGAAGAGATTACTCTTAACCAAAAGAGAAAAAAAAACAAAAACAAAAAAACTCTAAGGGGGCTAGATTTTCAATAAACTATTTATATTTTATTTATGCAGAATTTCAATGTTTTCAGGTAAATAGAGAGACTTCAAATAGAGAGACATCATAGAAAATTAAAACAACCCTTAAAATTCTTGAAAAATTGTTGTCAATATCAAATTAGATTTGTTTAATTGCTCTTCGAAGTTCCATTGAACTCCACAAGGACCTCAAATAGGAATAATGTGAAATGTTACATATAGATTCATTTGAAAGGTTTAACAGCTGTGTAAGACTGGGAGCGGTAAATAGTGCATGCCTCTGTTAATACACAATCTGGTGTACTTGTAATTGCACCATTGAATGATACATGTATCATACAGGCTAAAACAGAAAGACTAGAAAAATAAGGGTTTGAGCTATTTTTAATTAAAGACACTCACTCGTGAATAAACAGTAGGAAAACATTGTCGATTAAATCAGATATGTTTTGCATTTTTTGATTGGTCGAACGGTTTCAGTAAACCCCAATCAAAATCGAGGAAAAAACCCGACTTTTGATAGCACGATATGACAAGCGTTCGTGAGAAGCGGTGCGGATCAGAAACCCTTGGCTAGCGAAGATGATCAAACGAACGAAATATCACTAAATAAAATAAATTTTGTGTTTGTTGCAACTTGGTAACTTAAGCAGCCATCTTGAATTTGATACTTAGTCAAAAAATTTTAGGGTAAGTATGTCTACAAGTACCTAGCGGCTAGCTAGCTAATCGTTGAACAACCTAGTTGCTACCTATAGCCATTACAATAATGAACGCAGGATAAAGCGAGATCAGAACTCTAGGGTCTGTGTATCACAATCTTATATCCACTCGACTAAAGCGTTAATTGAAGAAGTTGGTTGAAGAGATGATTTTAACATATTTAAATGGTGTTTCGAAATGAGTTCCGAAATATTGGTGTCGGTGTAGCTTTCTCCTATATAAATTTTTAAAATACATATATGAAAATTAGAAATAATTGAATAATATTTGGGAACACATAAGCCATTTTATGTTTTTATTTCAGGAGTAAAAAAAAATAAAAATCTGTAAATCTGAACAAGTTTTAATGCAATACCTGTAGAAAAGTGCCAACAAAACATATAACCTGAATTATAGAAATGTACTTTATAATATGTAGGGATTTTTCTTTCAGTGAAATAAATGTTTGAATAGAAATAAACAGAATTTCCCTATATAAGGGGAGAATAGGAACCCCCTAATGAATTTTGAAAGAAGAAAATGGTGAAGTATATATTAATTAAGACTCATAACAACATTGTATGATTTGAAAATGTACATTTCAAAATTTTAATGAGAAAAAATATATTCTTTTAACGTTATTACATATATGAAGCCTTGATTTACAACAGATCTATGCAAAAAGAAACATTTACATGACTTAATTTAAAGTATGAAATAAATGCAAGGACAATCTGTTTCACTGTTTTGAAAAAAAATCTTACAAAACACATTAACCATGTGTTGATATGCAACAACAGGATAGTGAATACACGAATTAAATAATAATAAAACGACAAGCAAATTTAGTAAAATTACAATTGAAATAAAAAGTCAGTTCCCATTTATAACACATTTGTATGGATCGGATCGGATCAATATGCCATTTTTCTAAAAGTCTCAAAATATAGATGATCATTAAAGTATTCATTTATCTTTAAATAGTCAATAGATGGGAAACTGTTGAATTCCTATGTACCGGTAATATAGATATTTTCTAATTTTATTGGAGAGAAAACAAAATATGCCTTCCAAAATGAGAAATAAATGACTATAAGGGGTTTGTTATTAGATAAAAGTACATTAATACAGTGACCAGTGAAGGGAATGTGCAGAATATTTTTACAAAAAAGCATTACATATACTATTACTACTACTGCAATAACATACAAAAGTTCTTATGCTAGCTTTATAAAAACAGAAAACACTTTTACAAAAACACTACAACTACTGCAATACAATATAACCTACAAAAGTTTAAACTTTTACAAAAGCGCTGCTACTTCTGTAATAACCTATAAAGGTTTTAATACTAGTTTTCTAAAACAGAAAAAAGTTAACTACTAGTGCAATAACAGAAGAAAACAATCCAACTTTATATGAAATAAAAGACTGCCTAGTGTAAAATTGCATGCAAAGAATTTGTCATTGTCATATGCTAGGAGTAGATTCAGAATTTGCTTTAAATCATAACACTATAGTCTTTCCACATGTGCAATGTAAACTAATAACAGAAAAGTTTTTTATGCCTATACCATACACTTGAAACAATTTTTTTTTCTTCCGACACTAAGTTGCAGTTTACTACTTTTGAAATACATAAAACACTATGCTATTTATCTTGTATTGTCAGTTCTGTTCTAGGAATTATTTTGCCTTTTTAACTACATCACAGCCCGTATACTTATGTATGAAACCCCATTGCAACATGCTGTTTATAAAACTACGTATGCTCTTTGACCTTTAAATGCACTGAAAAATATTCTTTTATTTTAAATCTTTGGTGTTTAAGAAAAAAATTATTGTGATAATTTGTGTGTTGCTGCAAATAATTAGAATTATTTCGCCTTAACACCGATACCGCAACCGAGTACTTCTCTGCATTCTATTTTTAGACATCGAGTCATCAGATTATTTTAGATGATTATAGGTGGCACTTATTCGGAAGTGACATCCCCGAAAAGCAATGCCAATAAGCGCTTTACATTTTAAAATGAAGGTTTTTCTTTCCTCTAAATCTTAACTATTTGAATGACAAGATTTCTAATTCAGTTTTAGTTTACTATTGACATTGATGTGGTCAATTTGGAGAAGTCATGGACCGACAAAGATCTGACAGACTTGTCCAAGCTTTTAAAGGCAAACTTAGGTAAAAATAAATGATGATGTCTTTATGTTGCAATACATACTTTCTAAAAGTGAAAAAAAAATGATAAGCTAGCTTGACCATGCAGATCTTTATCAAATATATTTTAATTGTCAGACCTGTGAAGCATTATTAATTGATTTGAAAGCAAAAGGCAATTTTATGTAGAATATTTTGAATTATGTTAGCTGATGACAGGAGAGTTGGAGCTATTTTCCCAAAGTATCGCGTGGCATTCCGACAGGCAGCAGAAAAACAATCAAGTGACATTACCTCATTGAAAACATTAGCAGGTAGAGCAAGCGCTGATTGTGGTTAATATAATTTGATATTTACCGTACTTTATTATGTTGATAACTGAAAATTTGATTAAATGTTTTTAATCAATGCAAATCATTAATATTTAAAAAAAGATAATTTTGTCTGGTTGGTAATTTTTTTTAATGATATTTTTAAAATGATTTTCAATGATCTCTTTTTTTATGAAATGAAATTTCTTTACAACATGTACAAAAACAGTTCTTGCAGAAAAATAATAGCAATATTTTAAAATTTACGAGTAGTGCTTCTCTTGATTTTATGTAGATATTAATCCCTCGTGTTTAATCAGGAATCTACAATACATGATACTTTTTTGGACATTTTAGCACTTGATGACTATTTCCATGGGGAGGAGTCTTCTATCAACAAATACCTGATTGTTTTGATGCCTGTAAACAATGCAGTGGTTAAACAGACAACCATTGGAAACTACAAGGCTGTATATCTACCAGCTGGAAAAAGAGGTACTCAAGATTATAATATCTCTCTCTCCTAATGAATATTCTATCTCTCTCCTTATGAATATCCATCTCTCTCTCTCTCTATCTCTCTCTCTCTCTCTCTCTCTCTCTCTCTCTCTCTCTCTCTCTCTCCAAATGAATATTATATTTTAGTATTTTCTACAATGCATGACAGCCATTTTCATAATTTGTTTATAACTTTTAGATCTGAAGACAGTTTCGGCTGAGGTCACGGAGATCCGTCACAGTGTGTTGGTAAGAGAGGATGCACTGCTGAAGTCCTTCCAGAATTTTCTGAATGCCAGAGAACCAAAGGTATGATTTAGATATGCTTTTAACACTCATACATTTTTGTCACCAATATAGAAAAGTTAACTTCACTAAGACATCACAGGTTTACAGATTATGATTATGATATAATGGATATTTTTCGCGTAATACTGCAGCTATTTACCAATTAATTTGTCGTCTTGTAGCTTTTTTTGTTTAATTTTGTTTTTTTGTAAGGAACTCTGGTCATCTGTAAATTTGCTTCTACTGTACATTGTACATGTATTTCTGTTAAGTTTGGTTTTAACTATTCTGATTAACAGCATTTTATTCGACATTGTGTCATTTTGTGTGATAGGGATTCTTTAAAGGAATGCATTCATGGATCTTAAATGTTGGATATTTAATTGAGACATTTTCTATTAAAATTCGAATTTGATGTTGAATTGACAGGAAAAAGCAAGTATGAGATCTCTTAACTACCACCAAGGCTATGTCATGTTGTACACCTTAGTGAACCCCCAACCCGATATCCTGGATATTGATTGGTCAATCAAGGAAGCAGTGGAAGGTATGTTTAACACACTGAACTCTCAAGTTCATGTAATATACTGTTTACCCGTTTTTTCGCATGTCACAAAATTTGCGAAAATGTGCAACTTTTTTTAGCTCACCTGAGCTAAAAGCTCAGGTGAGCTATTCTGATCACATTTTGTCTGTCCGTCTGTAAACTTTTCACATTTTCAACATCTTCTCAAGAACCACTGGGTCAATTTTAACCAAACATGGCACAAAGCTTCCTTAGCTTAAGGGGATTCAAAGTTGGGAAAATTGAGGACCAAGCCCTCTTACAAGGGGAGATAATAAGGAATAAATGAAAAATTTTGAGAAATTTTCAAAAATCTTCTTCTCAAGAACCATTTGGCCAGGAAAGCTGAAACTTGTATGGAAGCATCCTCCCGTAGTGTAGAATCAAAGTTGTGAAAATCATGGCCCCCGGGGGTAGGATGGGGCCACATGGGGGTCGACTTTTACATAGGAATATATAGAGTAAATCTTTAAAAATCTTCCCAAAAACCGTTAGCCCAGGAAAGCTGAAACTTGTGTGGAAGCATCCTCAGGTAGTGTAAATTCAAAGTTGTGAAAATCATGACCCCCGGGGGTTGGGTGGGGCCAAAATGGGGGGTCGACTTTTTACATAGGAATATTAAGAGTAAATCTTTAAAAATCTTCTTCTCAAGAACCATTTGACCAGAAAAGCTGAAACTTATGTGGAAGCATCCTCTGGTAGTGTTAAATCAAAGTTGAGAAAATCATGACCCCCAAGGGTAGGATGGGGCCACAATGGGGGTCAACTTTTAACATAGGAATATATAGAGTAAATCATTAAAAATCTTCTTCTCAGAAACCGTTAGGCCAGGAAAGCTGACACTTATGTGGAAGCATCCTCAGGTTATGTAGATTTAAAGTTGTGAAAATCATGACCTCCGGGGGTAGGGTGGGGCCATAATGGGGGGTCGAAGTTTTACATAGGAATATAAAGATTAAATCTTTAAAAATCTTCTTCTCAAGAATCATTAGGCCAGTAAAGCTGAAACTTTTGTGGAAGCATCCTCAGGTAGTGTTGATTGAAAGCTGTAAAAATCATGACCCTCGGAGAGTAGGGTAGGGCTACAATGGAGGGTCAACTTTTTACATAGGAATATATAGAGTAAATCTTTAAAAATCTTCTTCTTAGAAACTAATTATCCAGGAAAGCTGAAACTTGTGTGGAAGCATTCTCAGGTAGTGTATATTTTAAGTAATGAAAATCATGACCCCCAGGGGTAGAGTGGGGCCACAATTGGGGATCGAGTTTCTACATAGGAATATAAAGAGTAAATCTTTAAAAATCGTCTTCTCAGAAACTAATAAGCCAGGAAAGCTGAAACTTGTTTGAAAGCATCCTCTGGTAGTGTAGATTCAAAGTTGTAAAAATCATGATTCCTGGGCGTAGAGTTGGGCCACAATGGGGGTGGAATTTTTACATAGGAATATTAAGAGTAAATCTTTAAAAATCTTCTTCTCAGAAACTAATCAGCCAGACGATTATTTAATATTGTTTAGATTTTGGCTTCTGCATGATTCCTGGACGATTGGGTCTCACAAGGGGTTCAGAGTTTGATGAAGGTTTATATCCCATTTATAAACAATTGTATAGGATCTTTTTGAGAGCTGCAATGCTCAACATTTGATATGACTATAAAATCATCTTGTTAGAAAAGGGACTAATGATAATAAACATAAGAATATCCAGTGGAAAAAATTAATTTTTACTTATACAAGATCTACATGTATTATGCTACATTGTCCATATAGTTTGTATTATGACTCCATTAAGCTGATTTTATCATACCTATTGTTCATCAGGTGAGCGATGTGGCCCATGGGCCTTTTGTTTTTATTTGTATCAGTCATTTTTGTGATTTAAAAAGTTTCTTATTGCAAACAATACCAGATATGATTTCTGCATATTGGATATTTTGCGTAGAAAAAGTGATCGCAAAAAATAACCAAAAAATTAGATCATCGCAAAAATTACCCATTATAAGTTATGATGTGAATGTATTCTCATAGATTATTCAATTTTCATTAGAACATAAGGTAATGAAGATCTTACCAATTTTTATTTAATGTTGCTTTAATCCATACAGACAACCTTCCTAATATTTTGCTATATTTGCTTCAGAAATTCTTTTAATTATTGTTTTTTAAAGACCAGGCAGTCCTGCATATCTTCTTCTTTTTTTTTAGCTTACCTAAGTCCTATGGTTAAGCAACTCTCAGACTACATCAACCTAGATATCAAGTCACATGTAAGATATTTATAGACATCATCAACCTGGATATCTTGTCACAGGTCAGATATTTATAGACATCTTCAGCCTAGATATCTAGTAACAGGTCAGATATTTATAGACATCTTCAGCCTAGCTATCTAGTCACAGGTCAGATATGTGTAGACATCTTCAGCCTAGATATCTAGTCAAAGGTCAGATATTTGTAGACATATTCAATCTAGATATCAAGTCACAGGTCAGATATTTATAGATATCTTCAGTCTAGATATCTAGTCACAGATCAACTATGAGTATATGTACCAGTAGATATTTCAAGTTGTAGGTAGCTATTTTTGGATAACTATAAAAGTCTAGGTGCCAAGTGATGTGTTATTAGTATATATATAGAACAATATCAGACAAATTCAAAATAAGATCAACCCTCTTCTTTCCACTGTAGACGTTATTTTTTACTGGCCTCAGAAGAAAACCCCACAAGGACAAAAAGAATTCAGGTTTCTTCTATGAAGAGACAGATTTACCACACACCATTAATCCTTTGGAAGCTAATCTAGGTGAGAGAAAGAGGGCAACGCCTGAATTCACAGTATTTACTAACCCAATAATATTTCATACATGATAAAACATTAATATTTTGTGTATCAAACAATATAAGAAATTTTTTTTTTCAAATTCAACGTGTGGGTTTCATAGGTAATACAATTGCTACTTTTTCAGGGTCACATGCATCCAATAACCCCATGCTGAACTTCATTGTATATGTACCTAGCAGGGACCAGCACCCCTTACACATTGTCCTCAAAAATGGTAAAAGATGAATAAATATTTTACACTGATTATTAAAGTTTCATTTAGAGAGATTACTTAAAAGCACATTTTTATTAAATACCAGTTTACAAAGTAAACGTATAACTGGATTTTTTTCATTTCAAATAAATGTAGTCTAATTCGGAGTCCTGTGATGAAAATGATTGTTTCCAATACCTAAAGATATACATTTTTTCTAATTTTCCTCACATGTTAATAATTAAAAGGTGAGAAGGTGAAGACCAACTCCTTTTTGAGTCCTCATTGGGGAGGGATTGTGGTCCAGAACCTTCCCTCACCCCCTCCCAACTCCAGCCTCCCAGTCAGCGTGGCGGTCGACATGAAGACAGTCATGGAGGTGTTCCTGACTCAACTCAGACTCCTCATGGATTTTAAAGTGGCATGGTCACGATTTGCGTCAAATTCTATTTTTCTGTTTTCATTACTTACAATGCTTTAAGAATGCATTTCTAATGATTAAGTGAAATTTGAGAGTCAGACATAGAGTTTAAAGTAAGATACAGGGCACACTATTCTTTGTCATGTAAACAAGACTCGTGCCCTGTTTTTGTTTACATAGATTTAATATACCTGTAAAACTGATTCCAAGCTGATTTGTTTATCTCTTTATTCATTTTAAGCATTAATAATCAGTTTATAATGTTTAAACCATTCATTTTAGGTCTATAACTGGAATTTTCACATCAACATTCGAAATGTAAACAAACGCTTTGTTTACATAGCAAAGATTTTCAAGCTCTGAAACTCGCTTATAACTCAATGAATGACACTCAAATTTTGTTTGCTTATTAAAAAGGCCTTACTGAAGCATTGTTAACATTAAAATCAGAAAAATAATTATGACCAAAATCGTGACAATGCCCCTTTAACATTCAGGTACAGTTAGCCTCAGGTACATCCTTTAACAAGAGATATAACTCCTACAGAGGTTAAATCACAGCTTTATGAAGTTGAAGAGCAACATTTTATTGTGTTCAGTTTATTATTTTCTTGGGGTTATCTCTCTGATTTGTTGAGTTGTAGGGGATAGAGTATGGGTCTTGACTGTTTATATGAAAGTTAGTGGGAATGTGGGTGGGTGCATAATCGATGTAATAATTGAAATCAGGATTAATCTGGCTCATATACTGTCTTTCTTCGTAAAGCAAATTTAGAAATATGCTCTCTGATGAGAGAGTGCTTCACTTTCCTCAATATACTCTCTTTTTTATAAATGAAGTGATACTCTTCAAGAAATTTTCTTGTTTTACAGGTCAAGAAAGACTTACAAGTCAGAGAAGTGGGAAATGACATCATAAGAGAAGGGGTATGATCTGCATATCTTTATGTATGCTCCATAATGATATATGAAACTAATGTTTGTCCAAACAATTATGTTAATCTCATTAATTAAATTAGGCCTAAAAAAAATAATGGCTTGTTTCCGCTTTCATGCTGAAAAAAAGTAGGGTCGGTCGGTCGGATTTTTTTTTTTATTTTTTCAAATATTTTTTTTCCTTTAATATTGCAGTATCCATACATGCCGGTTAGATACTGACACTGCTGAATGGTATAAAATGAGAAATAATTTTAATATCATTCCTGACTATTAAGCTGGTCTTAAGAAAACACAAAAATGCTATTATATATCAGATACTTCCCCTGCCGGCGATGGGAGCATTATTAAAATCTACAACACATGGAAACATACACCAATTTGAAACAAAACGTTTGAGTTACACTGATTTGAAAAGAGTACCTGCTTCAAGCGTTTTTGTGAAATGATAATGTGCGATATAATGCAAATAGTTCTTATTTCTTCGTCATTGAAATATATTGGTCCTCTGACTTTATTTTACGAAATATAATATGTATATCAGAGAGGTATTGCCAGTCTATTATTGAAATATCAACAGAACGTGTTAAAAATGTTATTCCTTTCTTATTCTTTGTCGATGAAAACATAACTAAATATGCTTTTACGAGATAAAACATCCAATTTTCACCACATGTAATCTTTGTATTTAAAATTTGTAAATGATATAACATGGATAAGTATGAATATCTTGTTTCAAGAACGACATGTCTAACTCCACGTGATTGCCTATAGCTAGTGACTTAGAGGTTTAAATAGTGTGTGTGTGTTTACAGAAGATTTTGCAGCGCCGAAAAGAATAATAAAACATAATCGTAATTACTTTATGTACATTATTGTGATAACGGAAGATTCTCGTGTAATATTCGACGATCCTTTTCGTCATGTTTGATGTTCATTATAAGAACCAGGTATTATAAATAAACTGGCGTAAAATTCAGATTCGTGATCAACAAAAAATGGGGAAACGGTTTAAGTTAAGAAACATTAATCACGAGGAAGTGCAATAGGAATAAAATATTAAAAGACTTTCAAATAGACGAAAACATTTTGTTTTTCATTTTGCATTTGTTTATCTGTGAAAATTTAAACCATCGTAGTATTTATCTAATAGAGAACCTGAACTGCGATAAATCTTGTTATTTCGATTGTTGTGGAATTTTGTCAAATCAGAGAAGCTTACAATGAGAGCATCATGTTTATTAGCCCACAGCTACAGTCCATATGTGTTAAATTAAAAAGCTGCAATTTACGGCGCCCCAAAAATTGAGCTAGTTTTATACAAATGAAAACTTTTAAAAGTAAATAATATTAACATGCAGTTAGGATATAAAATATTTAGTCTAGTAGATTTATATAGAAGATAAGGTGTGTCATACTGCAAATTTTGTTCCAAAATATAATTATAAACCCCCTGAACACAAAAACCTGGTATGCATTCAATTCTGGCCAGCTTCAACAAAGGTAAATCTTCATATGAAAACATGAAAGAGTATTTTGTAGTGAATGACGGCCACAATATTTAACTACCAAAACTAATGCATTTTCTTGGACACAATAAATAAAGATATTTTGTAATTCAGTATTTAAGACACTTTTTATCTGTATATCTATTATACTCTTCATTTAGAGTTTTCATTTTTCAGTGTATGCCATGACACTTTTGCAATCTTCATATGCAGAGGTAATGCTTTGAATTGTTCTCATTTTGGAATATAGCAAAATATTGTCTCTTTAATTTTCATTTTAAAACAAGCAAGGATTATGTTTGAGTGAATGAGCGCAGATGGTAACAAAAAAGATGATCTATTTGAATTACTTATTGGTTTAGTCATTTACAATTTATAAAAAAGACAACCAAGTTGTTATATCCAATTTATTTGGTTGTACTTGTTTTAACATTTATTAACTTGTCTACAAACTTATGTTCAATCAAACAAATGAATCATTTCACTGCTTGTCAATCGTATCGGGGACCTGACTCTAAAGAAAATGTAATACATGTGTGATACATTTTTCAATTGCATGTGTATAGATGCAATAAATAAAGTTATTTTACCATGGAAAACAATGTATTTACAGATTCGTGTATTATTTGAGTTATTTAATCAAAATTAATTTTGGGGCGATAAAATATAAATACCCGCTTCACCATGGTTCAATGTATATCTAAAACTTTACAAATTTAAAATTTTATAATGTACTACTTTGCGAAAATATTGTTCAATTCAGAAATTAGATTTGAACGACTTTTAGCTCACCGAGACGAAGTCGGGGAGTGCTTATGCTATATCGTCAGCGTCTGGACCTGGTGAAAATTTTGGGAGTAGGTCCTACAATATTGTATCTTATAATATGGTACAATATCATATAATAAAATAAAATATCATATTATATAATACGATATTGTATCATATGATATTAAATGATTATTGTGCCAAACCACCCTACCATATACAATATTTTGATAAAAATCATTATCTACGATTATCATATAACATGATAAAGGT
Source organism: Magallana ariakensis (assembly GCA_020458035.1). NCBI lineage: Eukaryota > Metazoa > Mollusca > Bivalvia > Ostreida > Ostreidae > Magallana > Magallana ariakensis. The sequence continues at coordinate 26,819,734 of CM035819.1, read as the reverse complement.
GGTTTCATAAAGGTGATGTCTGCCACGATTAGCTCTGTAATCGTTGATTAGCTATGTTTTATTTATTTACAAAAGACAGAAAAGAAATTTTATGTATTGCTAACAATGTAATGAAAACATTTCCATCAAAATATTGACAACATGTCGAGAGCGAGTCGACTCTCAGGCCCTTCAGGCCTTTAATTGTTCTTAGGCCTTAGTAGTTTGACTGAGTACTTGTACGTTAGAATGTAAAATTTGAGTATGTTTCTAATGGTAAAATTTTGCTGTTTTGGTTAATCTTGCAGAGTAGAGAAGTCACAAACTGTGTTATTGATAATCGTGAATCTGTTTATAAATCTGTACCCTTAGTGAATAAAACTTGTAATACTTTAGTCATTGTAAACTGGCCATCTGTACGAAAAACATGAAGTTATTTGAAAGTCAGATTTTTCTGTGTTGACCAGGAGCTGGATAATTGGCTGAGGAAGAAGTGTCTGGAGAACTTGGCCACCTCTATATCCACACTACAGTCCCCGACCGCCCTCCTGGAGGGAATCAGCAACATTGTCATACAGGACGACATTGGACAGCAGGTCTCCCCACAATTTATAACATTTGTATTATAAGTATTCATTAGTTCGTTAAACTTTATAATATTTGGGTTTTCAAAGTATCTCGTGGACAAAAATATTTTCCTATCTTTTACAAAATGGGTACATTCTAAAATATAATGAAATTCGTCCCCAATGCTATTTGAATCACACATTGTACATTTTCTTAAATTTTTATCTATATTGTGCCATCTACCCGTTTCTATTGGGAATCGATGGTTACATGTTCGTAATTTTTTAAACGTGATCCGAAGATCTGTAGGTAAAATAAACGAGTACTTTTCTAAATTGAGATTTGTTTTAAAAATTCTATAATGTAGGTGGAGAATGCAGTGACCGGGATAAAAGAGGCCCACAGACACCTGTCCAGTGGGCAGATAGCCCGGGCTTTTACCCAGTCCCAGAAGACCCTGGCCTCATCAGGTACATATTTCTATTAGGCTTTGCTCAATTTTATTCTGAAGTGGGCGATAATTCATTTCTTGACATTCTAGATAAATAGAACCTTTTTAACATGACCTTGGACTTTCAGGAGGATGTAACAATCTTTTTCTTGCCTCAAAACAAGTCAAAAATGACGCTGGTTTCAAGTGAAATATACACAGATTGCGTAGTCTCAACTAAAAAGCTAGCCAGATCTTGTTGATTTCAAAGAGCCATGGCTGAGTGCCTAGCAATGAAATAGACAAGCCTACGTCACATTGCTGTTTGACAAAACTACCCAAAGTCCAAGCTCTTGGTAAAATGGTTCTATCTATACATTTATTCATGTTATATACTGGTGACCTTGAACTTTGATTTTAAACTGTAAGTGAACAAATCTAAAAATGAAAAATTGTCCACAAAATAAGTTGAATCATGAATAATTCATGCCCTATTTGGAATGGCTCCTTCACACTTCCATGAAGGAAATCTCATCCATCGAAGTGTTGCTTTCACATTTAAGAAAAAAGAAAAGTCATCTGTTTTTATATCGGTAAGACCTCAAACGATTTGTTCTTCCATTAGTGGATTGAGAATGATTATTAATAAAAACGTTTAAAATTGCAGAGAAAGCTTTCTTTGATCCATCCCTCCTAGAACTGCTGTATTTTCCAAAAGATCAAAAGTATGTATCAGATTTAGTTCCCAGCTCTTAGTGGGCACAAAAAAGGTTAATGCAAATAGATCAGAACTGAAAAAAACCAATGTCATTGATTTTTTACAAAACAAATTTAAAGTATTGCAGTGATCAAGGAACAAATCGTTAATAATTTAAATGATTAAGTGACAAAAAGAGTATTAAACCATGACAGCTAAGCCAAGATTTTGATTAATAATCAACACAGTGGCAAACTGTAGATAATTGTTTCCTTTTTATTTTTGCAATAAATGTGCATACCTGTAACAAGTTAATTTGTTCCCCAACTATGTGGGACCTGGTGAAATGAACTTGAGTATTCAGATGTTTGTAAAATGATTTAGACCGGTACTCTCTTGAACAGATTTGCCATCTATATTCCCCTTTTCCTACCCATTGGCCTACCACTTCTGGGATTATTATTCAAAGCCATCAAATGGATAAAAACCAAGAGGAACCAGAAACCAAAGACAAAATGATTTAATATTTTCCTGATTTACATACATGCATGATCTTTTTTCATTCAATACTTTTATTTTCATATACATGTTCATGTATTACTTTTGTAAATCTATTGAACAAGTTTGAATTCTATTTACTTGTAAATTTTCATGCATACATTTGATTCATACATGTATACCTTTTATACCATGTTATACATAATGATGCTGAACACGTCAGAAAAAAAATCATTGTTTAGTAAGCATAATCAAATAATTGTATCAATTCAGTCAGTTATGATTGAAAATGATAAATAATGTAGAATAACAGTAACTATTATACAATGTACTTGTTATGCTCTCAAGGTAACTGCACATTTTATTTGTACCTGTCATTAGGGACTAGGAATTTTGAATTTTTTTTTCATGTAGAATTTTTTTTAAACGAAAATACTAGTATCTGACTTATATTTATTCTGTTATAATTATTCTTAATTTAATCAGAGAGAGAGAGAGAGAGAGAGAGAGAGAGAGAGAGAGAGTAAATATTATTTGTGCATAATGTAAGGAAGTAAAACAACAAGTGCTGATACCTGGCAATAAAAAAAAACATTCTTCTCTTTATCCATCCAACAAACCTCTCTTTATCCATCCAACAACCTTCTCTTTATCCATCCCACAACCCTCTCTTTATCCATCCAACAACCTTATCTTTATCCATACAACATTCTTCTCTTTATCCATGTGTGTTTTTTTTCTAAGGTTTGTGGGTTTTTCCTGATAGAAAGATAGGATTTTGAGTTTTGGGTGGACGCTAAACAAAGAAAAAACTTGCAATGGCCTAATAAAGCATGCGATATCCTTCGCCACTGTGTCGCCAAAAATCTAGTTTCCGCAAGATATTGACTATTTTTATGCTGAAGTATACAACTGTGAGAAGAACAGAAAATATTAATTCTAAAATTTCTAACATCTAAATACATGTAAAATGAACATTATTTCAAGCAAAATTAATATACATGTACTTTTCATATTTTTATTGATCTTAATTTGACAAGACCCATTCCTCAGTATGTTGTTGAACATCACACTATCGGTCGTAGTTGTCATAAATACGTTGTAAATACGTGTTTTGTGAAAAAGTCCGGTTCCATAGTGTTTTTCGAACGATTTTCTGAAGATAAAGACCATCAGTCAACTAAGGTCTTGAAATGATCAAAAAAAGCATCACAGTTGCAATTATGTTAATGATTAAGAATATCCAAAAGCAAAAGAAATCGATTGCGGATGTGACGTCATGCCACTCGATTCTGCTTTCAGGTAGCATTTCGTTTTCAACGTATTTTTCAACACAGCATGTCTGCACTTTTCTTGAATGATGGCATTTCCTTAGGCATCTCAAACAGCGCTCAGCATTGACAACACCCACGAAGAATCTGGAGATATTTTGGTTGTTTTTCCTGCAATGCAATAGCAATTGGACTGACAAAATGACGAGAATAAGTGCACCTAAAATCATTTGAAAAACAAGATACAGACTTAGTAAAGACGTGGTTTCTGAATTCGCCGGTAATTGGGCACTGATTATGGTCAGAAATACCGCGAATGATAAAAATACAGTCACTGAGTACGACATTTTCTCTCCTGCATCCGAGGGTACCACAAACGCCAGCAAACCCATAAAACCAAGACAGACGATTGGTAGAATTATGTTGATGACGTAATACTGAGGCTTCCGCTGTAAAGTAATGGTGAAGCTAATTTCGTATTCGACAGTTTCTGTTTTCAGTTCTATTATAGTCCAAACACTATGTTCCTCGTATTCGTAGAAATTTATCCCATGGGATGACTTATCAATCTTCACTTCTCGGGTATAATAGGACCAGACTATAAATGTTATTTTGCATATTTGTATGTCGTAGGGAAAGTAAGTGATGTCAATGGAACAGCGAGTTTCAAACACCTCGTACGGTTTCCAGAAAACGGAGCCTTCATGGTTTAAAAAAACATAGTTAAAGCTTTCTCCCATTTCTTTAAATCTGGTAAAACCATTTTTCAAGACCAAGTCTGGCTTCCAAACATCATCCTAAATTGATTAAATAGAAATATTTTGAAGTAAGAAAAAAGAAATTACACTACATGTTTAAAGTTAACTGTGTTTTCACGATGATATAAACCACTATAAAGAAGGAATGAGGTACCTCCATTTTGTTGGGGTTTTTTTTATCTTAAATGATAAAAATTTCAATAGATTTCCATCCATTACTGAGAAATAGCGAAGTTAAAATTCAGTGAAGGGTTGAAATTGGGATGGCTTTTTTAAATCCAAATTTTACACTTCATTGTATTTTATCAACAAATTGTGTAGTGAATGTTGAAAATTTCAAAACATACATCAAATTTTAGAATTGATGTTCGAAAGATCTTCCCTTTTCTACAGTACAAACATGAAAAAAGTATACCTGAGGCACGGTGAGATGATCGGTATTGTTCCAGAGATCCATGCTCCATTGTAAGAGTTCATCTACCCATGACACCTCTAGGTATCCTGTGCTCATAAGTTTTTTGTTGACTTCATCCACGTCATTGATGCTGAAGAGGAACATACTGATGTCAAGAAGGATTGTCTGTGTCCTGTCCTGAATGGGGCGGATACGAGGGTCGTAGTGATCAAATAGGTAGTTATTGAGGTTTTTCACATCAGCATGTGTCTGGGAATGAACGAATCCACTGAAGCACAGGAAGGCAACGAGACCGCTATATTGTTGCATGGCCATTGTTTTCAGTGTAGTTACCTGTTTGTAATATAATAATTAATATTGTTGGCGTATCCCACCCTGAATCGCTTTCACACAAAAAGTCTAAAAAGCAGTCACATGAGTACATGTATTAATTAATATTAGACTTATGGATAAAGTACGTACCTATAGCTACATAGCAAGATCCAGTGCAAAAGTAATTGCAAAACCAAGACTGAAACCCATTTATATTTTTCATCTGTCATGAAGATGAAAGTATCTGAATAATTTATGCCTGTATCAGTTGTTTTCTTATAAAACTTTGAATTTTCAATGAATTTACGCTAAGTGGCTTAACACAACACTAGTTTTTTTTTATTCTCACATTATAAAAACTCCGAGATTACGCTATGCTTCAATGATAAAACCATGCAATAGACAATATCCAGTGCAAAAGTAATTGCAAAACCAAGACTGAAACCCATTTATATTTCTCATCTGTCATGAAGATGATTGTATCTGAATAATTTATGCCTGTATCAGTTGTTTTCTTATAAAACTTTGAATTTTCATTGAATTTACGCTAAGTGGCTTAACACAACACTAGTTTTTTTTTATTCTCACATTATAAAAACTCCGAGATTACGCTATGCTTCAATGATAAAACCATGCAATAGACAATATCTCTATATACCAGAAAAAATATTTGTAATATATATATATATAATTCACTGGTTTTTATCAAACAAATGTAACATAAAACTATCTAACATTTATTGCAATTAAGGAATGGTTGAATGAAAAATTATTTTATTGAGTTTGAAGACGTCATTGGCAGTAGATTTACCAAATGTCACGATGTATGTTCATTGTAATAACATACATTATGAAATAATAAAAATATAGAAATATTCCCATGTTTGTTCAATATTTTTTATTATAATAATCAGAATAATGGACTATAACAGGTAATAAACTCGCGCAGGAATATTGATTATCTTTCGTTATGGGGATATTGTTAGGCAGAAAGAAGATGGGTTGTTCTGGGTTGCCGGTGGAAAAGATGTGTACTTGTTGAAATTTATCTTTAAAATCTTATTTTATACGGATTGCCAAATAATTAGAACAATGGACGAAATGACCAGTAACTTAAAAGTGAGTACATCTTGTGATAAGAATAATCCAGACACCAACTCTGATTTTTAAAGCATGTAAAAAATATTGAAGTGAACGGGAGGAAATAAACAGTGAAATTGAAGTTTAAGGCACACTTAGCCTTATATAGCTACCCCCACGGTTTACGATTTTCGAATTTTTGAGTATTATTATTATTATTTTTTTTTTTTTTTGCATGTAAAGAATTTTTGGGTGAGTCTCCTCCCTTTCTACTTTTCTACTATGCTACCTGTTTGAACAAAATATCATGGTTTCGTTACATATACTAGTAAGAAAGAATTGGGTTTATATATAAACCAATATTATCTCCTGTATTGTGCCATTCACCAGGTTCTATAAACACCTAACATTAGTTTCAATTTAAAAAATCCAAGGTTAGGAGGGGGAGAGAAGGATAATTTATTTTGATTTTCTTTTCTTGTCAGGGGTTATGGGGGTAGGGGTGGTCAGGACACCGACTACTTGTAGATCTATCCATGACCCCTCACAAAGGTCTGTGTGCCCATCACCAGGGTCTGTATACACATATCTAGAGTCAGTATACCCATCACCAGGGTCTCACCAGGGTTAGTGTACGTATCACCATGATCTGTGTGCCCATCACCAGTGTCAGTATACCCATCACCAGGGTCAGAGTACATATTAATAGGGTCTGTGTGCCCATCACTAGGGTTTGTATATCCATAACCAGAAATCCACCTAACCATCGTCAGGGTCTTAATATTTATCACCAATGGTCAGTGTACGTATCATCAGGGTCTATATGCCTATCACCAGGGTCAGAGTACGTATCACCAGGGTTTGTCTGCCCATTGTACGTATCACCAGGGTCTGTGTGCCAATCACCAGGGTCAGTAAACCCATCACCAGGGTCTCAATACATATGACCAGGGTCAGTGTGCGTATCACCAGCGTCTGTGTGCCCATCACTAGGGTCTCAATGCATATCACCAAGGTCAATATACATATCACTAAGATCTGGGTGCCCATCACCAGGGTCTCAATACCCATCTTGTGATAGATATTGATACCCTGGTGACGTGTATACTGACTTTGGTTTTCCGTATTTAGACCCTGGTGATACTAGCTTACACTGACCTTGGTTATAGATAAACTGATACTGGTGATGGATATACTGACCATGGTGATATGCACTCTGACCCTGGTGATGAGTACTAGTATACAGACCTTGGTGATAGGTATTGAGACCCTGGTGATGGCCAAACAGACCAAGGTAATACGTACACCGACCCTGTTGATAGGTATTGAAATCCTGGTGATGGGTATACTGACTCTGGTTATGGTTATATAGACCCTGGTGTGGGCTCACTGACCCTGGTAATACGTACACTGACCCTGGCGATAGGTATTGAGACCTTAGATATGGGCACAGAACCTGATTATTGGTATACTGACCCTGGTTAATGACACACTAACTCTTGTGATACGTACACTACACCCTGGTGGTACATTGTAGGTATTGAGACCCTGGTGATATGTAAACCGACTCTGGTAATGGGTACACAGACCCAGGTGATACGTACACTGACCCTGGTGATGGGTTGTGAGACCCTATTCATGGGTATACTGAACCTGGTGATGGGCACACAGACCCTGGTGATACGTACACTGACCCTGGTGATGGGTAGTGAGACCCTGTTGATGGGTATACTGACCCTGGTGATGGGCACACAGACCCTGGTGATACGTATTCTGACCCTGGTGATAGGTATACTGACCCTGGTGATAGGTTTAAAAACCAAGGTGATACGTTTAATGACCCTTTTTATGTGTATAAAGACCTGTTGGCAAACAGACCCTACTGATGGGTCATGGATAGATCTGCAAGGAGTCGGAGTCCTGACCATCCCACCCATCCCCTCTTATTACCCCTGAGAAAAAGAAAAACAAAATGTATTATCCAACTCACCTTCCTAACCTTGAATTTGTAATTGAATCCGAGCTAAGGTGTTTATAGAACCTGGTCAACGGCACAAAATGCAAGAGATAATATTGGTTTATATATAAACCAAGTCTTTTTTACTGGTATACGGTTTGTAATGAAACCATGATATTTTGTTCAGGCACGTAGCATTGTCGCAAAAAGGGGGTTGGGGCCAGATCCATCCAAAAAATCTTAACATGCCAAAAAAAATCTCTCAAAAATTTGAAAATCCTAATCAGTGGGGGTAGGGGGACTAAGTGTACCTTTAACTTCAACTTCACAGTTTATTTGCACCCTTACACTTCAATTTTTGATATGCTCCCAAAACCTTTGAGAGCAACTTCATGTTAATTCACTTTTTTATATGTAAATTAAAGAAAAATGTTTGCTGCAAGAACAAGTTGGGGGAGGGGGAAGGCTGCCACCTCCCTCTGATGCTATATGTCTGTTATTTCCTGTAGCATTGCTTTTATTGTTCGCTCAAATATTTAGGTGTAAAACTAAATATACATAACATTTTTATCACTTTTAATGACTATATGATATAAAAATTGCGTTTTCTATTCCTTTCTATTGCACGTATATAAGTTCGAAGTCCCTCCAAAAAGCTTTCGAATTTCCTTCTAAACGTTTACCGATCCCGATGAAAAGTTGGTTCACGCATGCGCACATAATTATATAATGCCTGGTTACGTTATATAAAATATTATCAATTCTATGCCAGACCGGCGTGGAATTCGTCGCTTTTTTAAGTATGACGTAATCTCACAGTTTGGTGATGTAATGAGATGAAAAATGCAGATATTTGTTAATAAATCAGCATCCTCGTTGATTGATAGCATTGAATTAAAATTTTGCGCAGAAACCCTTAAAAAAGCTGTATTTCCTAGTACTTTTGGTGAAATTGCGTTGTTACATATTTAACAGTTCCCATCTATGTAGGAATTCTAGCAAAGCCCATAAAGAAAGGTGTCTTTTGGAATTGTTACATCTGTCACCATGGTTACACCAACAGCTATGACAATATGTTCCTCCATTTTTGTTTTTACACCGGTTTACTTCATTTGCCATTTTGCCCTTTTAACGTCGGTCAATTGATCAGCGCAATTCGGCGTACGCCTATATGGGACAAATGAAGTCCGCCCCGTTTAATTTGTTCCCGCAATATATGAAATTTGTTATCACAAATTGGATGAAAATACGTTTTAACAGATTTTAAAAACCGAAAATACGAATCATAACTTTCAAATAACGAATTTAAGAGTTCGTTTTTTCAAATTTAATTTGTTAAAACAGATTTCAAAATTTGTAAAAACGAATTCATAAAATTTGTTATAACAGATTAAATTCGTTATAACGAATTCCTAAAATTTGTTATAACAAATTTAATTCGTTATTACGGATTCCACAATTTGTTAAAACGATTTAAATTCGTTTTAACAAATTCAAGAATTCGTTATATCAAATTCAAAAATATTTTTTGATAGGTCCTAAATGGGCTTCTACGGAATTCTTGAATTCGTTATTTGAAAGTTATGATTCCGCAGCTAAGTTAAGGCTGTCCGAAGCTAAATTTATATCGGAAAACGATACTGTTTTAATTATCAAATAAACACTTTAACCGGGCGATTTTCTTTAAATCTTTGTTACATTAATAAACAGCGATATCCAACAATATATTTGATGCATTTTTGTGACGTCATATGTTGTTCTTAAGCACGTGACGTGTGTATCCTAACACAGCGTATGATCTATATAAATCGCATTGGCGCAAGTGATAAATGACATTAAATCAAATATATTTTTATTAAAAATCCTTCGATAAGTAATGTATTTTGCAGTTCTTGCTGGGGGTTCATATAAATATTTCGTTTATTTGAAATATTGTCAAAACATTTCGCCCCATCATCGAAATTAGGCACATTTTTACTTTTTAAGCTCGAATTACACAACATTGGGTAAATTGGTAGGTTTCCCCCAGCATGATTCACATTGGTACTTATTTTCTCTACTAGTTTCACGCAAAAAATACATAGATTGTATTGATCTTTCACTTGTGCCAGGCTGTTTTTTACATGCATAAAAATATCTCCTTTCATTAGTTTACACTTAGCAGGGCGAGTCTCCAAACCATTAGTTTATAAATAGTCATTTACCTAATACTAGGCTTTAAAACTGCCGATTTTTTTATACTAAGTAATGATAATATTAAATTTAGTATTTAAAACAGCTTCTATGTAAAGGAATCACGCGGTTTTATAATATTCAGTAAAATTCACTTAATTCGTTACGATACATCCCCTGAGAACTATCGAAAGGAATGCAGATCGTGACGTCAACGTTAATTATGACGTCATATCGTATGAAGTTCAGACAAGTGGCTTTTTACACATCAATTCGGGCAGCCTTAACATAGCCGCGTCGTATTTTCTGTTTTTAAAATCTGTTAAAACGTATTTTCATCCAATTTGTGATAACAAATATATTGCGGGAACAAATTAACGGAGCGGACTTCATTTTTCCCATGTATAGGCGTAGGTCGAAGTGCGCTGATCAATTGACCAACGTTAAAGGGCAAAATTGCGAATGAAGTAAACCGTTGTAAAAACAAAAATAGAGGAACATATTGTCACAGCTGTTGGTGTAACCATGGTAACAGATGTAACAATTCCAAAAGACACCTTTCTTTATGGGCTTTGCTAGAATTCCTTCATAGATAGGAACTGTTAAATATGTAACAACGCAATTTCACCAAAAGGACTAGGAAATACAGATTTTTTATTGGTTTCTGCGCAAAATTTTAAATCAATGCTATCAATCAATGAGGATGCTGATTTATTAACAAATATCTGCATTTTTCATCTCATTACATCACCAAACTGTGAGATTACGTCATACTTAAAAAAGCGGTGAATTCCACGCCGGTCTGGCATAGAATTGATAATATTTTATTTAACGTAATCAGGCATTATACAATTATGTGCGCATGCGTGAAACAACTTTTCATCGGGATCGGCAAACGTTTAGAAGGAAATTCGAAAGCTTTTTGGAGGCACTTCGAACTTATATATGTGCTATAAAAAGGAAAAGAAAATGCAATTTTTATATCAAATAGTCATTAAAAGTGATAAAAATGTTATGTATATTTGGTTTTACACGTAAATATTTGAGCGGAAAATAAAAGCAATGCTACAGGAAAACAACAGATACATGACATCAGAGGGAGGTGGCAGCTTTCCCCCTCCCCAACTTGTTCTTGCAGCAAACATTTTTCTTTAATTTACATATAAAAAAGTGAATTAACATGAAGTTGCCCCCAAAGGTTTTGGGAGCATATCAAAAATTGAAGTGTAAGGGTGGAAATAAACTGTGAAGTTGAAGTTAAAGGTACACTTGGTCCCCCTACCCCCACTGATAAGGATTTTCAAATATTTGAGTGGAATTTTTTTTGCATGTTAAGATTTTTTGGATGGATCTGGCCCCAACACCCTTTTTGCCACAATGCTACGTGCCTAACAAAATATCATGGTTTCATTACAAACCGTATATACCAGTAAAAAGACTTGGGTTTATATATAAACCAATATTATTTCTTGCATTTTGTGCCGTTCACCAGGTTCTATAAACACCTTAGCTCGGATTCAATTACAAATTCAAGGTTAGGAAGGTGAGTTGGATAATACATTTTGTTTTTCTTTTTCTCAGGGGTAATAAGAGGGGATGGGTGGGATGGTCAGGACTCCGACTCCTTGCAGATCTATCCATGACCCATCAGTAGGGTCTGTTTGCTAACAGGTCTTTATACACATAAAAAGGGTCATTAAACGTATCACCTTGGTTTTTAAACCTATCACCAGGGTCAGTATACCTATCACCAGGGTCAGAATACGTATCACCCGGGTCTGTGTGCCCATCACCAGGTTCAGTATACCCATGAACAGGGTCTCACTACCCATCACCAGGGTCAGTGTACGTATCACCAGGGTCTGTGTGCCAATTACCAGAGTCGATTTACCTATCACCAGGGTCTCAATACCTACACTGTACCACATATGGAGAAATCACGTACACTTTATTCATGAGCTAAAATCCACGTGACACTGTTCTCATTAATATTCATGTTTGTAATATTATCTCCCTTACGAATGAAAATTACATACTTTTATGTATGAAGTTGGTGTTTTTACGTCAAAACTTTCATTTTTTGAATGAGAACACGTGTTAAGGAGATGCATAGATTATCTGTGTATGTTTTTGTCACCACAATTAGTGATTCACACTTCAAACTCTAAATGCTTCCCTATTCAACCATTAGATTATCTAAAAATAGGACTAGGCCTATACTGGCTAAAATGAGTAAATAAATAAATAAACAGTTGAAAAAATCAGCTTGGAACTAAATAGAATGTTTACCTGAAAAATCTCATTAAATTTATAATGATAATTCTTATTGAAATATGCAATAATGATTCAATATAAAGCCTAAATGCCTATTGCAAGTCCGATAGCTTACTGAAAAAATCTTTAAAAATGCTAATTTGAAAGTAAAAAGGAACCGACAAGACGTTTTTAATTTGAGTCTAGATTTCTGACACAATTAGTTTGCAAAATGAACTTTGTAAATATATGAGGAACAACTTTACCTATGAATGGCAAGTATTTTGAAAATAATTCCAAAATCCCTTCATGACGTCTTTCATCACTAAAACACACTATTATCCTACAACGCCCCGCTTCGATTTTTCAGATTCAAAAGGAACCGCCATCTCAACATCTCATGTAAACAAAACAAGCACATTCCGATCCCGGATGTAGTAAATAACAAAACCAAATGAGGAGAAAATATTTCCGATATACTATATTTTTTAAATAAGTGATTTTTCTCATTCCTTTCTATATATTTTATTGTACTGAAAATCGCCATTGTGATAACAATATGACCGCTATGCAAATTAGTCAAATGTGCACCATTTCTCCATATGACCAGGGTGTAGTGTACGTATCACAAGAGTTAGTGTGTCATTAACCAGGGTCAATATACACATAACCAGGTTCAGTGCCCATATCCAAGGTCTCAATACCTATCGCCAGGGTCAGTGTACGTATTACCAGGGTCAGTGAGCCCACACAAGGGTCTATATAACCATAACCAGATTCAGTATACTCATCACCAGGGTTTCAATACCTATCAACAGGGTCGGTGTACGTATAACCTTGGTCTGTTTGGCCATCACCAGGGTCTCAATACCTATCACAAGGGTCAGAGTACGTATCACCAAGGTTTGTTTGCCCACCACCAGGGTCTGTATAGCTATAACCTGGGTTAGTGTACCGATAACCAAGGTATCACCATCTATCACCAGGGTCAGTGTACGTATCACCAGGGTCTGTGTGCTAATCACCAGGGTCAGAAGACCCATCACCAGGGTCAGAATACGTATCACCAGGGTATGTGTGCCCATCACCAGGGTCAGTATACCCATCAACAGGGTCTCACTTCCCATCACCAGGGTGAGTGTACGTATCACCAGGGTCTGTGGGCTTATTACCAGAGTCAGTTTACCTATTACCAGGGTCTCAATACCTATCACCAGGGTGTAGTGTACGTATCACAAGGGTTAGTGTGTCATTAACCAGGGTCAGTATACACATAACCAGGTTCAGTGTACCCATATCTAAGGTCTCAATACCTATCACCAAGGTCAGTGTACGTATTACCAGGGTCGGTGTGCCCAACACCAGGTTCTTTATAACCATGACCAGAGTCAGTATACCCATCACCAGGGTTTCAATACCTATCAACAGGATCAGTGTACTTATTACCTTGGTCTGTTTGGCCATCACCAAGGTCTGTATACTAGTACTCATCACCAGGGTCAGAGTGCATATCACAATGGTGAGTATATCCATCACCAGTATCAGTTTACCTATAATCAAGGTCAGTGAAATTATCAACAAGGTCTAAATACGCAAAACCAAAGTCAGTATACACTTCACTAGTGTCTCAATATCTATCACAAGATAGGTATTGAGACCCTGGTGATGGGCACCCAGACCCTAGTGATATGTATATTGACTTTGGTGAAATGCATTGAGACCCTAGTGATTGGCACACAGACGCTGGTGATACGCACACTGACCCTGGTCATATGTATTGAGACCCTGGTGATGGATCTACTGACCCTGGTGATTGGCACACAGACCCTGGTGATACGTAGACTGGGCAGACAAACCCTGGTGATACGTACTCTGACCCTGATGATAGGCATATAAACCCTGATGATACGTACACTGACCATGGTGATAGGTATTGAGACCCTGACGATGGTTAGGTGGATTTCTGGTTATGGGTATACAGAACCTAGTGATGGGCACACAGACCCTAGTAATATGTACTCTGACCCTGGTGATGGGTATACTGACCCTTTGATGGGCACACAGATCATGGTGATACGTACACTAACCCTGGTGAGACCCTGGTGATGGGTATACTGACTCTAGTTATGTGTATACAGACCCTGGCGATGGGCACACAGACCTTGGTGAGGGGTCATGGATAGATCTACAAGTAGTCGGTGTCCTGACCACCCCTACCCCCATAACACCTGACAAGAAAAGAAAAACAAAATAAATTATCCTTCTCTCACCCTCCTTACCTTGGATTTTTTTTAATTGAAACTAAGGTTAGGTGTTTGTAGAACCTGGTGAATGGCACAATACAGGAGATAATATTGGTTTATATATAAACCCAATTCTTTCTTACTAGTATATGTAACGAAACCATGATATTTTGTTCAAACAGGTAGCATAGTAGAAAAGTAGAAAGGGAGGAGACTCACCCAAAAATTCTTTACATGCAAAAAAAAAAAAAAATACTTCTCAAAAATTCGAAAATCGTAAACCGTGGGGGGTAGCTATAAAAGGCTAAGTGTACCTTTAACTTCAATTTCACTGTTTATTTCCTCCCGTTCACTTCAATTTTTTACATGCTTTAAAAATCATGGGGGCAACTCCATTTTAATTTTACTTCTTTATATGTAAATTTAAGAAAATGTTTGCTTCGAGCAAAAGTGGTTGGGGGGCAGGCCTCCCCTGTCTTCCTGCCACCCCCCCCCCCCCACACACACTTCTTTGAAGCTACGTGCCTGTTGTTTTCCTGTTACATTGCCTTTATTGTCCTCTCAAATATTTAATCAATTTCTTTTAGCATAAACCAAATCTACATAACATTCTTATCACTTGTAACGACTATATGATATAAAAATCGCGTTTTCCTTTTTTTTTTATCGCACATATATATATCAGTTCAAAGTTCCTCCAAAAAGCTTTCGAATTTCCTTCCAAACGTTTACCGATCCCGATTGGAATGTTTGTTTACGCATGCGCACATCCTAGTTATAATGCCTGGTTACGTTATATAAAATATTATCAATTCTATGCCAGACCGGCGTGGAATTCACCGCTTTTTTAAGTATGACGTAATCACACAGTTTGATGATGTAATGAGATGAAAAATGCAGATATTTGTTAATAAATCAGCATCCTCATTGATTGATAGCATTGATGTAACAAATTGTTGAATTTTGCGCAGAAACCTGTAAAAATCTGTATTTCCTGGTACTTTTGGTGAAATTGCGTTGTTATATATTTATAGTCTGTCCCAAGTTATTGCTTCCATCACTTTTTGATGATTTTTAATAAAAATACACATACCTGTGAAAGAAATGCTGTTGAAATCGATAAAAGGAAAAATATCCAAGATATCTTCATTGACAAATTATCATTTTTCACTCATAAAAGTTCACAGGAACGAAAACAAATTTCTTACGGAGATTTATAATGGGAAATGTTTACATCTTTTCTCCATTCGGAAGTTCTCGGGACACCTCGCACAATTTTTCAACGTTATCATCCGGGCGTAATAATGGCTGATGCAATGCTAAATCTCCGTAGACTTTCTATTTTGGGATGTGTATTGAAACCTGAAGCGGTAGAGGGGGCGTTTCAAAACAGATAATCTGGACATTTTTCATATTAGTGGATGATTAGTGTATATTAGTGGATTAGTTTGCAAAGCCCATAAAGAAAGGTGTCTTTTGGAATTGTTACATCTGTCACCATGGTTACACCAACAGCTATGACAATATGTTCCTCCATTTTTGTTTTTACACCGGTTTACTTCATTTGCCATTTTGCCCTTTTAACGTCGGTCAATTGATCAGCGCAATTCGGCGTACGCCTATATGGGACAAATGAAGTCCGCCCCGTTTAATTTGTTCCCGCAATATATGAAATTTGTTATCACAAATTGGATGAAAATACGTTTTAACAGATTTTAAAAACCGAAAATACGAATCATAACTTTCAAATAACGAATTTAAGAGTTCGTTTTTTCAAATTTAATTTGTTAAAACAGATTTCAAAATTTGTAAAAACGAATTCATAAAATTTGTTATAACAGATTAAATTCGTTATAACGAATTCCTAAAATTTGTTATAACAAATTTAATTCGTTATTACGGATTCCACAATTTGTTAAAACGATTTAAATTCGTTTTAACAAATTCAAGAATTCGTTATATCAAATTCAAAAATATTTTTTGATAGGTCCTAAATGGGCTTCCGTAGGCTTCCGTACTGAAGCGCCCTGCTTTTGCGCATTAAAATTGATATCTCTTTTGTTGTCAATTTTAACAGTACTCATTTTTATGCTGAGTGGCGTGGGTTTTTTTTTTTTGTACCTATTAACTAGCAAGGATATTTACGTCATATTACATACACCAAAAGGTCTAAGTATGAATTATGCATGCATGTTTGTTCTTTTTTTTTTGTTTTTTTTTTTTTTGTTTCTTGTTTTTGTTTTTTTTTGGGGGGGGGGGGGTGAAATAAAACAATAAGGTAACTTTGTATTCTTCTCTTTTGTTTGTTTGTTTGGTCAATTGTTGCTGTTTGTTCGTTTTGAGTTTTATCGGACCTTTCTTCTTTAATTGTTCTCTGCAAAATACATACTTATCGGGTTGTGTGTACATCATTATTTTGCTTAAAACAGACGTTATATAATCGTCGCTTATATGAGCAAGTCATAAATGATGGTACATTCAGATGGATGGTCTATTTTTTAACCATCTATGCTGCTGACAGTGTCTTCAGATAAAGGGAGCCAATTATCGTGCTTGTGCAGACTTCGTCGACACGGTACCCTTAGTATTTAATGGACCGCCACTCCGCGATGCAAAGTCAGCTCTTTTCAACGGAGAGCATTGGACCTATCAGTGTAACAAAAACAAATACAGTGATCATGGTGATAGAGTGGGTGAAGGAAATACTCCATTATGGTGGCCCTGACTCTAAAAAAACAAATGATATAATTTGCAAATTTCATCATGTTTTAGTGATATATGTTTGTCAGCAAAAAGATAAATGACTATTAATTATATTTGTGCTACTAGTTCGTATTTTCTATTTTTGGGAAGACCGAGAATTGCTTTGCATAAAAGGAAATGCCGGATAGATAGTTCAGTTCAGTTTAATCGCTTAAGCCAAATGATTTGGTACAAAAGGAACATATACATGTATAATGAATACACAAAAATACAAATCGTCAGAGGTATACGTACATATAAGTACATTTTCATACAGAAAGGAGATATGAATAAAAAAGGACGTATTATAGAATCAATATGTAAGACTATGATATAAAGGATCAAAAGAGGAAAACTACTAAAGGGAACAGACAGCATCGAAAATATTTGAAATAAATACACACAGTTTGATTTTCTTAGAGATTTAGAATTACAATTGGTCACGAGTTCAGAGAACTTTTAAAAAATTTGTCTTTTCCAATATTTTGTGTTTATATATTTTTTCTTTAAATTCTTAAATTAGTCGGATATGATGAGAAGAGACAATTATAGATAAATTATCGAAGTACGAGTGTTTTTTGTTATGTTGAATATCATATCAAGGCCATTCTGAGCAACGTATAAATTGCAAATTGCATGTTTGCTAAAATGATGTTACTATTTGTCAAGTGTAACGACTGGAGTATTTCGCGAGGTCGTTGAACTATAATCAAATAGCGTATATCAATCTGAAACAAATTGGATGTCAAGAAATTGACATTCAAAGATAAAACCATTTATTTTCTTCCCCTGTGAAATTCACACTAAGAGAAACCGGCCTATTTCAAAAATGTATTTTTCAGCAAAATTTGAATGCAGATAGGGATGCTCAAAAATTGAATTATGCTTTTCTTTATTCCTTCTGATGATATTGACAAGGATACCAATATAACAGGTTGTAAGTATATGTAGGTATACGCATGCTCAGATGTATAAATAACAGATTATTGGATTATTATTTAGCCATCCCAAACGGCTTTTCTCTTAGTTTTTCGTTTCCGGTTTCTGCTAGGACGAAATTCAAAATCAGATACGTTTTTTGAAATTGGGCATTGAAGTGTTAAGAAAATTCTTAATTCTTTCTGGGGTTCGTTATATTTTGTTTTATCTATCAGAGAGCCATTCGGGCTTTATTGGATTTGATCACGCCCCGACCGAAATTATCACCTCATAATACTCAAAGAATGATTCCTTATTCCATAAAAAATAAAATTTTCTCGTCTATACTAATAACAAGGTTTATGATTATTGTATAGAGGAATTTATATCACTATTAAGAAAAAAATGTTTCTAACGTCGGGTGCCTGTGCATCCAATTTTTAAACGTTTATCAGTATTTCACTATGATACATAATAATGGTTTATTGACGTGCATTTAGCGAAGGTTTAACTCAGAGTTACTTCTCTTATGCAACGTATAGATATTTTATCAATTTGAATAAAGTAATAACGCTGCAATCCCAGTACTTTTTAAAAAGAAAAATAAGTATCGAGAGTACTAGATCGTAGTGATTTATGCTATCTATACCCTCAGCATTAATTAAACACATTAAAATGCTTTTGAAACGATTCTGGCTAAGAAACAGGAAAGAAGTGGCTATGCCTAGTCCAATTTCCCCGAATTGAATTATCTGACGTTAACAGGCCTAATAAATTGCTTCTCTATTCGGACCCCCGCCTCCGGAAATGAAACCCCCTCTCCGCGTTGCGAAGTTTCAAACATGAAAATTAGATCCAATTGACACGAGAATGGCTAGTTTATTCATCTGATAATCGATTGACCGCCTTCAATCGATTTCGGTCCATGTGAAGGTATATAATTGTTGTCAATAAATTTTTGTGCTGATGGTGGGAGTACTAAAAAGTAACATTTATATCATATGACAAGACCAAACTGTATATAATACTCAAACTCAAATTATACTGCATCATCCTCATGAGTAGACGAGCTGAAATAATTTTTTTTCTCAGGGAGTCCGATGGATATTTTTTCTTAAATAGCGTGGGGTATGTGGATATAATAAGTTTGAGTTTTACAGGGGGCAGGGGCTTAGACCCCATCCCCACCCCTCCAAGATCCGGGCATCATCATTCTATTCCACTAATTTACACTGATTTTCACATTAAGTTACCTCACTGTCTTGAAATGAGTGCATGCATAAAATGAATAAGATGATACACAAGGCAATCTGTGGGACCAGGCACTCTTCAGAGGTCATTGTACCTGCTTTCGTTTACAAAAAATAGACACAGAATTGATTTTATTAAGCAGCAATTATCATGCCAAGGAATTGGCCTTTTATCGCCATTCCTTATTTTATGAACTATAGAGGGCTCATTACAACTGCTGCATGTATACGTAGTATATAGATTAATTTACCCACACAGCCTTTCAAACACTGGAATATATCTATATATGTATCTAGGAAGGAAAATTATGTTTATATCAAATTTATGCTTTATACCTTCATGTATTTGTATTTTGTATACCAAAGACTTGGATGTTTTGAAAGTGAAAACGAATACTAGAATTAAAAGTAAACTATTACAGTGATTTACAAGAATGAGCTTTAATTGAATAGGAAATTGCGTCCCACGGAATGGGAGGCTTTATAATGGAAAAATCAATTCAAAATATGTTTTCGCACACGTCAGTAGGTGGTTTTACTCTGTACGTTTTAAAAAAATAAAAGATGAATAATAGAAAAGATACGTGCCCATTGAAACATTTTTATTGAAAAAGGTTCGCAGAACGTAGAAACCAAACAAAACAATTTCGTTGAATGTGCAAAAAACCAAGATTTTACTGAATCAGATGACAGAGAGAGAGAGAGAGAGAGAGAGAGAGAGAGAGTATCGAAACCCACTTTCTCTTTAAAAAAAATGGTTTTCCTTATTAAAGCAAAGATAGAATAAGTTCCCAACATGAAGCTAAAAATAAGAAAAAAGATGACAGTTAAACAAATTTGGGCTCAGAATGCAAGAGATCTCTAAAATAGAAAGTAGGATGAAGAGGAAACTCGGGCCATAAACTTCTCGGTATTGACTTTGAAAGGAATGTCGCCGGCTTACGTCGAATGGGAAAAGGACTAGGTATTAAAGTAAAAATAGACTTTCTAGCTAGTTAAGGCATCGATGGAATCGTATATAGCAGCGAAATATAAAGCCGATGATGTTCAGTTCCAGGGAGCGTTTGAACAGTATTCTTACATTTACGAAATAATTGTCAGGAAGTTAAACTTCTGTGCGAGCCTCGTCCGTGTTTGATTACGGCACCCATTGGTGAATATAAAAATCAACGCTGGATTGTATATATTCGACTGCTTCTTCAATAGACCACACGCCGACATCCATGAACGATAAATTTCCTTAAAATCCCCAACCATACTCAGTGATTTAAAAAAAAAAGACCTCTGAATGAATCGTCTGGTGTATGATTGCAGAATTCACTTTATATTCTTTCGACTAGCTAACTTGGTGATTGCCGGATTAAGGTAAGAAGGAAATCAGATTTTTTTCTCTCGTAATTAGTGTCTGTCTAAATTTTATTAAGCCACAAAACATGATTGGACTGTTTACCATTGAAATTTGCATTACTTGATTTGATCTGAGATTTCAGATATACACTGTATATGTGTTTGAGTTAGTTAACTGATTAGATATACACAATGCCATATGATTTGTGAATAAAATCTCCATCACGTTTATAAAATAAATCCCATTATTCACTGAATGTATGGATACTTCATGTTTAAATTACCATAATTTCAAAAAGGCTATAGTTAATAAATGAATATTTTATTTTGCAATGAAATAAATGACGTTCACGGAGGAAGTATTCCTTCTATGGGTCCGCTATCTAGTTCTTTGTGATAAAAACATCAGGTCACCAATCGACTCATTATTGAGGAAGCAATTACCTAACATAGACGAGACGCGAAAAGTGTTACGATTATTTATATTTCCATGTTGTTGAGCTGCTAAAGACCCTCTTTAACAAAAAAGTACTCTCTCTCTCTCTCTCTCTCTCTCTCTCTCCCTCTCTCTCTCTCTCTCTCTCTCTCTCTCTCTCTCTCTCTCTCTCTCTCTCTCTCCAATATCAAATTAAAATTTCAATTCGAGAAATTTAATGTTTGTTAGTTTGATTCTTTCTTTCTTTCCATCTTTCTTGTTTCATCATAATATCAATTTATCTTTAATTAATGAAAAAAAAGAATCTAGTAAAAGAAAAATAAGAATGGGTTGAAATTATTAAAAATATTGTATTCTATTCTCAAGTCAATGGTTTTGGTCCACTCCGCTCCTCATATTATGGAGAGCGGTATGAACCGAAAACCTTTGACTTGCGAAAATGGTTTGATTCTTTTGGGCCATTTTAGGTAAATGTAATTACAGATTTCTTAGAACTTGGCAAAGTTAAATATTTTGTTTGGCCAAATCTTCCCCCCATAGCCTGGATTTCTAAGGGCTAATTTTAGAGGGTGGATTTGATTTCGTTGTTATTTAATGTCTTTTCGATGCTATCATGATCTTTCTCACATGTATCTCGTTCTTTGTCAGCTTCAAGTTGGACAAGATTTAAGGAACATTGTTGTGCCAACGCGAGTTGTTGTGCGACGTTTGTTAATGATTTATAACGTTTGTTGTGCGACGCGAGTACTCTTATTTCTTTGAAGTGACCAGTTCCTTGTTTTTTTTTAAACTTATGTCAAAGTATTTGATTTGCACATGTAATACTGAGCATCAGTTCCGATGCAAAACTCTAGAATAGCACTGGATAAATATGTATATGAATAGCGCCCAAACAGCTTACAGCTCGTGCATTTTTCCATACCACTTCTCCAAAATGACAGCACTAAACATATTCCTGAACATCTACATCAAAGCGTGTGTATATAGACGACGGATGTGGTTTGACAGAAATCTATGGCCTCTGTCCAGAGACAGTAATGAAATAGATGTCTAAGTAATTGATTCCCAGAAATGTGCCGTTTCGGTTTCTACTACGTTTACTGAACCCGCTGTTCATACAGTATATATATATATATATATATATATATATATATATATATATATATATATATATATATATATATATATATAATTTTTACCTATATATAGCTAATTTACTCTATCTCAAGAGAAAACTCGGGTCACTGGCTAGAATGATTTTCCGCGCATTTTTCATCTGGTAACGTACCGGTATATATTCAAAACGGATATGGCATATTGCATTGATGCATATATCTCGAATACCAAATCAATGAGAGGCAACTCTTTTCCACTAGTCTTCAGAGTTGTGAGTGGTACATTTGTACGTGTATTGACCGGTTATTCGTGTTATATTAAATTTTAAGCATTGTTTAGTATCCCTTACCATATCCCAATATCTGGTAGGCAATGATTTGATGTACGAAATAGAATAAATACTTTTTTTTCTAAATCTGGTTCACAGATTATAGTGATGTAATGTTTAATTTCAAAACTATACAGAATCATTGTAATTAACGTCACTAGATTACTTTTGAATAAATTGCATTGGTCTTTTAATAGTTAACGAATATATAAGATATTGTCCATTAGACAAAATGACCTCTTGTTTGAGTCAAATATTGAATATGCCACTCATGGCAATTTTTTCTGTATACAATCTAACCATGAATTTGTAAAGAAGATTGGGGATAAGGCGGGTAAAATGCATATTTTATGATGGATGAGAAAAATTAAAAAAAAATAACAAATCAATACTACATGTTTATAAAAAAATACTTTCAAAATATCGTTCCGAATGATGTATATATAATATCATAGCATCGATATCTAACCCTTAAATAGGTTCAATACTTGGAATATAATGATTAAACTGATGTATACGTTTCAAAATCTTCAATTAGTGTTATTTTTTTAGACCTTTAATGTCTTTTATTTTATAGAGTTGGTCAGTACTCCATATCATTGTCATTGTCTTTAATAAGGGTCTAATGGAAATCGAACCAATTTTAATCTACAAAAACTCGGAGTGATGAACGACCCACAATACATTTAGGAATATCTTTTTTTTTATCCCACAATTGAATGTTATAAGAAAATATGAGTCCGTAAATTTGTGGTTAAAGTCACTTTTAGTATTTATACATAAAGTATTTATTGTGACTGAAATGGCTCAGTGGTTAGAGTCCTAGACACAGGTGACCTTTTAGAAATATGCTTCTTAGGTTGAGGGTTCGATGCCGCTCAAATTTAACTTAAGGCAAATGAAGATTTTTTTCTCTGTTTTTGGTAAGATATGCAGATTGAAAATAATACGAAAGTACAATTTGAACAGATTTTTTTCAATCCAAACTCGAATCTTTTTTCTGGGTTTAAAAGAATCATTCTAATATATATACTGAAATACTAAGAGAAAAACGAGATGTTTCGCTATTACGGTAGCGCTCATTGGTGACTATTTACATTTTTAACTAAGTCAAACTTACAACTGATAACAAGTCGTAAGTCGCATGAAAGACCTGCGTACGACATAAGTCGTTATAACGAGATAATAAGTCGTTATAACGAGATAATAAGTCGTTATAGCGAGATAATAAGTCGTTATAGCGAGATAATAAGTTGTTATAACGAGATAATAAGTTGTTATAACAAGATAATAAGTCGTTATAACGAGATAATAAGTTGTTATAACGAGATACTAAGTAGTTGTTGCGAGATACTTAGTCGTTCATACAAAATACTAAGTCGTAAGAACGAAATATTAAGTCAACACCCACAATGAAGCAAGTTTAATGTTTTTTTCCAAAAAAAAAATTAAATGCTTTTAAAGCTGTTATCTGCCTCCCTTACATCGTTTTGTTTACTCTGATTAATATGCAAACGTAAATTAGCACATAGTTTGATACAGTCTATTTAATCGATGCCACTCTTTCCTGTCCTATTGTGCTGTCAGGGTTCAAAACTAAATAAAGTGCTTTTCGGTTAATGAAAAATGGCCCTGAACGATGGATGTAAATAGCAGATCTTTCTGTAACATAGACGTGCTGAATAAAAAAAAATCAGTCTAATGACAATGCTGCAGAATTAGGACCATCGTTAAATAGATGCACGTGTAAATACAAAAAAAGGATTAAACAGTTTTTCGTCGACGTTGAAATATTTACTATTTTTTAATATCTTCTTGATAGCGCCTTTTTAGTTTCAAAATCAAGGCATATAATATTGAAAACGCCATACCGATATATATATATATATATATATATATATATATATATATATATATATATATATATATATATATAACCTTGAACTTTGTCACGGCCCAATTCTAATTGGTTCAAGGGAGATTTTTTTACGTGGGAATGACCTCAGGAACTCGACTTGAACGGTTCAGAATTGTCTGAATTGTTCGCCCGCTACAACATCCGGGTACTTCTACTTTGATGTCTTTACGCATCAGTAGCCTTTTCCTGTAGGTTTTTTGTTGTTGTTTTTTTTTTTTACAAAAAGTGCCTGTCAATAAACTCAAAAGAACTAGTTTTAAGGAAAGGCTTTTTTCCTGTTTCAATTAACACTCAATTAGATATTTATGTCATGGATAGATGTCAATTCTTCTGCAATTTTTTGAAACATTTATCTAAATGATAGAGGTACTCCGCTTGAAGAATGTAATATAAACCTGTACAAATAATGATCGGGTACACGTATTTGTATCATGCGCGGATCTAGAGAGGGGGAGGGTTAGGGGGGTCCCGACCCACCCACCCCCCCTGGAAAATGAAAATTTATTAAATTTAAATGGTAAATTATCGCAAATATGCCTCGGACCCCCCCCCCCCCCCCCCCGGCAAACACAATTATCCTTCGGACCCCCCCCCCCCGGAAAAATTTTCTGGATCCGCGCATGTGTATTATTTTTTGCACGTTTTGTCAATGTGAGTGGTTGAGTCACGTCTCATCGTCACTGCACGTCAAACGGAGGACGCACGCCTCCTTTGCATGTTTCTTGTCCTTTTCTTATTTGACAATTAACTGAATTAAGTTCAATGTCCGGCGAAGTCCGATGAAATTCGATCTATCCAACCGAAAGTTTTTAACGCTTTAAAAGCTTAAAGTACTGTACGGTAGTTGTGCGTTTTCGTGCATTTGTACGGAACTTATGTGGTTCTTTTTCTGATCTTGAGCAGTCTGCTTCTCTTGACGTCCGTTGATTTGTCCCGGTTGGACCCAAGTCACAAACGGACAACTGCCGGCCAGTGAAAGGATAAACCGTTCTTTTTATGAAACGTTTCCGGTAAACGATCGGGTGTTATCCCTTTTTTTACGCTTCAACACTCTTCTGGAATCTTCAGTAGCGACAAGATCTACTCAGTACTTTCATTCATGGACAACGAACTTGTTGTGTTTTGTCACTGTTTTATTCGTTAGACGTCCGTCAATGTCATCAGGTAAGGTGTGACTTGGACGAAAATAAGAAAAAAATCTATAACTTGAATATGGTCATATTGAAATCTTTACAAATTATCGAACACATTTTTTAAATAGCTGAATGTGACAAAAAATCAAAATGTTCACCCCTAAAAAAATTTCCAGCGCCTAAATTTGTTAATTTATACATGGAGTTATGTATTTGCTTAACTTTGTTACATTTTCCCTCTAATATTCGATTTCTGCACTTATTAACATTAATTGCACAAGAGTGCACAGTGAAACAGCTATATAACTATATTCTATGTGCATGAGGTTTTTGTTGTTCTTCCATTAAGACAAAAATGTTTCTTTCCGAAAGCCGATAATAAATAAAAAAAAAAAACAGAACAAAAAAAGAAAAGCAACTGTTATTTTCTTTTAAAGTATATTGCTGGTGTTAAGGAATGGGGAAAAAATCGAATAACTGTTCCCATTAAACTTACAAAAATGTGTTGCGAGTAAAGTTTGCTGTTTATCAAATTTGCGAAAGTGCAGTCCATTTGCAATAAAACAAAAGCGTCTTGTTTAGTTGCTGCAACATAGTTGCAAAGGACACCCTACAACACGGAATGATGATTAATCAGAGGAACTTTTAGATGATCGATAGTTCATGGAGGCTTTCGCATGCATGTCGCCAAGATCATTTACTAGTACTTAATTGCAGTCTGAGTGTATAAATATTACCGGTATATTGTTGGGGGGTTTTTTTTTTTTGGTCGCAAAGATGGATTCACCACAGATTGGTTAATTGGCCAAATACCAGTTGTACTGCGGAAACAATAACAAAACGGGCGCTACATCCTCGCGCATTGTGAAAATAGGTGTAATAACAAAAGATTCGGAGTCAATATGAAAGAAAAATCAGAGAATTATCCTCATATGTTCTATAAAACAGTTATTTTATAATAGATATTTGGATACATAAGCCAATATAGTTTGTGGATAGATTTATACATATAGGTAACAGAAAATCGTTAACATATACGAAATTTATTTTATTGAAGTGAAGTACAATGTATGAGAAATTCAACGTTATGAAATAACGAAAAGTAAAGAAAAGCGATTTTAAAAATTTCATTGGCCTTACACATCGTTTAATAAAGATGTTAAAATTATTTATAACATTGTTGAACACCGTAGTACAATAGGGTGAAACCTGAGATGAAAACCTTTTCAACACGAAATCGCCTACGCTACTTAATTGTTGTTATAATTTTTCGATAGTACATGGTCGTATACATGTATCATACAGTGTACATGGAGATCGATATTGCGTGATATCGCCCATGATAAATCGGGTGGGTTTTTTTTTTTTTTTTTGCTAAGCACGCACGCAATGTACTGCAAAATTAATTGCTTTCAGTCCTCTGCATTTATATTAACCCACGAGTTTGTTATACCTGGACATAAATCATATAGATCGTGAGATATTTATACATAAAAAAAAGTGTTTTGCAATTGGTTTAATATATTATTATACTAGTACAAGATATTGTGCGGTATAAGTTTTAATTAAACCATAAATATAGAATTGTTATGGCAAATTTAACGTCAGCTGCCTATCCATCGATCTTTAAATAATCATACCTCTAAATATTCATAATACTTGAAACAGTTACTGTATAAAAGCATTTGAAAACAAGCGTTCTGAGAGTATTGCATAAGCAGTACATTTCAACAACCAACACCCCCCACCCCGTTATAAAACCAAGTCGTTTTAAAATTAATTTCTTCAAAATCTTTGAGTTCATTGGCATTGGTGTTCATTTGGGTATAATCTAAACAATACAGTCCAATCTTTTCTTTTCTCACATTCACTTATTGGAACACATTCACAAATTTCAACACCATTGTACAATGGTCCACAGAGATTATAATGATACAATATATAATATTTTTTACTAATGAACTTCGCATGCGTGAGAGAGAGAGATAGAGAGATAGACAGAGAGAGAGAAATAAAATATGTACAAGATCAACTCTGACTCGTTAATACAAATGTTACCTGTTACCTATTCGCTTCGTGCCTTGTGGCACATAAGACATCAACAGAACGTCTACATCCTTCTCTGTCCACAGCCGCAACCCTCGCCTCAGTCCAGGATCTCCATCCACTTTCCTCTCTCTCATTCTCTGTTCTTCTCCATGTTGTTTTGGGTCTCCCTCTCTTTCTTTTGCCTTCAGGGCTGTTACAATGATCATTGTTGTGGTCTTTTCTGAGGATATGGCCTATGAATTTCCATCTTCTGTATTTTATTTCTTGGTTCAGTGGTCTCATGTTCGGTAGGCGTAGTATTTATTACGGGACGCTTTCTCCCGTACGGAACTAATACTGGGCCAACCGTGAGCTTATTCTCTTGTTGTTGGACCCAACCTCAGTAAACCTCCAACAAGCCAACACGCATTTTAGTTTTCAGACTTTTATCTAGAATTTACATGAAATATACTTTTACGTGAGTTTGGTATGCATCAGCACCGAAGGTCTGATTCCAACTGACGATAGTTTACAATTCAAAATCATATATATAGTTAACATTGGAAATAATACAATGAAGGATTAACATAATAAGTATACAGATGTAAGTAAATCAATTATCAAACAACTATTGAGTAACCCATGACATTTTAGCAGCATGCACATAAAGGAAATAATAAGATGAAAGTTGAAGTGTCAATAAACATAAACAGAAAGTCAATTAAAAGATTAACTGTCCATCTCTGACCGTGCCTCAGGTGGGATTAAGGCTGCGCGGAAATTAAAACGTTTTTAAAACAGCTGTCGAAATAGAGGAAAAGTTTTTGTAACAATTAACACAAAGTCCGAAAAAGTTAATTTACACAATAATTAAAAATAGTCCGAATGATTGAATTTCACACCGTGACATATTTCTTGTGTTGTTATTTTATCCTGCCATTTGATCTTGAAAATTCGTCTTAGACTGTTATTCTGAAAGGCATGTATTCTTTTTTCGTCCCCTTTGTTCATCTTCCATGTTTCACCGCCGTACATTAGCACTGGAGTGATTAGTGTCTTATTTTGTCTAAATTTTTTTGTTTTTGTTTTTTGTGGGTTTTTTTAGAACTCCCATACTTCAGAATATAAATGTGAAGTATGGGAGTTCTAACCTGAGGAGCATTTTTTATTTATTTTTCTAATAAAAGCACATAATTTCCTCAAAGATCAGTATTATGTACTAGACATTATTAATTTAAAACTAATACCATTATTTATTTTGAAACTTGTATTTGATAAACATTGAATGCGTTCTTGCTGTAACGAGTTACAGCTAAGTATAATAATGGAATTCATCTCCTATTTTGCATTTATTGCAATGAGCACTGATCGAGTATTGCACATGCCCGATCGTAAATAAGAGTCACATTTAAACATTAACTACGTAAAACTAAATACATTTTGATTAAAATTATCGAAAGCCAACTCATATTATCTGTTGGCATCATTATGAAGCTACACAGGGAAGTTTGAAATTAATTCAAAAATCATAACGGAAAAAAAGTCTGAAAAACGACTCTGACGTGGGACAGAATGACTGACAAGACGCGATTTAATAATAATAAGAAACGATGATCAAATTTTGCAACAATTTTGTTCCGTCAATATGAGACCTTACATCAGAAATACGCGTACTATTTCACATTACAACATTAGAAAATCGAACTGTATGTTTTTTTCCAAGATGCAGATTTATCAGTTTTACAGATACTTTTTATTATATACATGTGGATTGTTTTTCTTTTAAAGAAAGATTTCTAAAGTGACATTTTTTAGCCTTTGAAGTATTTTTTTTTAATTTTGGTACACGATTCTTTCATGTTATCAAAAACCAATAAAGACATATATTTATATCAAATTTTGTCGCATAACTGAATTGAATTGGCTAATGCAGTGTATTAATGTGGAATGTTAGAATATGCAAACAATTTGGTTGTTTTTTAAAATAAATTTTATAGAAGATAATGCATATATTTATAGTCTTTTATCATTGACTTTTTCATAGATTAACCTGATACTAACGGACGACGACGGACGAGTCTGTCTGTTTATCAGAATATAAAACTATCTAAAGTCTTACAAGCTTACATGGCTCTTCGTTTTGTTTGATAAGAAATCGTATATATATGAAAAGGACTTGTTTTTGATTTAAGGGGGAATAACACTCCAGGAAAAAGTCACTCAAATTAATAGGAATTTGTTTTATTAGGAAAGATATGATGATAAATAAACTGTACATATGTCAAATAAGTAAAAAAATTGCAAATTAGGGGTACAAAATTGATATCTAAAAAATTCAATTCGGTAAGTAACAACAAAAGCCCCTGCGGGATTCGAACTCGGGATGTACAGATCACAAGCCCGACACTTTATCCACTCGGCTAAGGAGTAAGTTGTATGTTTTCGTTGATAAAATCCTTTTAATAAAACAAAATGTCGTTTCGACCAGAGGTCAGCCATTTTGTGACGATAATTGAAATGTTAAGAACAATCCTATTTACTATGTATTACTAATATATATTATATTTAAAACATACTACATAGACTAAGTATGCATGTATCGGCTGTGTACCTTTAAAATGCTCGCGAGCCCCTCCCCCACGTTCAGCTAATAAGGCCTCTGGTTTGACGTTCTGTTGAATAAACAAAGTGGTTTGGAATGTTATATGTTATATTTTTGTTCTTTCCCACGCAAGTAATAAAAAATTTGTATATTTTTAATCATTTCTGTTCTATTTTAATACAGAATCGTTACTTTATAAAACCAAAAATACCATTCAGTGATCACTTAGTGGAAAAGTGGGGAATATAATGATGCCCCGTTTCTGAATTATGAATTATAAATGTTGTTCATTCAATAGTAATAAAATGATAACGTCCTTTTACCCAGATGAGTAAACAAAAAAACGTGATGCTTCTAAAACTTGATCGTGTATCGGTTGTTTTAGTAACGCGAAGAAGACCGTCTACGCACTATTTCAATATTTAAAATCCTAAAACCCAACGGACGATTTGAAGAGATGACAAACGGTTAAACATTTGACTTGTCCAAGTTGACGTCATATTCACTCGGAATAAATTGTGTTGTAGAGCAATGTATTGTTTAACACCAAGCCTGTAGTTGTGTTGTTTGGTTGGCTTTTTTGTTGTTGTTTTATACAAGAAGCTCTCATAGACATTGATTCGATTGTTCAATCTGCTCAATTGCAATATTCCAGGAAATTAAGTCAACTCGGTAAGAAAACCTTTACGTATATCTACCAATATTGTTTGTTTTGGGGGTTTTTTTGTATTTCTTATTCTTGATTCTTTCGATATCGGAAATAGTGTCAGTATATTTTTCATATCAATTATGCTATTTTTAAACTTAAGTTAAAATATTTACGATGTCAGCGCAAAACAAGTCTCTTTGTAGTCATCTAAATGTGATTGATGCATAATTACCTTTCAGTATCTGTTTTATCCTGTAATACTTACTAGTGGAACATATTTTTTTTCCTATACATGTATTTGCATTCGTCATAGGTTATCAAATATGCATATGGTCTACACATTTATCGGAACGGAAAACGCAAGCTTAAAAAAACCACAAAACTTGACTTCAAATCAGATTTAAGATTTACGAACTGTCCTTTGCTCGATGGAAGTTGATGGTACAGTATTGGCGCTTTTTGTCATTTAGTTAGATAAACACTCACACTCTACTGAGCGCCGTAACAATACAGTATTTTATCATGTGGAGGAATATTATGTCAATATCATTATGTCAATATTGGAAATATCTCTATTGGCCATTTTCAAAGAGGGGGCTATAAAGTGCCACAAAATGATCAGGTTACAAAATGATAAGTTCATATGCAATGATCTATTAGGTGTAAATACTGTGGACGATAATCATTAGATTCGTTTTGTTTCTTTCTTTGAGCCTCTCATCCTTTAATTCTTGATCCATTTCGAAAACTGTGCCAATTGATCGCTCAGCGCCGTACATGATAGCTTTTGACACTTTTTGCGTAAATCAATTGTTTCGATGCAATTTGTCAGTGTCGAGGAAACTCGGAAAGTAATTTTTTTTTAACTTTTATCGCCCGAACTCATCCCTATACATAGTTTTCTGTTTATTAGAATAAACAGCTGAACCAGCAGATAACTTAGAGGGGGTATTTATTACGAGAATATCAATGTAAAAGAGATCCATCAGATATCCAAAAGAACAATTTTTGTTTATTCAAGGACTTAAGAAGCTGTCAGATGTCTTAAATTAAGATTTACACCTACCCCCCCCCCCTTCAAAAAAAAAAAAAAAAAAGCTAAATGCTACACCAATTGAATACACAAAACACTTTTCATAACGAGACACGTTATATTAATAATGTTTATTACAGATGATTGATACATTTAATTAATTAGCACCGTCTATGATAAAGGGTGTTATACAAGACTTCCTTTTCCATTTTTTTAAATCATTCAACTGGCCTTCCACTGAAAATTAAAAGCATTAAAGATAGAACGATTCAGGATGACATGTAGTTATTTGATAATCAAAATTTGTGGAAAACAGTTTTCAAAATCATCTAACATCTAAAAAAAAATCCAGAAAATAACAAAGTGACACAAGAATAAAGGCATTGATTAACTGCGGTCTAATATTAAAATAAATCTATAAACATAAAGTGTGCTTTTAAACAATATCGCTGAAAACTAATCAACAATGGCCAAAGGATTATATTTTATAGCCCTTTTTTATTGATCGTTCAAGGGACAGTTTTGAACGATGGTCTTATTTGAATAGGAATGATTTATATATTTTCTCCATCCAGTGAATATTAATGCTTTACAGTTTTCAGAAAAAACTGTTCCAACCTTCAGAAAAATGAAGTTTTATTGGAAATTTGTGCAAGAACCTAGTTTTTTATTTGATAAAACAAACTTTGACTGTACGTCATAATGTAATTTTTTAAGCAAGTGAATTTTTAACATAACACCATGTTAAATGGCATATTCTGGATACGGAAATGATATAAAACGGGATATTTCTAGGAGAGAAACAGAGAGGACGGACAGACAGATAGACAGGCGGTCAAGCAGATAGACAGACAGACTACGGATTAGGAATCAAAGTGCGCCAGAAGCTTTTTTATAACAATTGCAAGGGTATATGCAGTACGAAAATAAAATATCATAACTTGAGCACTCGACTTACATGTACCGTACACGTCAGAAAAAATCTTCAAAATCAGAACTAGAACAGATGATTCACTCAAAATTTCCTGCATCATTGGCCATAATAACCCTTAATTTGCAGTACTATTGTCACTTGGGTATTCTAGTAACTGGATCTAGAAGAAATTAAACCCAATTCATCTCTATGCGATTTGGACTTAAAAGCATTGCAGTGCAAGTGTTTACTAAACGTTGCCATACTTCATCTATTTGACGGAATCAAATTGACTCTTTTCATTCCCCCAAAACCGTTGATAAACCAATCAAATCACTAATGTCCTGCAATGTGGTATTATATTGTATTATATTGTAATTATATATAAAATAAACAATTGCATCAATGATAAAACTTAATGCATTTTTCTAAAAATTAAAAACCCCACAAACTTTTTCCATACTTAAAAAAAGAAAAAAAATGATCAAGCAGTGATGAATTCGTCCCTTGCATATCACAGTATAATTTCTTTGTTCTCTGTTAGGTCTCATGCTATTGATTCATTTATCTAGATCTGTTTAATTGTTCTTTGAAGTTCCATTGAACTCCACAAGGACCTCAAATTAGCTTCAAACCAAATAAATCCGCCTCGCTATTTGTTCTTTCTTGATTGCAGCTCGGACACCTAACCAGGACTCACCCCTTTTCTATCGAATTAACCAGCCTCAGGTGGCACGGGACAGTTTTTTTGATACAATTCATTGTAACCAGGGGATGTGTGTTTTCGGAACTCTGTGACTAGAATTTCCTCAGTTCCCATTGAGCACAAATACCTTTAATTCACTTGTTATAAGGCAAATCACCAATTTCTAAAGAAAATTGCTAGTCAAAACCTGTAAAATTTTCTACATACTGGATTTTATGAGATTTTGACCCTTTCATTTTTTGCTACTTTTTCATAATTTTTCAGTTTTTAGACCTCCCCCAGCTAATTCCCTGCAAAGGGTTGACCTTCTGTACCATGTGCATGTTGCACCATCACATATCAGAAACTTACCGGTGTATAGTTAACAATGTCCCATCCACCTACTTTTCGTGTTATTTTACCTCCCGTCTGCCTCTTGCAATTTCACTTTGTAAAGTCAACACAACAGTCATAGCCGCGGTTTCGCATTTTACTTCTGATTCTCAGGTATCTAACATATGGGGCCTACATATTGCATGTCAATTTCAACAAGAGACATCCCTCTAACTAATGATAATCATTAAAAATAATTTCATGAATTTTAGTGACACTCATAAGCCTTCAAGTACAAGCAACTCTCATTTTTACAAAAATATTGACCGGGTACTTTATCCGAAACTATCCCTTGCTACCTCAGTCTTGTGGCTTCTTTTTCTCTAAGTAGAAACTTCTGTGTATACCTAGAGATATATCTCTATATATACACATCCACTTTTTTATAAGGAGACCGGATGTTCAACAAAATTATCAGATATGCCTTAAAATTTTAAATGATGTTTTAAGCGGAAACGGAAGTGGAAGCGGAAACTTTAATTAAGTAAATAAAAATTCCAAATATGTTAACTTAGCTTTCGAATTTGAATGCTTTCCAATATCTTTATATGGAGCTCTTTTTGTTAAGGAGATTAATATAGTCTAAAATAGCCATAACCTTCGAGTTTTAAGTATGAGTGAACAAGCTTTAAGGCTCAAGCAAAACAGTAAAATACCGGTAGGTGTGAGTCAACCATATCAACTTATTAAACACGTAGTACATGGATTATGAACGGTTTGTTATTTTACATATTGAAAGAAGTCAGAGAAATTATTAGCTTTTCCGTTTTGTATATTAGATTAGAATAGGAAATAATTAATGTACGGCTAAGCGAAGCGAAAGAGAACATTATTCAAGATAATTGTCTTCAACATCATTAATAAAAACGATGTAACTGTTATCAGAGATATTGATACATATCTCGAGTTTAGGTAAAGAACAGTGTTTGCAGACTTGGTCAAACCGATAACACTCTGATGTATAGCTTCTGTAAAATGAACGAATAATGTTCTACCCTGTTTCTGACCAAACCTGATATATAGCATATGTCTCATTGTTTCCCCTAGGAAATGAGACCTTGAATAAACACCAGAGGACAATATCAATTCAGAACACATATTGACCAATGAAATTAAAGTCAATATCACTAACTCTTCCATACAAATTAACCTCTAGACCGGTCAACTCGGACTAGCTCCGTAAGATCCATAAATTAGTATGACAGGATACATGTATGAACACGGGGTTAAAATGGACGATTTCCAAGTCTACAAATGCATTTGTCGTGTTCCAGAGTCGATAGAAAATGAAATGGAAAAACTTCTTTCAATCCACAGGTTTCAAGTTGATCTAGAAGTAATTTCAATAACCATCGCTGGTTCTATGGATG
Organism: Magallana ariakensis; assembly: GCA_020458035.1. Lineage (NCBI taxonomy): Eukaryota > Metazoa > Mollusca > Bivalvia > Ostreida > Ostreidae > Magallana > Magallana ariakensis. Next base: position 26,784,241 of record CM035819.1, on the reverse strand, counting down.
TTTTGCCCAATGTATGCCCAGAAATTTCACTGTCAAATTACCAATGTTTTTCCTTTCCTTCCAATGATATAAAGAAGTACTCTGCTGGTGGTTTATATTAAAAAAAAAACTAAAAAAAAAAAAAAAAAAAAAAAAAAAAAAAAACATGAATTTTTGCATTTTGATTGTGTTACTAAGTGCGGTTAGGTTGATGGTTGTATCTTACTTTATCTCTAGAAAGCGCTTTATCAGAGTTTCTATCAATCGTTTTCTGTATCTGAATAAAATTGCCTGAAGTAAGGTCGACCTTTTTTTCACACTCAGTATCGTTAATCCGATAGAAACTACAGAATACCAGAAAAAGCTAGACTAGTTCTCCAGGAATACTAGAAAAAGCTAGACTAGTTCTCATCGGTGTCATTTCTCTTCCTCTTTCTTATATAAATCCAATTAATTAAAATGGTATTACAAATATGGCCTTTTTTAAAATATAATTTGAGATATTTTGTACATCATCGTTTAAAACAAATTACCAACGCAAAAGTTACGATTTACCTAAAGTCTTTGGTGGAGCTCTGAATCAGACAAAGTCGCTGGAAAGAATATCGACCGCTTAAGAAGGTATCATGTCCACCATGTACGTCATACCAAGATTTATTTTTTATTTTTGGTACGGATTTCAGCTAATTGAAAGAGCTCTTATTTTCGTTTCAGAACAGTTACACAGGTATTTAACCAAGATCAAAGTGCAACGAACTTCTACAACACGTTTCAATGAATAATTGATGCAATAATTTTGCGGTGGAATGCGTCATATACTTCACCGATTCATTATTTTGCTCTTAAAATATATAAGTTGTCAACTACATGTATTTATTATTTATATTTCGCAAAAGAATTTAAATTTATCAATAAAACTTTTTTCTCGGCAGTGATTGATTTCATGCCTATCCCCCACCCACCCCCTCTCCCATTTTTTTAATTTTATTTCTCGAGAAACTGCATTGACACATACGTGCGCAATACCTATTTAAATCCCTTTATATATTTCACTTCTAAACTTTTCCGCACATGTAATGAGGGATAAAATTTAAAAAAAAAAACGATTTGGCCTTCATGCATGTAAAATTTACAATAGTTGTGGCCATTTAATAGCAGGCGCATATGATATAAAAATGGGAGGGGGGGGGGTGGATAACATGAAACGTAACAGAATAATATATCCGTGCCAACGAGAGATATTAATTGAAGTTGTAGAACTTGTTTGTCAATCGTTGTAAAATAAATTAAGTTACGGTTGTTTGTTTTTTTTTTTTATTAGTTGTTCATCAGAAATCCTTACCTCTTACTTTTGATATAAAAAAAAAATGAATTTATTACTAAGTGCCTTCATAATTACTGGTACAGGCCACCTTTTAACATGATGGCATATAATGAATCGTTTGCTGCAATATTTAACAAGGTTTTTTTTAAAGCTTTTATTGCCACGTACTTCATATCAATAATGAATTGAACAGGTCTTCAGAGAAAAAGCTGTTGATAATTTTCATATATAATGTAGTCATTACCACGGCATATCGTCGATACCATCCCTGACCTTAGTAACGCGTTACGGACTGCTGTTGGCCCACTGAGCAATGAAGATCACTCCAGGGGAGCGCTAAATAAGCTACTGTTATCTCAGACTCAGCTGAAAGAGAAGAGAGAGAGAAAGAAAGACAGAGTGGGGAGAGAGAGATGAACTTCAGTCTCGCCTTTCGATCAGTCCAATGATAGTCGCTTGATCTTGGAGCATCAGTTTACTGAGAGGTTCTTAAAATCATTGTCAGCTAGCATAGTGGAAATCACGCGTCTTTGAATGTTGCGGATACGGGTTTTCTTTTAAAGTTTTACCCACATTACCCCAAAAAACGGCGTTTAAAAAATCTTTTTTGGTAAATCTTGTCTTCGAAATTTTATTTCCGAGGGGACGAAGATTTGAATTAACTTTGGACGCTGCTTTGTTCTACTAGCTGGTAGTATCCGTTCACGCCAATATCAATACAAAATTCAACATGTTTGTAAATGAGCCATTATTGATATGAATAATTTATCACGTTTATTCTGTTGTAGGGTTGAAGAAGATCAGCTCCTCTATACGTAGAGGAAGAGATTTTTTGTCTTCTTGATTCTCACACATATATCGATGGATGCTAGTTCTTTACAGAGGACCTTATAAGTGATTTTATAGTGGATGTGATTATTTACAATATTTACAATATTTTTCTTATCGGATATCTTGCATAATTGCACATCGTTGCATTGTTGTGATAAAGGAAGGAAAAAATGTATTCCAGTGGCGTGAAACGATACAGATGAAGTGTAAATTAACCTGATCGTTTTTCTCCAATTTTTTTTTTCTTCAAAGACTTTTAAAAAAGGATTTAAAATCTGTCCACAACATGCCTGGTAAGTAATTTTCTAAATTTCTTTTTTGTGTGTTTTTTTTTATAAATATTTTGGGGGGGGTTTTAGAGGGGTGGGTAGCGCAGGTGAGGGTTAGGGTTTTTTTTGTTGTTTAAACCGAATCAATTGATTGAATTAATATTCATCGTTCGGGACATGTGCAATATATCACATTTTATTAATAATTAAGCGCACGTCGTATGCCAAGACTAAAGAATTTTGAAATTTAAACAAAGAGGACCACATGTATGCGAGTGTCTCTGGTATGGAATCTGTTTACTTTGAGGATTTACTCCAAGAATTGTATACTCACAAAGCTTTACTTCAAGGGGCGGTCGGAGCCATCGGCAATAATAAGATGAGTTACTGTAAATGCGATGAGATCGTTACCTTGAATCAAAAGCAAACATCTCTCTCTCTCTTTCTCTCTCTCTCTCTCTCTCTCTCTCTCTCTCTCTCTCTCTCTCTCACTCTCTCTCTCTCTCTCTCTCTCATATCAAATTTTTACTGTTCAAGCATGTCTATAAGCCCTTGATAGACGTACATGTATAAACATATATGAGCCACATTGCCATCAACACTCAGTTTTTTTTTCTTTGGTGTCTTTTTTAAATATCTGTTTTATTTATTTTATTTTTTTTTTGTCTTTGTTCATAGAAAATACACGCTTATCATCTGTGTGATCGCATGAGTTATGTCTGTGGTACTATTTTTTCCGCAGCTCGGCATATGAATAAAGTTCCCGAAGAATCCCCACATCGACCTAATTAATCCCATAGAGTTATACTTTTGCCTCCTCTAAATATCTTGGTCAACTGCATGTAATTAACACATCCAATCTGGTTATCGAGTTAATCAGACATTGCGTCATAACCCGGTTTGCCTCAGCATCAGGATTTCCCAGCTGTATATAACCATATCGTTTTCTTCAGTGTTCTTTAATATTTCTTTTTGAAATCATCTAAATCTAAGACAAGGTTTACCAATAAATGGTCTAGCCTGATTTTTTTTTTCGCTTTCAATCGCAGCAAAATGTTACAAGAACGTTTGAATATTTGTACAGTACCAAACAAAAATAATAGATATGAAGTGCGCAATTGTCCACTCCTATGATAATTATTACTGTAAAATACTTATATGTTAAGTGGGGTATTGGCTAAACAAAGTTGAAAGTGAGCAGTAAAAAAATATAATTAGCAACGTCATATACAAGGGTTGATCCAAAAGTAATGTCACTCTATGCACCGTGCTTCACTCTGGCGCTGTATTGTATATCTCAAAGCACACGTTTTTGTCTCTTTACGCGGATTTTTTCGCGATTTAATCACATAGGACGTCGCGCACGGTGTTGGTGTTAATTTCGGTCTGTGACTTTACTTTTGGATCAACCCTCGTACATGTTTATCCCAGATGGGATGATTACAGTGTAATTAGCGAAGGCGTAAATTATGAAGTATAATCTGAAATTATATCAATACACTGTAAAGAAATTATGATGGCATATTTCATCATTTTCTAATCTATTCCCAGCGCAGTTGTCAACACTATTAGCTGTAAGAGTTTTGGTATTGGTGATGACTTGTTAATCACATCAGTGGCAAAGTTCTGAACACACACAGTCGATCGTTGACCGCTCGGAGAGCTGGTCACCAATAAGGCATGCACACACAAAAGTACTCGCCATGTAATTAGATTAAAATATCCTCATCGATATTTTGTACCACAAGATCGAGAATTATCGCTATCTACGAAGATCACAATTAAAAATGGCGCTGTTTGGATGGACATCCAATCAGCGACAACGAGACTTTACAGCTTTGGATGTACAATGTACAGTTACTGTAGTATTCGTCTTCTGATAAAAAGTTGGTATTCTTATAAATTTCAACATTCTTCAACAGATTATATGACTTATTCTTTAAAGGTCACCACCAAACAGATTTGCTAACACAGCTTACATGTTAGTAATAAATTATCATTTTATAAAATTATAGCGGAAAAATTAATTTTAACAAAAAAATGGGGAAATTTCTTTACTCTCTGAAGGAAAATTAAAATTTTCATTTAATCATATGTGACAATCATACTCGAAACAAAAACTTTCTATTCCAACTGAAGAGAGTGAAATGATAAAATTAAATGTCGCTAGCGCTAAATGTATTTTGTTCATTTATGACACCATGTGTGAGCTAGTTACTTATGATCATCAGAATGATCAGAGACCTATTTTTTTCTCCTTACCTCTTAGGACACAATTATTTTTATAAGTAGGTCACGGAGGTGCGGTTAAGTTCACAACGAGGCTCCGTTCAATCAGCTGCGGATCGTATAGTGATCTCCGGTCTCGTTACGTCTCGCTTACTAAACACTGGCTTTAATTACACATTTCACGGCACCTGTCCTTATTCTGCAAGAACTCAATAGATTACGTTGAGGGGTCATGACCTATGAGACCTATACGCCACGCTTGGCAACACTTAAAAGGTCCCCACGGATTAGTTTAACAATATCGATAAATAATTAAGATGAGATGAACTGATGGTGCGCATCAGGGAATAAGTAGGAGTTAAAATCACTAGCTACCACCGGTTGTCCTCGTTCGTTAGACTACATCGGCAGGAAATGAAGAATTTTTTTACGTGCGAGTTGACGGATATCTACAAACTTTATGCGTCCTCTGCCTTGAGGTCTAAACAAGACACGACCGCTAATGCTAAAGATTATGATTACCCCGAAATGACAAATTAGCGTTGATGAATGCTACATGTAATTGAAATGATACACGCTCATTGCCTCGAACTGATGATCAGCGAACGTTTTCTTTTTTGATAAATCACACAAGTGTGTATATACTTGCATGCAAAAGTGACATTCGAATCAAAAGAAGTGAAAATACCAATGCTAGTTGGTTATTGGTCCGATTTGGATGCATCACACAAGCTTTAACTATGGTCGCTTATCTTTGTATTGATGCTTCGCTGTCATTCATCATCAATTGACTAATTTCAATGTCGAGAACATCAATTATTGGGAATAAGATCTGGCATCAGCAAGAGTAGGAAAGTATCTGTTAGTAGTAAAATGCCTTGTGTGTTTTATGAAAAATATCCGTCAATATTCGACGAATTTTTTGTACGAAACATAACATTAACGGTTTAACAAAATTGTCTTCATCCGCGTTTGTTGTTCTTAGTCACGAGAGAGAGAGAGAGAGAGAGAGAGAGAGATTACAGGTCATATAAGTGGGTAGCTCTCTTTCTCTCTCTTCAATAAACGAGAGCTGCAATAGAACCCTCCAATAAACATTGATCCAATGGGAATCTGTGTCAGAACAGATATTTTAGTCACACAATGATGATATTAACCTCAGAAGACTCAGAGGAAATAAAAGTACTTCCTACACGTTCTTTGTCGAATCTTTTAGGTTATACTAGTATACATGTATCATTGACAGATTTCACATTAAACGATAGGTTTTTTGTGCGGTAAGGTGGGTGCTATTTGATTCGGTCTATGGATGGTGACTCGTACGCGTACATATGTGTGTTTGCGCATGTCAGATTGTAAATTTTGAATTTTAAAACTCCGTGGATCCAAGAATATACCATATATTTAAGTTTTTTTAACGTTTATACAGTACTTTTAAACATTTTATTACTTATGTGTATTTTTAACGCTTATTCAGTACTTTTAAACATATGCATTTTATTACTTATGTAATCAAATAACAAAAAGTTAAGTATTCAAAAGAAACGTTTATTTAGTCGTACTGAGAGGAAAAATTTAGAATATGACAAACATCTGAACCAATAAGGCTTTATACATGTACATCCAACAGTATATAGACCCATATACTAAGCAATGCATTGCAAACAACTAGACACAGTTGTGGGTGAAACTCTACTCAATACCAGAGTGGAAAAAACAGTAAAAATCTTTAAGTTTCCTTTAGAGGATAAAATCTGAAGCCTATATTAGATTGTTTTGTGGACTAATTAGGTTATTCTATCCGAGTCAATAACAAATTGTTCACATTAAGAAATTTGGTTCCCTTTGCTTTTATTTCTTAATGTCCTTCATATGGTTTTCGTTTCGAACACTCTGCAGAATATTTTAAAACGTAATGACCACGTTGTTAAAAACTGTTTCGTCTAGGGATTTCATTGTAAGAATTGTCATCTACTGGATCTGGAAAAGAACTACGCATTGTAAATTAATCAAAGTGATGAAATAATTCATGAAGGTGTATTTGAACATAATCTAATAAAAGAAAACATGCTTTAAGAATCAGAAAGCTTGATTTACTGCAAGACCAGAGTCTAATGTGTTGAATAAAGCCGTAATTAGACTGCTTTTCAACAGTATTTGTTCGTTACTTACAAATCGCCGATAGTTTGTTTAAAAAAAGATAACACGAATTCTATGTCCAATAAGACAGTAAAGGAAAACAATATCAACACACTTTTTGGCATACATAACGTTCAGACATTAGAATCATTAAAATCATAGCAAAATATTGATTACACAAGTACAAAGGTCAAAAAATGAAACCCGAATTTTTCGTGACAATGAACCTGTAAAAATGGCGATCCATTCAATTAGCTTGGCCCCCCCCCTCCCCCCGAATTTAAATCAATTAATAGGATATAAAATCTGCATGACTTAAGAGATTCTTATTTTAAGAATCAAAGTACTCATAACGTCCGTCACTGTACAAAGGGATGCTGTATTGGTCTCTTCTAGGACAAGCTGAACGTCATGAGGAATTTGTAAGGATTCTGCCTAAAATAGAGAAACTCGTCAGTGACAAATTAGGTCTTGGCCATAATTAAATGCTATATCCATCTACATTGCAATGGCTTCATAATTTAAAAGTAACGTAGAAAATAGGCAGTAAAATTACATGTATGTCTTTACTGGGAAAATAATAATTGGGCAGTCATACTGTGCCATTTTTGATAAAGTACAGAAAATAAGATAAAATGATTAAAAAAAATAATAAGTACGATACGATTTGCTATTTGCAAAATGTTATCTCTGAGTAGAACTAAACCCTTTTTTTGGACATTACAAAGAATTGAAAGAATTTTAAAAGCGAAATACTCACCCCCCACCCCTCCCTTCAGGTCGGTAGCTACAATCATGGAAAGAAAATTGTCTCAGATATGCCGACATCAAGTCTTATAAATACCTAAACAAGAAATGCACTCTTCCCTAACTGTTTGTGGTATCTGGTCACGTATGAGAATCCGATTCCGATCGCCGGTGCCACCAATTATTTGCATATAGCTGTGTGCCTATTCTTCGATTTTAGAAAATAAAAGTATAGAAAAATAACACTAAACCATTTGGTGAAACGGCATTTGCCATAAAGAGCCAATTCATGCGACACTCGTAAAAAAACCCTCAATATTTATTATAAAATCAAATGGAATATGATAGAACGATGGATTTTGTCAATGTCTGCGACTTATAAAAACACAACAGTAAAAAAAACTTAATTGTAGCTTGGGACTAGAAGATTTTAATTCGCCTTGTGTGAAGTAGATGAGTTAGTTGCTCCCTGGTGATTTTGATTTGATTCGTTTCTAATGATCCCTCAGCATTGTCGGTCTAAAACGCAAACTGATTACCTTCTTTAACAAATTAACGTAGGCAGAAAACTTGAGTATAGCCAGTGTTCGTTGAACTATCGATCTGAGTAAAAAAAATCAACCAATGTAAACCAACACATTTATGTTTTAGAGGTAAAGGCCATGTAATTATGTGAAACAGTCAAACAAATAAGATCAGTTTATAATATATATTTACTTTGGTATGATTATTTTCGTTAGGCAAACAAACTCGGATCGACAATAAACTCGCACAATATTCCACATTTATTATAGATAACTAGATGATTTAAGTTTATTTAAAATACATACGATCTCGGCAAAACTTAGGCACCCATTCTTTTTAAGGATTGACGTAAATCACTCTTTTCCATTATATAACACGTTAATTCTTATGGCACTTTTTGATAATTCTTTGTGGGAGTTATCTCTCTTCTCGGAGAAAGATATTACCTTAATTGTTGTCAGGTAAATTAACCATTCGTTTATATGTTTGGGTGACCTTTTCTTTTACAAATCAAACTAAGAAACTTTCGTTCCATAGTGGTACATTCGTCATTAATAATGCAATTATTACCTTATAACCTTTTATAACCTTCTTACAACCTTTAATAGGCAACGGCCGACCACATACATGTATATGCATTTTTAAAACATAACCATTGTTGTCATAAGAAGAAAAGACAATGCTGAATACATGATTTTCTGGTCTCGCGTTATTTTCGCCCGATCGAAATCAGATTTTTAAAACAATGTACAGTTTGAATTCGAACACTGAAAATTAATGTGGGCGAATGGGGCCAAAGTAACCTTATATACAGTATTCATAGTTGCATTCAATACAACAACAAAACTGTTTCGTATTTTCCATTCTATTTGATCCATATTTTTTCCCCGTTAAAATCCAGCTTCATGTGTCTGCTTTTCAAATTACATTCATTTGTCACTTCATCTCTTTTCCATATTGATGAACAATGTGATCAGTGTTCGTGAAAATATGTAATCAATCCGGAGTTTTATAATCTCTAATATTTTTTTTTTCACTGTGGATATAGATCACTATAAAAGTCGTCTGGTTTTAAAAGCTTCTAGTCTAGACACCTCCAGCGGATTATTAGCTCCCCAGCAACATGCATCCCAGCCAATCTACTGTAAAGTGTTCTGACCCTTGTCTTTCTTTGATGACATTTAGAACCATTTTAACAAGAGCTTGGACTTTGGGTAGTTGTGTCAAACAGCAATGTGACGTAGGCCTGTCTATTTCATTGCTAGCCACTCAGCCATGGCTCTTTGGAATCTACAAGATTTGTCTGGCTTTTGAGCTTCTAAGACTACGCAATCGGTGTATATTTCGCTTGAAACCAGCGTCATTTTTAACTTGTTTTGACGCAAGAAATAGACAATTAAGTTCTGCTGAATGTCCAAGGCCTTGTTAGAATGGTTTTAAAGTATTTGACTTGTTAGGTTATCTTAGGTTAAGGAAGCTGGTTGTTCAACAAATTACCCATCGGATCTACCTTTATTTTACTTTATTATTACTTTTTAAAAATGGTTTGGTTAGATATAAACTATTATTTTCTAAATCAAAAGTATACATATTTTAACTTCAGAATCTAAATGTTTCCCAATAGCTTTATACAGAATTCTCCTTCTTAAGGAGATTTATATAGTCTAACATCCAGCCCTCTTTAATATTGAACATTTATGTTGAGGGTCCAAAGTCCTTTTTAAAGGGTCCTCCTAAGCTTTCCTAAGCTTTACGATCTACATGTATTGTATAAACCCGAATTTTCTAGAGAAGCTCCACTTACATGTACTGGCTATATATAAACAGTCTGAAATGACAATCGTCATGACAGGCATTCAATTTCTATCTACATACAAGTTCGACCTTGACACTTCTCTTATGATCAAAATATGATATATTGTTAATAATCTTTTTTTTCAAAGAAGATTTCATTATTTTCAAATCTTATTTTAAATAATCTCTGTATCGTATAGAACGCCTTGGGGTGACAGTTAACGGATATCCATTTTAAATGTACAGCATAAAGTTTGTGTACAACGAGGAAAGAAGATGTATATTATATAAATAGTGCCTGTTTGGAAGCGTCGGTTGACAATGGTTTTCTCGGGGTGTCAATTTCAACTGTTACCCTCCTTAATAGGCACTATTTATTTTATTATACTGAATGTCTTAATTTTAGAGAAAATTTTACTTCTTTTATATATAAATGACGTGAATTCTACGGCGAACCGTACGCGCATAATTTACGCGCATGTAACAATTCGTTGTGTTGACCGTTACCAAGTGTGTTGCTAACGCTGAGGGTAAGTAATAGAACGGATTATCTACTGCGCCTAAACCAATCAGATTTTAGCATTTAACATGAAAGTATAATAATAATATACATATATATATACATAATATATAATTTCACCCCCATGACAATATTCAAAATGTCAATTGTATTCAGTGGATGGTGTAAATCCAAAATGTCATTTTACGAGACAAATATCCAAATTCTAGTACTGTTATGTCATCCGTAATTCCGATAGATTCCTTATCACAGGGACAAAACAACTACAGCATTCGTCGATGAAACTCCGTCCGAGATCAATTTGATGTTGATATTCTCGGCGTATTTCCAACCAGTGCAATTACTATTAATCTCGGAATTAGTTTTTTTTTCCCCAAGCGCTCTCTGCATGTCCCCTTCTTTGGTTGTGGTTTAAATGGAGGAAACTTAGACATGTATATGGAACACCTGGACCCATTTCTCTACTATTTTTTTGTTGTTGGACAATTCATTTGATACATCATGCATTTTATGATACAGGCTGTAGAAAGATACAATGTTATATACTACAATGTAAATATTCTGCTGATTAACTGGGTATTTTAAACTGTTTTCCCCACTGTTTCATTATTACCCATAATAATTTTTTTTATTTATATGCTTCTATAAAGAACCCCCCCCCCCCAACAAAAAAAAAATTATTGCAATTTATTGGGGTTTTGCCAAAATTATCTTATTACTATCTCATTAAAATCAATACAGAGCAACTCTATTCGTCCATATTTCAATCAGTTTGTAATGAAATTCTGTCAATATTGTTGACATATTGTTGTTTTCTTTTAAAGAATAATAGTTTTATAAGATTAACGCCTCGTATATTTTGTCCCCCGATCCCATATTTTGATCTTTTTTTTACTACAATATACAGAAAATATAATCATTTACACGGCCGAATCGTGCCTACCATATAAGGCAAGGGCGATTATAAGCCACCAATTACTCAGGATGAAGACGCGATGCTGTTCTTAGTATCCCTTCTGCAAGGTGCTTCATCAACTCAAGAACGACTCTCAAGGAGAAAGAAGGCTTAAGAACGTACACAATGCAACAGCAAGTGATCATTTAAATTCTGCGCAATTCTTTATAACCTCTTACAGCAACAGGAGTCATGATTTAGCAGTCTATTAAATTGACAGAACGGAGTGTTTGTGATCAAACTAAAGTCGCTACATGTATTGATATACAATAATTGCATTTATAAATATATATAGTCATTATTATCTTACAAATGGACTCTGCGTTCTGCTAGATCTAAAGCGTTTCGTCTATGAGGGATACAGTAGAAACTACATCTGAGATAACCCAGCCGTTAGCAACTGCATGTTTTTGAAATTTGAATACTAGTATTATACGTCCTCTAGATACAAGAATTAATAGTCTTGAAATAAAAAACAAAGGAGAAGAAGAAAAAATCGATAGCAACAAGATCCTCATCTAAATAAACATTTAACTTCCAGTAAGCTTTCCTGATTTGGTCTGCAAATAAGACGAAATCCCACGCAAAATTGCGTGACGTTCTGAAAGGCGTCAAGGCCACAAGCATTTTATTCTATTAAGTTGATGCTATCACACCTCGATAAATGAATGTGATGATATCAAACTAGACCAATACGATTCGAAACCAGTTGAAGAGGTTTTCATCGGTTCGAATTCCTTAGAATTCCTTAGATACTTTCATTACTATTGTTCAGTGTGAAAGCAAGCTTCGTTTTTTCTATTTGACGAAAGAAATTGAAGAATCCCTTCTCCTTCTTCTTCTCCTTCTTCTTCTTCTAAGCTTCTTCTAATACTCTTCTTCTTCTGCATGCAGAAAAATAAAATAAATACATGTGAATGAAAAAAAAAAATAGAGAAATATTGAATAAAATTTACAGTTACCCAGGCAGATAAGGCAAGTCACAAATTGTCAGCAGTTGCTGTGTCCTTGAATTGATTTTAAACTACAGTTGTAAAAAGGCAGGAAGGAATTAAGAACAAGATGAATGAAGCATTCCATGAGCTGTCAAATTGCTTTGATAAAATCTTGGCTGGAATTTTGTTTACTTTCGAAATTCTGTATTTGTGAAATTGTGTTAAAGAGTGCCGCTTTTTTTTTTTTTTTTTTTTTTTTTTTGGCAAATGACATATTTTTCAATTCTTGATTACCATGCTGGCATATGATTTTAAAGTGCGATCAACAATTTTTATAATTACTTATTTTAAATAATCGTAGATTTAAATCTTTATTTATATTATTTACATCAGTGCTAATATTTTCGATCTTCGATTTTTCCCTTCATGACGTCACATTCCGGAAGTAGTTGCTTCTATATGTTTCGTTCTACGGATGCAGTGTCATTTATGACGAGGAACTTTTGAGTTTTCCTTAATGCGCCATCTGCTATCTAATCGTATCCAACAAGCTTGTAATAGTTAGCTAGACCGATAAACATCATTCAAAAAAATCAAATTTTGTAACTCCAATATCCTATAACGCTAGATAAGCTACTTTTACGCCAGAAATAACTCACTTCTTGATTATATCCCACATTCGACAATTTGACTTTTATAATAAATATGATGTACGTATTGCATTTGAAGTGACCAATACACGGTCGTGTTCCAGGTAATACGATGAATGATTTGTCTATAATAGTAAATACCAATCATATATTCAGATCACATATCCGAGAATATAATACATTCAAAAAGTGCTCTATGTCAACTACATGTATGTTACATCACATCCATCGGCCGAGAAAATTCAGATTTTTTTATTTTTCGCTGTTTGTATACATATATCATCTATTCGTGCTTTTATGCCTTGCTCATCACGTAATAACCTTCACCTCTACCCCGATCCTTCAAGAAACTGACTACGAAACTTTGATTCATTTAAACACTTTTAAATTTGCTATATATAGTTATTTACTTGTATTGGCCTAGTAAAATTCACATCTATTCTGTAAAATAACTGATTGAATTTCATATCGTAAGAAGTTACACTATTAAATCACCAAATACTTCTGTTCTGGGGTGTAAGGTTGAATAAACACATCATTAAAAAATGGATGACCTCTGATCAAAACGACATTTTGTTTTATTAAAAGGATTTCATCGACAGCAACATGTAACTTACTCCATAGCCGAGTGGATAAATTGTCGGGCAGCCGTAAAAACAAAGTGCAAAAATATAGCCAAGCCCCTCGAAACCGCTCAATCACACGGTAGATGTTCTCCATATCGTGTTTGCTGTTTACATGTAGAACCATTTTAACAAGAGCTTGGACTTTGGGTAGTTGGTGTCAAACAGCATTGTGACGTAATCCTGTCTATTTCATCGTAGGCCACTCAGCTATTGCTCATTGAAATCAACAAGATTTGTCTGGCTTTTGAGTAAAGACTACGCAATCGGTGTATATTTCACTTGAAACCAGCATCATTTTAACTTGTTTTGACGCAGTAAATAGATAGTCACGTCCTACTGAAAGTCCAAGGCCTTGTTAAAATGGTTCTATATCTATGTCAACCCGGAAAGGAAACATCGAAACATATTAAACAAAAACAAAAAAACAAAAAAAAAAACAGAACCCAGACTGTGGAAACTACATTTTACATGGAGTAAGAATCAAACAACAGCCTTACTGTCAACAGGTACAAGTTCGTTTGTTTAAACAAAAGGAAAATGCAGCTCACGTTATATTGCACAAATCTTGGTCCAAGGTACCCGTGCAATGGACTTGCAAATACGTATCTCTTTGGACAAAATTGCTGAAGCAAATGATCTACAAATGAATCAGACAGGCCAACTCGCAGCACTGACGTTAAATAAGGTTTTGCAAACTTAATGGAGTTAGGTTCCGAACCATACGCCGTACATTACGTTAAACAAGCTAAACGAAGTTAGCAGATTCTGATGTATCGCAAATTAGAAACCTTCTCCATTTATTTTTCAAGTCAATTTATTTCAGCAGCTTTTCATGAAACTTTATTGAGGTTTGTTGATACCACTGTAAGATACTCATGTGATCAGGAAGAGAAAGTCGTTGCGAAACATTCATTGCTTTATTTATCTTATATTTCATGTATGTTTAAGGCGTGATAAAATCTAATAGATTTGATCACGCTCCGAAGGTAATGATATCTTATAATATTATATTCAAAGAATGATTCCGTAATGCTTATGTTTAAATAATTTTTTTAATTATTGACATTTTTATTTATTTTATTTTCGTATAAACGCCGCTCGCGCCACAACACATGCACGGATCAAGAGGGAAGTCGGGGGGGGGACCCCCCCTCCCCATGGAAGTTTCAAATTTCTTTAAATTTACATAACAGAATTACCGAAAATATGCCTCGAACCCCCCCCCCCTCCATGGCAAACATAAATATCCTTCGGACCCCCCCCCCTCCCCCTGGAAAAAATTCTGGATCCGCGCATGCAAGTGACCAATTTATTGATAACAGTGCAAAGTTACCCGAAAAACGTGTTAAATGTTATAGTACATGAAAAAAGAAAACGATATATATATGTTATTAGAGGATCATACAACTTTCACCTGCTCAGCTAATTAGATTTAGGATAAAGCAAAATAGTAATGCATTCTGTGTGCATTGGTCATATAACTACTGCTAATGTATACGAATACAATGTCCTTGTGTGTATCAAAAGCGATGTTGATCTCGCTTATATTTTAGTCGAAGCGTGCGAAACCGTTTTGCAATATAATGTACGGCTTATGCATTTTACATCATTTCTAACGCAAAGATTTTTCATCTCTTATTTGAATAAATGAAATGATTTAAATAATTTCTCGTCTGTACGTAGTCGAAGAGTCCGATTGCTTCACAAAATATTTACATTATGTTGAAATTGAGAAGACTGTTGCAACAGCTGAGTCGGTCTGAGCGCAGAAACCATGTGCGGAGGGTTAAGAGTTCGAATGTCGATCGCGACAAACAGACCTTAATCGATAACTTAGTTCCCTCCCCTACTGTGTTCGACCATCAATCGTTCAGGGGTAACGTTGAGAGCTGAGTCGGGGACCCATTTAGCCACTGGCGTTATCATGCTTATGTCGAGTGAATAAGATCAAACTTGGTGTCGGTGATAATTAGGCTATTTTTCGCGTACGAGCTCACCTTTTTATCTTAGTTTCTCTTTAGCAAAAAGGAAAATACAGTGGCTCCCCTACGATACGCTATACAAGATCTTGCTAGATACAAGATTGAAATTAAAAGTGAAGTAATTTCACTTTTTTTTGGTCTCTGATTTCCTCAGTGATATTACTTCATTTTCAAAACAAATGAGGATCCCCAATATATGGACTTAATGTTGAACATTTTACCGCACAAATAGAATAATCTAATAAAAACACCATTTCCTTCTGTAATCGGTTTTTCCATATCCTTTTTTGCGTTAAAATTATGTCATCGACATGGATGTTTAAAAATGTAATGTCCATTATAAGCTTTCTTTTTCACTACTCAACACGCCCTTTTTCTAATCAAAACCAGTAGCACACTCTTGTATAAAGAGCTTTTTAATGATCAGTAGAAAGTCTCTTTCTTCACATCAGCTGATTTGGATATATCCTCTTTTAATTGTGTTTACTAGTTAGAAGATTGGTACTAGTAAAAGTAGAAGTAGTAGAAGTAGTTATACATGTAGTAGTAGTAGTAGTAGTAGTAGTAGTAGTAGTAGTAGTTGTTGTTGTTGTTGTTGTTGTTGTTGTTGTTGTTGTTGTTGTTGTCTTTTGAAATTGTTGAATTTTGAAGCGACCATTATTTTGTTGTTTTTTCTTCTAATTATAAACAAAATGATTGAAACATAGGTATCCCATTTCCTTCCTTCAAAATATCCTTCAATTTACAAAACGACCGTTTTCTCACTACCGAAAAAGTCTCTTTGCTAATATGTAATACTTTTAACAGTAAGTCTAATGTGTAAACGTATAAACCAATTTCGTAAGAGATGATGATAATGATGATGATGATGGTTATGAAGAAGATGATGATGACTTTACAAATAACATTATGAAATTGACTTATCGCTATTAGTTGACTTTAAGTTAATTTTAAAAAA
This sequence comes from Magallana ariakensis, assembly GCA_020458035.1. Classification (NCBI taxonomy): domain Eukaryota; kingdom Metazoa; phylum Mollusca; class Bivalvia; order Ostreida; family Ostreidae; genus Magallana; species Magallana ariakensis. The sequence goes on along the minus strand of CM035819.1, from coordinate 26,767,778 downwards.
AAAAATCAATCTATAAAAGCCTTTTACATAGTTAATGTTGTAAATATATAAAAGGAGGTACATGTAGTATGTTGTAGATTCAAGCTTCATAGCAACGACTTCAGAACGAACTCTCTGATCATTACGATCTCGAATTCGCAAAAGCAAATATATGAAGTCAGTTCCATAAATTTAAATTAGCATGCTGGATATAAAGATCGATGACTTTTAATCATCAGTAACACCGACTATTGATTTCCGGTATCACGATCAACATCTGATTGCTTTAAAACCAACTACAGTGTATTTAACTGGTGTAAGCATGTTTAGATTATACATCTTTTGCAAGAACTAATACTGTTTCCTACTTCTTCTTCTTCTTCTTCTTCTAGTACTACTACTACTAGTTCTACTACCAATACTATTACTACTACCACTATTTCCACTATTACTGAAACCACTATTACTACTACTTCTACTTCTGTTACTACTACCACTACTACTACTACCACTACTACTACTATTACCTCTATTATTACTACTACCACTATTACCACTACTACTACTACACTACTACTATTACCACTATTATTACTACTACCACTATTATTACTACTACCACTACTACCACTACTATTACTATTACCTCTATTATTACTACTACCACTATTACCACTACTACTACTACACTACTACTATTACCACTATTATTACTACTACCACTATTATTACTACTACCACTATTACCACTACTACTACTACTACTATTACTACAACTATTACCACTATACTTACATCATTACTACTACTTCTACTACTGTTACTACTAGTTCTACTACCAATACTATTACTTCTACCACTATTGCCACTATTACTAATACCACTATTACTACTACTTCTACTACTGTTACTACTATTACTACTATTACTACTACTATTACACTACCACTACTACCACTATTACTACTGCTACTACTACTACTACTTATACTCCTACTAAACCTACTTATACTACCTCTACTACTACCACTATTACTACTACATGTACTACTGCTACAACAACTACTACTATTAATGCTACTTCTACTATTACTTTACCACCACCACCCCCATACGGTAATGCTTTATATCTGCTTCGTTTAGCCACCATGTTTAAGTGACGGTACCATTTTATACTACTACAGTACTCTCTTGTTCATTATACTATAGCTTCGGAATGACAGCATTTGACGTAGTAAGACTAGGCAAAGAAACAGTTTTAATAAATTTTAATTTCTAATTCTAATTAGAATATAATTCTAATTTTAATAAAGTTTAATTTTGCCATTATACCTCAGGCACATGGCAAAAAGTTAATACTAGTACTTAAAACACATTATAAGCTTCATTCCCTCCCCCACCCCCGTCCCCTAGGGGTCTGCCCTTGCTGCTGCATCAGTTTTCATTTTGAGCAATCACCAAGCGGTATTTTCCTACTAACTTGACTCTCACTAAAATACGAGGTACAGCTAGGTACGTCCTCCGTACCGTGATGTTAAATCTCAGAAATCGATGACAATGTTTGATAAGAGGAAGGCTTGTGATCTTTGATCGATTTCTTTTTATTTGATTGTAGTATTTTTTTTATATTATTAAAGAGAGAAAATCCTGTTAAATAAGGAACAACCAGCGTAGAACGCCAGTCGTGTGTAAATATGAGCAGAAGTTACTCAAAAGTTCAAGTCACTCAGCTGGTCGGGAGTAACGTCATTCTAAAACCCGTGTCAATAATTCAGCGCACTTATTAAAACACCTGGTACTGAATATTTGTACTGGAGTTTGTTTGGTGGGTTTTTTGTTTTTTGTTTTTTTGTTTTGGTTGTAAATCTACTGGTGTTATTTTCCCCTTTTTTCCAGGTGATCGGGGATACTTGTACACGGATGTGAGGGATAATTGATGCTGCCAAGTTAAAAATGCAACTGTGAATTGTTTTCCCTGCATGGATGTTTTATGGCTTACTTGGTGAGTACTTATTTAAAAAATAAAATATATCCTTAATAAATAAGGTATCACAAAAAATGTGATTTTTCTCTCCCAGAGAAGTTTATGGAGAATTCCTCTGGGTAGTGTGAGTAATTAGGGAATCGTTTTAGAATATTGCAATCTTTAGCGTTAATAAAAAGGCCTGCAGTATCGCTAATATGCATTGATATTCATCTTATTGATGCATTCTGTGTAAAGATGAGACCGACTTGTAAACGCCATACAAATACAATGCGCCTTTACAACACAGATCATGTTATTGACTGAGTGCTCATTAGTTGTCATATAATTATTGAAAAAAAAAAAGTAGTAAAGTTCGTTATGCTGAATTATTGATATTTTGTTTATGCATCCAGTTACATGTTTAAAAAGCTTCAATCGATTAAACATCGCCTTTTATACTTGAGTGAATCGTCTGTATCAATTGACACTGTTACGTTTTTGTTTCACAATCTGTGAAATTTGCATTAGTATATTATAATACTTAGTCTTATAATTTACATCGCATTAACTGTTGTGCAAAAAAATGTGTTTTAATCTACATTCGAACAATTTTCTTTTATTTTACAAAAAAGACAGGAAAATTACTATTTTTTGTTTTGTTTTGGAAATCCCATATTTTCAGACATTTTTCTCCTATCATATAATATACACCTACAAAGTCTATGAGTATGGCCTCCTTTGAGACTGAACTCTAATAGTTTATGAACATATATCCCACTGCAATAAATCATTTACAATTTAATTGTCAATTATGTTCGTGCAGTGGGTTGGTGTTTTTTTTTCAAACAAACCATTCTTTATTGCAGTCATAATTTACAGTTTATTGTGCAATGCAAAATAAGTAAACTGACTTATTTTATAATAGCGCATGAGTTTACACAAAAATCTAACATTAATGCTCCCCCTTTAAGCCTATTTAGTTCATTCGATGCATTTCAAAAATGTCTGTTCATCAGTGAAAAAAAAATCAGATTTTAATCAGGTTGAAATTTTTGGTTCACAAATTGATGCGATGTCGGTAGATGAGGGGTCCCCTTCGACGGAATGATTCATCGAGATGTACGGATACCGAAAGCTTCTGTCACCCTCTGCTGATTTTTCTGGCCTAATCTTGATATCTTAGATCTTTTATAACATTTTTGCTGATATTTTGCACTTGAAAAATATACCTTGAATTTCCTCAATTTTTTTTTTTTTTTTTTTTACTTTTTTACCTATATCAAAAAATTGAATAAATTTGACTATTGTCATAAATTCTGAGAAAGAAGTCAAATCTCATGAAGCACAAGTTATGTTAGTTATGATTAAAAAAGTTATGAACTATGCTGTACCCCATCCTTGTTTTAGAGTGAGTTGGATCTACAAGTTTGGACGATTAATATCGGTTTTGCATGGTTTAAAAAACAACTTATTAATTTCAATCATACTAATCCCTTAAATTATTGATGAATCACATTGCATTTTCATTGAGGTGGGGGTGTATTTTTTTTTCAGTGTGATGGCTTGTTATTACACCCTCAACCCCAACCCAACTCCCCGCCTCTTTTTATAGCTCGGTAGTGTAACACATGATATGTGACACTCAAGTAGGACAAGTACATGTGTATATTCCTGAGTGCGTGGAGTAAAAATGCGAAATTCCACGTTCGACACGTAACATTTATATTGTTTGCATTACATAATAAAAACTATGGTTAAATATGTACTTAATGTCCCATAAGCTGGTAGTTGTTTGCATATGGGTTGTCATAATCCTACATTTTTCATCAGAGCTTAAATCAGCTGGTGCTTGGGACTGGGGGGGGGGGGTACGAGACCAATGTACTATGAAAAAGAGTAAGTTTTCAACTACAACAAAAAATTAAGATCGTTCCTTGCTCTATGATAATTTTTACATGCTTTATTCTGAAATGTATAAAGAATTCTCAAGACTCAGAGCTCTTGCACTCTGGCCAATTTTATCAAATTTCAAAATCCAACATCAAAACAGATATAAAGTATCGTTAATAAATATGCATTAAAAACGCAATTTTCCCCTTTTATTGAATAGCCTAGCATATTTCAAAATACCAATTGAAATTTCGTCGCACCAGCCAGTAAGTTCCTATTTGTATACCATATAAACTGGAAAAAAAAATTTGGTCTGGTTTCAAGCATCACAAAAATACGTATAATTATGCATGTACCTATTCTAATTTCTACAGGCAGGTGAGCTATTCTTGCCCCCGTGAGCCTCATGTTTTCCTATCTTAAATAAATATCGAATTGTTGATTTAAGCAAATGGATATTATTTAAAAATTAACAAATAATCACAAGAAATTCTTCAGGGGTTGTAGATTGTGAGCGAATGCAGGGACTACATAGTCAATGCTGCCCAGATTAAAGGATAAGTCATTAATTGCAATACGCAAACTTTATATAAAAAACATTAATTAGTCTCGGGCTAAAACTGCACTTAGAATAATTAATTAGCTATCATATACTGCACATCACACCGCCATGTTGGTAGAGGAGAATGAACCAGTAGACTACCATTAAACAATCAAATATACAAGATTTGATTTTCCTTCAACAACTCTAGTTAGGGAAAACGCCATCGAAATGGTCTTGTTGAAATGTTGCATGCTGAGGCCTATATATGTTTTGAAGTATCATGGTCATGTAAATTATTTGGAGTTAACAAATTACACACTCTCCTCAAGATAAATGTTGATACATCGTGTAATGTTCTAGGCCCTTCCGTTGACAGGGTTTGTCCTTGACACAACCTCTATAATGGGAGGTCAAGGTCACTTTTACGCTTAAGCTACAAATGTTGAACCTGTGTTTTATCTTATCCGCCCTTTTAAATCCAATAATCTTTGCAGGTTGACCCGTGTTTTCTTAACAGCCATTTTAAATCCAATAATCTTTGCAGGTTGACTCAACTACAAATGTTGAACCCGTGTTTTCTTAACAGCCATTTTAAATCCAATAATCTTTGCAGGTTGACTCTGTCATCTTTTTCAACGTCACTGTAGTGGCTCTTGACCATTCTACGTCAAAGTTTAAATCAATTTAGAAATCTTTAGACTCAGATGTGTCAGGAAAGCTAGGCGGTATAATACTCAACTGATACAAGTTAACGCCATTAAAATATACAGACCTATAGAGGTACAGTATGCATTAAGAAAATAAAATCACTTATACCGCGATCAAAGAGACATATGTTAAAGAATGCATGATCTATCATCTGTAACACAGATCTATATATATGTATTTCAAGAGCAAGGTCAATATAAAACCCGTTTTATATGTCAACGAACTTTTTATCTATCAAAATCTGGCCATACTTGAACAGGTTACATTATACTTAATTGAGATTTTCAGATTGTCAGATAAATATCAAGAGAACTGGAAAAAAAAACTAGATACAAAATAGGCACGTATATGTCATTGTCATGTACATTGACATGTATTTGCAACTTGCAAAGGTCATATCTTTAAGAAATGCCGTGTAGTTAATTATTCATATATCTAACATTATCGTTTTCTTCAACTATTTTAGTCTATTCTTCGACGTCTAGGGGGCATCATTTTCTTTATTCCTGGTTTATTCTTAGACTTCTGACTCCGCGTAGTATTTTTTTTTGAAAGAATATTCTTCCGCCAAGGGAGTATCAAAATCCGAAGACAATTACTTTTCATATCTGTTATTGACATTTTCTGCTAAATCTTTCGGTGTTGTATACTTCTTTCTTAATTATATTTCGTTTCCTCTAGCACTAAACCTTCTACTAAACGAGACGAAGGACTAATAAGTCTTACCATGGCGCCCTTAAGTGGAAAATTTCGTTAAGTCTGTGTGGGAAAACGTCCTTGAGGATCCATCAACCGATGAAATCGACCCCGGCTTATTTATGATCCCGTTTTCCAAAATTTCAAACCAATTACTTTTGTTCAGTGTATTTCTTTTTTCAGTCTCTCGTTTTATTTTATTCAGGCGCATCGCTATCAGCGACGTAGCATCACTGCTGACGATCCGCAAATCTGGTTTTTTTTTATGCAAAACAGCAGAACTGGTGTCTTGTATTTGCTTTGAAAACAAAAACAACAACAAAACAGACCAAATATAGTACGATATGCGGAGCATGATATAATTTGCATAACAACAATTGGTACAGCAAAATATCATTACATGGATTTCAAAATCTCTGAAAAAAATGTGCAATATTTTTGTTTAATAAACCATCACATTTAATAGAAAACTGGTGGTAGTTGTTTTCCCAAATGACAGCATTATCAGCATTTTTATCACTCGAAGATAAACAAACAGTAAAATGTCCCACCGAATTTTTAGTCTTGCAACAAGTGGAACCTTGTGGTTATATACAAAATAAGAAGCCCGATGGTTGATAATAGTAATAACAATCCCTTGTTAAACATTTTTACTTTCAACCAACAATGCCATGTGCTTCTGATGTCTTTAGGTCTTTGATTTTATTAGTACTCGTCATTGCATTAAAGAGAGTTGGTTGTAAAAGCCCCTTAATATCACTACTGAAAATAACGCGCACGGAATAATAGAGTCGAAATGTCCTTAAAACGGCATCAATTATGTGATTGTCTAAATGTATCTATAGGGTGAACAACCGCATTAAGTACAACACGTTGTCAAATTTGCATAATCATTTATTTGTATCAACAATAAATACTTAAGGTGGAATAACACATCATCACAAAATGGCTGACCTCTGATCGAAACGACATTTCGTTTTATTAAAAGGATTTTATCGACGGCAACATGTAACTTGCTTCATAGCCGAGTGGATAAAGTGTCGGGCTTGTGATCCGTACATCCCGAGTTCAAATCCCACAGGGGCTTTTGTTGTTAATTACTGAATTGAATTTTTTTAGATATTCATTTTTTATCCACAAACTTCAAATTTTTCGCTTATTTGACATATGTACAGTTTATTTATCATTATATTTCATAATCAAAAAATTTACTGTTAATTTGAGTGACTTTTTTCAGGTGTGTTGTTCCACCTTAAATAGAAATGTACTCAATTTATGTACATTTAAATCTATGTTATCAATATAGTACATGAAACTATATTGCTTACCGATTTTGGGTAATTCAGTCATAAAATTTAATGTCTTAATCATACACGCGGTTGATAAAATGTCTAAATGGTTTTCGTATGAACTGAGAAATGCACTAATCAATACATGTATAAACTTATATGCATGGTGGTGCTGAAAGAACGACAACTCCGTAGATGTAGGTGAACAACCGCAAGAAATCAAAAAACGTTGTCAAGTTTTTATGTACATTGTTGTGTATGAACTACTGCTATGAGATATCACACTCCGTTAATGTATTGCTCTCAGATCACAAAAATATTAAAAAAAAAAAAAAAAGCCATTTGTAGTTCCTTAGAATTATCTATAAAAATTGGGTAACAAGTCCAGTAACCATATCATTGCACTGCTCCGCCGAGAGGAGGAGGATATCTAATAGCACTTGCTTATTTTCTGGGAACCATATAAAAATCCAAGATGATTGGTGTTTATTTATAGATGCTCGAAGTAACAATCAAAGCTGTTACAATTTATCACAGCCCTTTGTCGTCACGAAGATACTACATGAAGTTCCTGTACAGTCCAGTATTGCTATTACGGTAATTGCAACGCCCTCTATTTGTTAGTGCAATGTAAAAGGTAAATTTTGAAAGTTAGTTTATCTTTAAAAAGTTTGAAATTTGAAATAGAAATCTTTGATTTCAAACTTTTGATGTAGCCTAATTAGTATCGATATCAATGATCTCAAATGGAATGTCAGATTGTCTTAGTATTGATATTATTTCTTGAAATTGGACTGATTCTTAAATTTATTCAAGAAATTTATCTACAACTCATGCTGCCCTTGAAGAAAAAGGCAAGCGAGTTCGTAAAATAAATAAATGCTTGTATTCACATTGAAAAAAAGTAATATAGCTGAAGAATGCGACTGTATATAATTTAGATGTGACCAAAACAAAGCCACCGAGGGTCGATGTCCTTTCTTTATTGGAGTTACGTTTCTTACAATGCTGAAATCAACGAGGCCATAGATTTGTAGCATTCCATCAAAAGAAATGTTTGGTGAATTTATACGAAATTTGAATTTAATGAATTTAAGAAAACCTCGTGATTAAGTAATGTCATTCATTTTGTGACTTCGGTGAAGTAAATCTAATTATAAGTGACTTTGGAGACTCCATCCTGTGTATAACTAACATATTCTTTTTTCAAAATTAATGAATTTAGGATTTCAAACCAGTGATATGATAAATAATTGATGAATGAACTAATATACAGGGAATAAAGAATATACAGTGATGATATACCGGGTATACTAGTATATACAGTACCCGCAACGTTATTTTTTACAATCCTATCGTATCGTGTATCAATCCTATCGTATCGTGCGTGAATACTGTTCTATCGTGCGTTAATGCTATCATATCGTGCGTGTATACTGTTCTATCGTGCGTTAATCCTATCCTATCGTGCGTTAATCCTATCAGGTTTATTGTACAATTTTAAGTTTTTTCGCTTATCCTATCGTGTTAATAGTTTCATGCCTTTTCATAAGCAAGTAAATTTATTTCAAAGTTGCAAGTCATTCAGTGCGCCGTATAAGAAAATTTACCGAACAAGAATTGTAAAATCCTATCCAGCATTCTATCATAATACTAATTTCTTAATTTTTTAGATAAAAATTAACCAATATTACATGCAAATCATATCTGTAAGAATTGGAAATAAAAAAAATAATGTAAACTATCGAAGTTCTTATGAACAAGGTAACATATTTACCTGTATATTGAATATATTAAATCGTGTATACCTGTGTAAACATTAACTTTTATGCAATATAATTCGTTTTTTATGCATGATATTTTACAGAAACAAAAGTATTAATGATATAATTTATATTTAATTAAAACCAGAGTTGTATTGTAATTGAACCCGTTATTTTCCGTGTGATATTTGATTTTGGGCTGAAATGTTCTCGGCAATCGGCTAGGGTGCGTAGTAATCATTGTTCTGTGTGATTTGATCTCGGGCTGCAATATTTGCGGCAATCGGCTAGGGTGTTCGGTAATGAAAGCAATGTTAGCAATACAGAAAAAATATTGATCATTTAAGCTCAAAATTTATGTTAAAAAAATTAACTGGTCATTTTTTTTTATATTCTATAAATTATGCAGCGATGATTAACAACTCGGCATTTGTTACTAAAAAGAAATTCCACGTAAATCTGTATTCGTACGTGTTCTTTCCAAATTTATGCTATTATCAGGATATTCATGAAGATCGTTTAAAGCAATTATACGTTTATCATGAACATCGTTTATCCTTTCCTATCGTGTATCAATCCTATCGTATCGTGCGTGTATACTGTTCTACCGTGCGTTAATGCTATCATATCGTGCGTGTATATACTGTTCTATCGTGCGTTAATCCTATCCTATCGTTTATCTTGTAAAAAATAACGTTGCGGGTACTGTATATCCTTTTCAATAAGACTTTTTTAAATGTCTTTTTTATGATCGATAAAAACGCTTGGCCTCTCCATTTTTTTGGCCATATATTTGGCAGTATTATATATATATATATATATATATATATATATATATATATATATATATATATATATATATATATATATATATATATATATATATATATATATGTATGTATGCTTATTATATGTATATATCTATGCAATGTGTATCGTCCCGATCCTCTCAAATTGTCGTTTAACTGTATTCCACCTGAATCTCAAACGACCGTGTAGTGAGCGACCGGCGCGCTAGGTTCCCTCCGTCGTCGAAAGCAAGATTTTTGTCTTGCCTAGATGGTCGAGTGGTTAGCGCGGTGGCCGCTCACTGCTAGGAGAATGGGTTCCAGAGGTCGTGAGTTCAAGCCCTGGCTGGGGCGGAGGTTGAGCTCCAATAAGGTGAATTCTCTGTGCTTCCTGGAGTTGGAGCTCCAATATGGTGAATTTCTTTGTGCTTTATATATATATATATATATATATATATATATATATATATATATACATATATATATATATATTTTAGAAGCTCAAGTGCAATTCTTAAACAACACTTTGATAAAGTGAAGTATTTTAACTATTTTACAAACACGTTGTCACTTACAGTCATGGTAATGTCATGTTGTAAATTTTGTATTTACTGCCACCCGGTAAATTCAAAATTTACAACATGACAATAATAATATGTAGGATGATTTATCTATTACTTGACAAATCATTATACATGTACATGCATGTATATACATTTGGAACGTGAATTTGGGAAGAATTGTCAAACTATATAAATCTTTCTTTTAAATACTAATGTTATTTCAAACCCCTTCCCCTTTACATACACACACCCACTAAAAATTCTCTTATGGAGAAGGCTTATTGTCCCCCGCCGCAACGCGGAGCGGGGACATAGAAATGCCGGGCGTCCGTCCGTGTGTCCGTGTGTCCGTGGGTCTGTGGGTCCGTGTGTCCGTGGGTCCGTGTGTCCGTGGGTCTGTGGGTCCGTGGGTCCGTGTGTCCGTGCGTCCGTCCGTCACACTTTTTTGTAAGCGCTCTCATGCCTACAAATTTTGACAGATTTTCATTACATTTATACCAAATGTTTATACACCTATTACCTTGGTCAAGTTCGAAAATCAGCATTGGTCGATACTTTTTGTTGGAGTTATGGGACTCTGACCACAATAATGACTCCGTTTTATCCAAAAATTGACCTCGTAAGCGCTCTCATGCCTACAAATTTTGACGGATTTTCATTAAATTTATACCAAATGTTTATACACCTAATACCTTGGTCAAGTTCGAAAATCAGCATTGGTCGATACTTTTTGCTGGAGTTATGGGACTCTGACCACAATAATGACTCCGTTTTATCCAAAAATTGACCTTGTAAGCGCTCTCATGCCTACAAATTTTGGAAAAAATGGGTGGTCGGAGTAAAAAAATGTTCCTCCCAACCTCCCCACACATTTAATTCTGGAACAGCCCTGAATGTTTAAAAATATTGCAATTTCATATACTGTGAAATCATTAGATTTCGTGGTGGTTCAATTTTCGTGGAATTCGTGGGTACCTCTCATCCACGATTTAACATCCTACATGAATTAATAAATAAGGGTAATAAAATCATATTTCCTTTGTAGGTTTTAGAGAATACACGAAATTACGTCCCCATGAACCTGTAAAATTTAAGCAATCCACGAAAATTGGCCCCCACGAAATATAATGATTCCACAGTACAGTATACTAGTATACTGCTTGAACGGCGGGGGACCCAGGAATTCTATTCTTGTTACATGGGGAATGCTTAATCCATTTACGATCCATTTACATAATAAAATTTGTTCAAATGAAATCACACACCACTAAAATCAAAATATAATTGTAAGTAGAAAGTACATATAATTACAGGTAAGTACAAGTAAGTTAAATAATATATACACAAAAGTGTACGGTTCATATAAGTAATCATTGGAATTATTTCTGATTACATTCGGTGTTGCTCAATATTTTTTTCTTTTAATAAAAATGGCGCTGCCATATGCCGATAACTTTTTATTTTTTAAAAAATACTTTTAAGCATATTTTATTAATAGCACAATAGGATTGAGCTTCTCCCAAATACAAAATCAAATCGTGGAGATTTTGAAAAAGATATATCTTCAGTACTATTAATTTGCAGAAGTATGATATTTGGAAAAATTATAAAAATAAGCCGATATACATGTACAAAGATAAAGCACTTTCTGTGAAAACGCAATAAAATAAAATCGGATAAAGGATCCCTTTACAACTTTATTGGTGACGAACTTACATGTGCCTGTTTTAGCTGCTCTATTTGCACAAACTATATAAACTTTGAAAAATAAATCCTATTCACGTGTATGTACATGTAAAGGGTATATATATCAAGTTGATCCGAACAATACTCAATTCAACATAAACTGATAAATCTTTAGAGATATTTTCCTTTCTTTTTTGCATGTATATAACAAAATTAATAAAAGTCAGAAAACACCAATTTTTTTGAGAATTTTTTTTTTATTTGAAATTCATACAGAATTAAAATTCCCTGGCGCGAAGGAACTCGGTAGCCACAGTTCTATACCTTCATCCACTCTGCCAAGAAGCAGGACCAACATTGACCATTTTGGCAATATGTTGTGTCTTACTGTCAATGTGAATTTCTTACAGATTTTGTCATACCAGTTTGGTTTTCTTTTCTTTTTTATTTATTTATTTATTTTTTTTTTTTTTTTTTTTTTGAAGAATTTTCAAATCAACGGAATAATCAAAACATGAATACCCTATCGATAGTAAGAGTTCTTTTAAAAGATGTCCAATATTTAGAGCGACGTATTTTTATACATATCATGCAAACAAATGAAAGGCTTCTTTTGGCCATTGAAATAACTGGTGTCCTAAAAATAACCATGTAACCCTGTAAAAAAACCAAATGCTGCTAGATCCGAGACCGCGTAAAAACATTGTAGAATTTAGAAATCATGCATTTTACCTCTAATTAGTACATATACATACATCTACCCAAATACATGTATAAAGACAGCTCTTATGTTACAGTATTTCCAAGACATGCACTTGTTGTACGAAGCCATCGATGCCATGCCTGAATATTTTTATTTGTTAATATATATAATTGACATGTATGGAATTCGTGTACAATTATATTCTAAAAGACTTTTGTCATATTCGCACTAAGCTAACCAATATTCGGATTGTTTTTCAATATAATTAATACCCAATGATAATGTTCTCCTCGGATTCTTTAGAAAATGAATTGTAATTCATATAGAAACTGACATGACTGTAATCGACACGATCCTGATTCCTGTTCTAACTCTTCTAAGAATTACCTGTATACAAGTAAAAATATAAGTACATGTACATTAGCATACCTTCAACATTTTAAAGAAAACTTTTTTAATTGTATTTACTATATATCTAATTATAAATATCAACTTTAATATACATGTAAATAACCAGACAATATGATAAATTATTATCATAATGTTTACATCTTTCATTGGTGTTTTTTTAAAAAATACTTTTGAAATTCTTTTGACTTTTCGTGGATTATTTCTTGATCGATTAAAACTTTAGCTACACTGAGAACACGATCTCTATTGACAGCACGGACTGACGTCAGACTTTGAAGCAGTGGATGTAGGATTTCACTTTTATGGAAGAATTGGCTGTTCCCTTTTTTTAACCTACAATAACAATAATTTACGTATTTTTTACTCACTTGTTATTGATAATCGTATAAACGATATCGATAAAACACTTTCTATGGTGTTTTGTGTAGTAATCATTGCAGAAAAAATTGACCTATCAGCTAACGCGAAATATATATATTTTAGCTGTATTGCTCGCTGTTCCATTTGTCAAAAAAAAGAAAGAAAAAAAAAATTAGACCCCGCCGAGGTCTTGGACACTTGTTTTTCAGGTAAAACATATACACGTACCAGATCGATTCAGAAAATGGAACCATATAAGATCTCTCCCGGCCCGTTGACCTTATACTCTCGTACCTTTCTCAATCTTTCGGTCACGTCTCATGTGCGGATCCAGAATTTTTTCCCGATGGGGGGGGGGGGGGGTCCGAAAGATAATTTTGCTTTTCGGGGGGAGGTGGCTCCGATGCCTATTTCTGGTACCTTTTAATATGTGAAATTAAGTGTTTCAAGAGAAGTAGTGGTCCAGTTCCCCTGTCCACCCTCTCTAGATCCGCGCTTGCGTCTCAAGCCACCATGTTCGAAGGGAGACGACCATTGCCACCTCATCTTAACCATCGCCACTTTCATTGTTGTTTAACCAGTATTTAAGATCATCGCGTATTTTAACAAGTGCGTTGTATGATATCATTTTGATAAATCATATTGGAAATATTCCCACCGCCAGTGTTCTAACATGATCTTCTATCAATGTGGCTGATGAGCTGGCCTTGGGGTCCGTTAATACTGATCAAACGTCTTCCTCTGGCAATGAATTATAGTCCTAATCATGATTCTCCTATCCCAAACGGATCCCATGGATAGATTTATTCTCTTGTACTGAGGGTGATCTAATTTTATCATCGCAGGCCGTTATGCAAAATGCCGCTTTTAATCCAGTTTGCAGGAAATGAGAAGTTTGTAAAGCATTTGTGCAATTACTGTTTTGTAAAGATTTTGACAAGCGTTCGACTTTTGCCATGATAAGGGTAAAGGAAGATACAGGACCTGAGCCGTTTTATTGAGTCATCTTGACAGCATTTTGTTGTGTCGAAACGCTCCCAACTGTCACAAGTTGGTCTTTATCACGTGACCCTAGCAGTTGAACATGTTGCAGACAGCTGGGATGTTCACGTCTGCCGCGTTAAGCATGCTATGGCTTTGATAAACTTAATGCAGACTACTCATATTAAAAGAAAAAAACAAAACACACGTTATATACCATATGTCGTAATATGGTCTACATATTACATGTTAGTCGTCCAGATTTAGTGCACAAAATACAGGTTTCATTTTGTAAAACAGTTTAATATTTTCGTTTACAGAAAATTCGTCAGCTCCAATACAGGAACTGTTTTCCTCCAAAAACAATTCTTTCCCCTTTCATCTAAATTCTCAAAGTAAAGTAAGCATTGCCCTCGGCCCGCGACATCAATTTTATGTTTTTGTAGCGTATGCGCATGCTCTAAATCGATCAGAGAAAAGTGTATGATCGTTTCATATGTTCTTAAAGGTCCATAAGCTAGCTATTTTTGCGACAAAAAATTAATTTGATGACAATTGCTTAAAGTCATATAAATCTAAATCTATATATCGATATTTAAGCAACATTAATATTGATATTTTATGATTTGTTACACTTTTCATCAATATATATATTCCAATGATATTGAGAAAGTTGCCATCACTTTTAAAGCTAAATATCTTCAGAATATATAGAATAAATTTTAATAGTTTTTCAGCCTTCTTCTATGTTTTAATGTTAATTCCAAAGGTATTATATAACCTACCTCTATGACATGAAAATGAACTGTTCTTGCGACAATGTATTGCAAAATTGTCTTATATATTTAGAAACTCGACTACCTTTTAAATCCAATATCTGTAGATACACGTTTTTTTTAAGATATACGTACAATGCCATTATTTGTCATTTAGTTTTAAAAACTTTGAAAACATTAAACAGTCAATAACATTTGAAGAAAACAGTAATATCATTAATATTAAGATCCAAGTGCGCTTGCTTCCTAATTTTCCTTCCTAAAAGATAATATTATCTCTTTAAAGGATATTGCTTGTCATAAAAGAGTAATCCTAAAAAGCAAAAGTCAGGCCTGTACATGCACTTCACATGCATACGCGACGGATCTGACCTGCGAACCGACATTGCAATGACCCCCTGCCTCGTAAAAGAACAAACGATTGTTTTCATTTCAACTTATATAACGATCTCATTAATAAAACCTTAAACACAGAGCGGAAGTGCAGATCCAGAGTTCCTTTTGCACTGAAATTTTTTACCGATTACGTTTGGAAAGCTTGATTGTCATTTTAAAGGCATTTTGACTTCTAAAGACTTGTAATGCCGTCCTCTTTTGCAAACAAGGACGAATTGTTCATCCGGGGAAACAGAAGGTGCGATAGCATTTAACTCTTGACATAAAATGGGATTCTAATGTAAATCACTCTTGAAGAAGTCAAATGATATTGCGTCTGAAACAAACAAGTTTTTTTCCCTCTGCGACTTTGTAATGGTATTCCTTATTTATGTTGTGTTTCCTGAATTTTTGTTTTGTTTTTTTTTAGTATCATTTTATTTAAAGTTGTTTTCATAGAAGGATAATATTGAAATAGTTGTGTGTATAGAACCTAATTTTAAAAAAAATTGTTCAAAAAGCATTAAGCAGAAAAGAACATTATTTTAGTCTCTGGAGTATTTGTCTATTGAAAAAACCTGTAACAATATAAATCTTCCAAGGCTTTTTTTCTGATAATGAATTATCAAGCGTGTTTTCTGATGACATCGTCAGAAAATAAAATGACCTCATTTTCTTCCTCCTCGGAGCCTGGTAACTATTAAGAATTATAATAGTGTTTAATGTATTTAAATGGACTAATATTGGCCCAAAAAACGTGTCAGCCTTAAGTCTGAATAGGCATGTTTTGACATAATGATATCGATTTTTGGTTTTTTTTTTTATTGATAAGTTATGAAAAATGCGGGAGACTAAAACATGAATATTTATAGAATTCGATGATGATAGTTTTTAGAGATACGAATCATTTTTAAGTACTTAATTTTTTTTCTAGCCAGAGTACATAAATGTTGAATTATAAATTTATGTCTGCATAATAATAGTATTACTAACATTGCTTCATTAAAGTATAGGTCGGTCTAAGATTGTTTTATGCGCAGATAGGTTTTAGGTTCGACTCTTAAACAAATCTGATTTGTTTATCGAATTTTGCCCGGAATTTTTTTTTTCGCAAGTACAGCATTTTTGTTTTTTAAAATGGGCAAAAGAATCTTGAGAATAAATTGGCTCTAGATCAAAATGTGTAAAACTTTTTTGGGGGGAAAAAAGATGACCAAAATGACACGGACTGAATAAATGTTATAATTTGTATATCTCACAGGCAACTAATGGATATCATATTTTAAAAATTGACTCATGACGTGTTGTACCAATATATGCGCTTCATTTAAGTGATTTTTCCAGTTGCAATCATTTTTGCTCTTAATGTTAAAATGTTTTAAAAGTAATTAGGTAAATGTATGATTTTTGCAACAACAAAAAATCAACATCTAAGATAAAACCATATGCATGCACCTGCTGAAAAATACTATAATTATCTTAAAAAGCAGAAACAATAATCATAATATTGTACTCGGCAAAATCATGAGTGCCAAAAAATATTATGTAGACGATTCAGCGGAGATGAATTGGATGTATATCCATAAATTGGCATGACTAAGGGAGAAACCCTTTCAAACAATGCAGAAAATTAAACTTTTGTCAATAATTAATTTGATCTCACGTAGTAGTTTGAAAAATGAGGGAAACGCATTCTAAAGCAAATGCAAGCGAATCAGTCTTAACACTTAATAATTCCATTTCGAACAGCCTTTCATACATGCTAACACACATCTCGTCCGATCAGAACTTGAATTGATCAGTATTATGAGTGCATAAAGCAACCAGAACTGCTGACGAGCGCAAGGAGAGGACGTTCACCCTGAGTTGGAGTGATGTAGGGGGAAATCGTTTATAACAAAGAAATGCAATTAAGTCGTTGCTTTTTAACTACCTGCTAATGGAAATTGCATACTGGATTAAGCTAGCTCTGTAGCATCTATAGATAAACTCTTTTGCAATGAATTTAATGTTTGAAATGCTTGATGTTTGGAATAACATTCAATTGTACATGTAAATAACATGTTTATCAGTCATTATTTTGGGAATTTGACTACCTACATGTTAAATATGATTGCATATATATGTAGTATAGATAGTTTTTATGTAATAACTACATGTATTCAGACTCTGTATTAATCATATTATATGCAAGTATGTAGTAAAATTTAATTATTATCATGTTAAAAACTTAAAATACATCGGATACCTATTAATTTGCTATTGATAAAACTTGATTTTAAGTCAAAACTGGGTGAGAAATAGACACAATCACCATAAGATATAATAGTTGTTGATTATCCCTTCGAGAATATTTCAACGATTTTATGACGTCACAATTGTCAGATATGACCTTTGTTCTACTCACAGCTGAAGAAAATTAATGTTTTATGATGCCAGCATATATCGATGCAAAAACCTAAATTTCGACTGGGTCATTATCATGCCAGCAATTTCTGCAACACGTGAGGCCTCGGATTTTTGTTTTAATTATTTCATTCAACTGACCCATTACTAATCATTTTTTCGTGTATGATAATATTTTTATCCTTATTTCAATCAGGTTTGCTATGGTTCTTTTATCTCATCTTTATTTACTGATTTTTTCTTACAAAATTTTTTATATTTAGTATTTAATATGGTTTGATAAAAAATAAAGAATATACCCACCCCAAAACCCCACCCCATCCCATCCCAAAAATACAGATAGATAATATTTTAATGCAAAGCTCTCCAAGAAATATGAAATTTGCACATTTTTGCATAATTGTCATTCTAGTTCCGTTTTAAGCGATAAACAGATGGAAATTGCCTCTTCATACACGGTCTAACCACTGAAATAATTGGGAGGCCCTGAATCTTGTTCCATTCAGCGTCTGCGAAGGAGCAATTAGGAGACAACAAAGTGTAACTTGGTTTTACTGTTTTAAAAGCAAATGATTGAATTGTCGTCATATTCTGAGTAAATGTTTGGTTGTTAGGACAAATGTATACAAGTATATCCTTTAATCTTTCTGTGTGTCTCTTCTAGCATGGTCCAGTTTGCAGTCGTTAGTTTAACTAACCATAAGATGATTTCTTGCAAATTTGCTTCGCATTAGCATATCAAGTAGATATAGAAGCAGGGAACGGCAACTGGAAGAAAATTTAGCGCTTGTGCAAGTACAGCCTAATGAATTTTTATTTTTGCAGTTGCAGGTCTCGATTTTCCCTAACATTTCATGACTGCAAATTTCTAGCCAAGAAAACGGCCTTCCAGAATCAATACAATTTTCAATTTCGTGCTGTCTTCTTCGCATTAGAATTAATTTTCTTAAAGTGCATGGATAATAAAAACAGAGAATTCTATTTTTTCGCCCTGGTTACATAAATCGTCTATCTGATGGTCCCGGACTTGTCTGTAACTTGTTCCGAAGAACGGCTTGTCGGGAACTGCGAAACAATTACGGCAAAAATATTTGCCACTTTAAAAAGGTCATTTTGCCACGGGAAGAAACGACAATGTCGTTTGTAGCCATAAAAACGATGAAATTGTCGTGAATTAGTGTGATCATTGATAAGTTAATAGTTTAATGTCGTTCGTGTGACAGAGCCCAGATTTAGTTAAATCGCTGCGAAATAAACTGGTTAGCAAACACATACTTGTTCAAGAAAAGTTTGCAAAAGTCAGACAAAAGAAATTACCTTTAAGCATTTATCAAATCTTAATAAGACACTCGTTTAAAATGCAGAGACCCCATGAATGCATAACTGCGTTAATTAAAAAAAATATAAATAAAGTATATAAGTATTGTTTGCATTTAATCAAATCGAAACTACTAAATGTACATATATACATGTATATATATACTAACCAACAAGTTGGTTTTTTTTTTTACAATGTCACTTGGGTGTAATGCAATCATGATATTGTCTTGCAAGAAGAAATGGCTGATAGATTTGGAATATACCTTATATTCCACTTTCTGTGTAGAAATTAATGTCTTAGCTGTAATGACGTCATTGATATCAATAAATCGTGATTTACCTGTAACGGACATATAATAATTACTTGTATCTGACATGGATATAACGGCTTCAATGAAATTGATATGCTAGCTAGCGGTAGATATCTATGTGAAGAATACATGTTTCCAGAATTATTCGTACATGTATAATGGCAAAGAGTCCTTGCATGCAATCGAACGAACAGTTTTTTGTGGAAGCAATTTGTCCATCTTGGCAGCTTAGTTCTCGTTCTGATGGCAAACTGAAATCTGATTCCAGAGACACCGTCAGTCCCAACTCTCGACATTTTTATTGTTCTGTGGCCTTTTCCAGATTCTATCTACTAGTTTATTTGAGTCCGATTTATTTTTTGTCTTTGTACATTAACGTATTGATCTACAAATATATTATTTAAGTTACTGAATTAAACTAGATAAAGGTTTTGTCAGTGCGCCATGTGTCCTGTTTATATATACTTTGATATCAGTTTAAGCAGTTTTTGCAATATTTACAAAGCCTCTAAAGTGTTTCTCCTTAATTGGTAGAAGATTTTTAAAAATTATTCATACAAAACTAAGGCATAATCGATTCTTAATTGTGATCTTCATCGATGCAATATAGTAGCAAACCCAAATGTGTTCATGTGGAATCGTAGAAGATGCACATCATTTGTTTTCGTGTGCTAAAAATACTCATTAGTAAAAAAAATCTCTTATGTATACTAGTAATCTTTTATCGTTTAACTTTTTGAATATAATCAATGTATATTTAATACTATGGAGTGATTAATCTTTGTCTTATAATGAAAATGTAAAAATATTTCACGCATTCATACAGAAGTGTGTAAGATTTAACTAAATTATTTAAAAGTATTTGCATAATTTTCTTATCCAACTTAATTCTACTTATATTACATTATTACAGCATTGAAAACAAGTATTTTTTTTTTATTTGACTAAATGTACTATAATAATTGTTATAAATGTTAACTGTATGGCATTGTAAAATATGATAATGTATGTAACAAGGAGAGGACTGCCTTAAGTGTTTTTTTTAGAACTTGTGTCCAACCCTTTTGACATCTTTACAGTTAATAAAATATGTTCAACTCATCTCATCAGTTTAAGAGACAAAGTAAAAATTAACTAATACTTCTGTTTTAGTTCTTTAGACTTGAATGGCGCTCACTCTTCAAATGGAATATGCATAAAGTTACGTTCAAATACGGTAGAATAGTTCTGTTTTTCATTTATGCAAAGATTAATTGACAAAACCAGAAATGTGTTATTTTCTCTTCCTCCCTTTTCCAAAAAATAAAAAATAAGAGCATCAGCACTGATACTGAATAAAAAATAAACTGAGTTTTTTACAGCATGAAAATTGGAGCATGACATAGCACAAATAACAGCTTGAAACGAACTTAAAAGGGCCACAATCTGAGATTAAAGAGGGCAATTGTAAATAAATGATGATTAGAAAGACCGCCAGTAAAGGGAAACGTGAATGCACGACTCGTGTATTCGTATTTTCATTCACTGAACATTCCAACAATGAGAATTAATGAATGATTTTCCCGAGCAAGACTTTGGACGGGGACGTTATTTTCGAATTGAAGCTGGAAATAGACCTTCTTTAATGTTGATTACGAAATAAGATTTTGCCAGATTTAGAACATTAATTACATTCGGGCTTGGATAAGATGTGGTCAACGCTGGTCACGTGCTATAGTTACCGCACTTTTAAACTTTCTGTTACTAGATTCTCCTCCTACATATATTTCTGCGATTATTCGAACATGTTACAGGCGCAACTTTTCAACACCAAACGATTCTTTTGTGAACCAACTCTGATTTTTTTTATGGTACATAAAACGGTTCTTAAAATAACGTACATCATTTTTGGGGCGACAATAGCTTTTTGAAAACCATTGGAAAAGAATTTTGTATGTTGTTAAAGATCTAGAATATATCAATTTTTTAATTTTTTTTTTAAATTACACGTACAAATTTCCTTCAATCAAGTCCTGTGATCAAGTTGAAAGGAAACTTATAAAAGAGGCGGGTTCAGTGCTCATGATGATTAAAAATGCAAACATGTCTGACATCTCTTTAAAATATCCGTTATCAACTACGCCATCAATGTATATTTGTTATCACTTCTTCCATCTTTGACCTGTATATTTAATAAGATATCGATATTTAGCGCTTAGGCCATTCCAAGTTTTTTCTATGTTTAGCGTCCGCGGACGGATTGGTTTTGAGATGTAAAAATAAAAAAAAAACAACAATCATTTTTCATAAAATTAGATCGCTTTTTCATATGTCGTGCTTGGGATCGCATTTTTAAATCGAATCGGAAATCAAATATTCATAACAACACGTTCGAAATGGAAACCATAGTGGTTGTTTGTTATTTTTGTATTTTTGTTACAAAATGAAGAAAATGCTTAAAAAATATTATAAATTTTATTTTGTTGAACCTTTAAAGTGTTTTTCTAAGGTTTGTGGTTTTTTTCCTGATAGAAAGACAGGTTTTTGAGTTTTGGGTGGACGCTAAACAAAGAAAAAACTTGCAATGGCCTTATATAAGATGAATATTTGAAGTATATTGATGCAAACTGTTATCTGCTTACAAAAATTTCAAAAGGCGTCATTTTGTTTTAGAACTTCAATTTCCATCATTTTATAGAGTGAGTCTGCATTTCTTGTTTCGTGAAGGTTGTATTCAAGTATTTTTAAAATGCAACCGAGTTCATTCAGCAAAAGTTTAAAGCGATGACCCATTCTACATTAGAATTACTTTATTGTATGTGATGCAACATTCGGACGTTTCATAAAAATAATTGCAGTCTGTTCATTTTGTATAGTATAATTAGTTTGACACAAATGACTTAATTGTAAGAGCATTAGATACAAGTTTGACTTAAAGAATCAAGCTTTTTAATCTTGTATGATAAAAAAAAAAGCTCAAAGAGTATGGTAACATATAAAAATCTTGCTTTTGTATGCTTTATTCGAGTTAAAAAGCAGTTAATTTAAACACGTTTAGTTAAATTAAGAATCATCTTAAAATAAAACCAAAAAGGCATTTGCCCCATCTTATTCATACGGTCATATTCTTTGTAACACCCGCTCCATGAACATGTACGAATTTCGTTTTACGAAACAAACGGAAATAGTAATATGCCTATTTATATAAACTTTATTTATTTATTTCAGTAACAACATGAATTTAAAATGAGTAAACAATGGGAATGGGTTCGAACAAACGGTCTTGGACATGAGCACAACGAATCACGGGGCCTCGTGCCCGGAAAAGAGTGCACAGGCATGCGCAGTCCAATACCGGACCTTGTGGTGGTACCGGAACTCCAAGAGCAAACATTATATCAGGAAGTCAGCCCGGGACTACTGTGTACCCAAACATTTCTGTCACCACGAAGTTCGGGTTCGTCAGCTGCGCGAGCAAGTAGCATCACCTCATCCATTTTTGACCTATCTTTCGAAAGCGCCCAACTGGAAAAGGCTTTAGTAGAGAATGATACCTACACTCTGCAGAAGATTTTCGAGATCCATTTCGCCAAGTTTCCTCGAAGTGTTAAGGAGGACAGATTGAGTGTCGGGTCCCGAAGCCGGAGACCAAGCAGTCGTTATAGCACCGACACGGAAGTCAACAGGCGATGTCCGACCCCGATCGAGTTTTTTGATCGTCGCGAAAGTGTGACCCCCGAGTGTGATATCCCGCTGATATTTAAAACAGCTCTGCATGTTGCCATACATAACAACTCAACTGAAGCTGTCAAACTTTTGTTAAGATGCAATATTGATCCCAATTTCCCTAACGCTAATTTGATCAGTCACATAAAAGCAGGATGCCATGCTACCGACGCACTGAAAATTAATATACTAAAGCCTTCTGCACAGAAAGGAAGCTTGAGTCCACAGATCGATTATCATAACACAAGAGCTGATCACAACAGCATCAATATTGAGGAGACCAGCAGTTGTTTAGCTCCGCCCGCACCCGTCACCAGCGATGATTTGGGGGACTATTCAGTCGACGATCTCTATCACCTCCCGCCGCTGTTTTTGTCCATTGTGGAGCAAAAGCCTGTAATAACACACTTGTTGCTCTTGCACGGGGCGGACCCCACCGTGCAAGACTCACGGGGGAACACACCTTTACATCTCGCCGTCTCGACCTCGTTTTTTAACCAGAGTAGTGTCAGAGAACTATTGCAATACGGCGCAAAAACGTATGAAAAAAACCTCGATGGCAAAACACCTTGTGATCTCCATCACAGCGTAAGTGTCGAGCAGCAGACAGTGATTCGCGCGTTGCTTGCTGGATTTTCAGTGAGTAGAATCGCCGATCCAAACGTTAACTTGGTCCTTGAGGACAGCTGTAAAAGCAGCAAATGTGACGCGAATTCCGATACTTTCTCCGGGCGACTATTAAGAAGGTTCTCCAAATCCGCCAAATTTCGTCCCAATGTTGGATCATCGACGAAGGAGATATTTCATGAAATGAGGGAGAGGTTGTCGTCTGCGAGTTCGGGTAGAAGTGCGCGCAGTAAGCATCAATCTGTGATTGCGGAAGATCTGGACAGTGATGTCTCCCTGGTGAGTAACAATCTTATTCAAATGTTCCTTCTAGGACAAACACCTTCATGAATTTATAGCAACCATTCTTTCCAGCTTTATGTCTGTGTTTTAAGATGATATGTATTATTTAGCTGCTAATGTAAAAAAAAAAATAGGGAACTACATGTACCAGTTTGAAATTACAAGATTCTACTATTTACCGTTTAAAAAACACTTCAGCTGAAGTTTGAAGTATAAGAATAATCGCCGATTTCATTGATAGAAGAAATCACACTTAAGTTTGAGTGAAATTAAATGAAACCATTGCTTTATCAATACAAGATTTTAGGCAATGGCGATGAAGCAAACTTATAGTGCTTTTGTTTGGATTTCCCTTTTGAACCTTTTGATTCATGACAAAAGATAGGCTCAGAGGATATGAAAACGAATGTCCGATAATTACAATTTTTTATATACATAGTATATATAATTATTATATATTAGATAAATTCCATTGCTTTTTCTAAAGTTCTTCAACATACCTGAAATAAAGCTAACAACTTTTTGCTCAATTTTCCATTTTAATTCGGAGTTTCCATAGCCATCTTCAAAATAGATAACGGTGTATTGATTTTTTGCCATCAAATATGACCTGGAGAAAAGAGTACTTGCTCTGCATGACCTAAATAAAAAGCTCAATGCTACACCGTATACCTGTCGCAGAGTATTACATGAATCACCTGACTTAACCTGAATGTTTAATTTGGCCTTACGGAATCTATTGTATGCATTGTAAGAATGTGTTATCTAGAATCATAAAGTATTCATTTCACACTGAATTCGTTAAAGCTCGGTCGATGTCAAAACAACAGAGAGAGAGAGAGAGAGAGAGAGAGAGAGAAAGAGAGAGAGAGAGATGCAACTTTCATGAAGTCTGGTCTTTCTGAGGCTTCTTGTCGGTTTCTCGCAGAAAGAATTTTGTATTCTCTTTAAAACCTTTAATGGCTTGAGGCACAAAGGGAAAATGCGACGTTTTTATACTTGAAAAAAGGAATACATCTTTTTCTTTCTTTCTCTTTCTCTCAAAAAAATAAATCATTGGTCAGGCAAAAAATATATTTACCGGTATGTTGTAATATCATGTTTATTTGACGTAAGGGAGGTGTACTTTGATTTTGCATGACTTGTATAAGTTACATTTCTCGTCTGGTGAGTTACACACAATCGAACTTCAGAACACGGAATGAAATCAACATGCATTTCTAAATTGAAAGGTTTTGGTCGTTTCTTTGTCGGCTAAATTAAGCTGCCATGAGAGGCATTACAGGTTGCCTGCCTTCAGCAGATTGTGACAGTGTACGTACATTTAATTATTAATCATTTCGCCTTTTGTACCTTTTTACTGCAGTGGTATCAATTCCATCGTTCGCAGCTTTATTGAATTTCACCATTCGTTTCATTTTAAGAAATCCCTGATTTTTCTCCTTGCACACATGATCAGACTTTTTGTCGTTTTACAGATTTGTACAAATCGTCCTAGAAATTAAGTTAGCTGGGGAATAATCGTTAAAACATCTTACTTTGATTTGCGTTTGACTACGCATGCGTTAATGTTATATGCAACCTAAATTTTATTTCAATTAAAAATTATCTTCTACGATAGCTTAAAAGTGTTCATTTGATGAAAAAATTGTTGTGGTATAGCCTATAACATATTATAATTAAAGACAAATATTTTTATTTTAAAAAAAAAATACAATATAGATGCATTGCTTTTTTAATTTTTGTTTTTGTTTCTGGTGTTCAAAACTTATTAAAATAATTCTTTAGTTAAAAAAAAATGTAGTCATGTTTTAATTTACTTTATAGCACGTGTAAATAAATGTATTCTTTTATGTTCTGGAATCAAAGTTATAAGCATCAAATACTCGGTTTCATAGCAATCTTTTAACCAACAATTTACGAGGGCAGTTTGATGAAATAGATAGAGATTAAGATATTTTAGAAACCATTCAAAATTCTTCTCTCTCTGTTAATAACTCACCAGCCAGTACTATTTCTTAAACCGTTGGTTCATCTTCTGCATGTAAATCTAACATCTGGCCTACGAATGTTATCAATTTTTCAAGTCGTCTGTTCATCAATATGGATGTAGATCGAATTATTATACTTGTAAATCAGTCAATGAACACTTACTTTGCATACAGAATGTTATTTTTTTATTATTCTTGCCGAAATTGAGGGTTTTTTCCCTCTCTTTATAACCGACTATCAAGGGAATGAGATGTGATATGAAATGATCGAAACCGCAATGACAATATAACCGAGTTCTTGGCAAGGACAAGCTGATTAGCATCCGCGGCATCAAGCGAAAACAAAGCCGAGTGTAGAGCCTTTGTAATAAAGACCTGGAGGACATTGTTCGATGAAATGGACTGTTAGTTATATGGTAATTAATCTAGAAAAAAGATAATTCCAAAGATTTGGAAATCCACGAATGCAGCTGAACAAAGTACCGTACTAAGCATTTGCAACACCCTGTACCCCACTTTTGCAACACCCTCTACCCCACTTTTGCAAACTCCCAAAAAGTGCCAGGATGAAAGTTTGCCTAATAGTTCTAGTAAAATGTCTTGAAAACAAATGCAAGTACTGCCGAAGTAGACTGATATTGTCGCTTTTTTAAACATTATTTTTCAAACGTCTGCATCCTTTGAAGTTCACGCTTTAATAAATCTCTAACGTAATTACACCAGGGTAAGAACAAAAGGTTTTACGAATGATAGTTGATCGATCCGGAAGCTATGTTGTTGTAATTTTTCCTTTATCCCTGTGTCAAGCGGTTTTATTCTAATTGCGGAGAAAATATCGTAAACAGGGCGTTACCCAGATATATTTGACATTGTATTTTGAATCGATAAACGAGGGGAGTTCAAGATACAATTACGGACTAATTGCCTCTAGTCGACGAGGAGAAGAAACGAATCAAACCTGTGAAATATGTCGCTCACAAGACATTACTAGTCAATTTTGCACTGAGCAGGGTAATTTTTAATCTTGTTTAAAAGGTTCAAGCAAAGTTTAGATCGGAAAACAATCAAAAATGGTTTTGTTAAAGTATAAACTCATATCTTTTGGTTGAATAAGTGCATGATTTTTATTTGATATCATAAGCTGTAAAGGTCTGATTATAAGTGATTTGTGCGCTGTGTAACGATTTTTCTGATTGCTGAAGGTGAAATCAAGCGGAAATAGGGAGGTCATTTTAGCTTAATCACATGCATTTGGGCGCTTGTAACTTTCCGTTCAGTCAAACAGCTTATTGACTACCGCAATTTTGTCAAGGATTGAAGAGTTAATTGGACAAGAATAATGTTGATGCCCGAGGGTTTCTACTTTTCCCATGTGGCCTGACCATAGATACATGCATGTGTGATAATCAACATCGTCCTAGAACTGATTGATTGATTGATTGATTGATTGATTGATTGATTGATTGATTGATCTTGCATTTATTTATCAATCTCCATATTTTATTACTACGGGGGGATTCCATAGGTATTGGACACGGGGTATCAGTTGCCTAGGTCTTGTTCGAATCGTCAGAACACTGATTAAGGCTGATTTTACAGACCTTTGTTTTTTGGGGGCTTCATCTTGATAATTTTACACAAACGTGTGTAAAATAAGAGTCTTTCATTGGTCAACTACAACACAAGACTGCACGAGATCCAACTGAACGTTATTTTTGGTCCACATGCTATATCTGTTGAGCTTTCATTACTAGTATTTCTGTAGTTTGATAGAAAAACCTTCCTGCCTGTGTGACAGATCGACGCAATCGCAACTTCACGGGCCTTTCCGGCAAGCTCGGAAAAACACCTCGAATGTATTTAAGCTAGGCGTCCATGACAACCCCCCTTTTTATAAAATTTGATATAAATTCAACACATTTTACGATCTGTTGAGATGTGAGTTAGACTTTATTAAAGTCAATGATATACCCTAAAATATACCACAGATGCGACATACAAGGCTGTCTAGCCGATACTTATTTTAATGGGAAGCGACTCCATTTTGTATAAACGTCTAACATCCTGTGATGTTAATAAATTCGAGGTGTTTTTCCGAGCATGCCGAGAGTTTGCAATTGAGATCGGCGTGCCGGTGTCCAATTGAAGCCCAACTGCCAACGTAACGAGAGATTCGGGCAATTCGGAACAATCTGAGAGTCAGTTTACTAGTAATACATCTTTTTTCCAGGAAAAATCCATTTGTCAAATTGTAAATTATGTTCCGAGTCTCTTATAATCTTTATCATATTTGCTTTATCGGTGAACATGGTATTCATATACTAGTAGTCGTTGAAAGATACAGGTATACTAGCTTGATATGTTTTGAAACTAAATACCCCAACTAAATGTTATACATGATGTACGTGTGTATACTAAATTACCGTATTTGTGTTATATATGTGTACATATGGGAATGAATATCGGTCTAAAAGCAATAACGTTCGGCGAAGGTTTGTGTTACATTTCAAATATGTTGAAAACAAAGCGAGTTCATGAATCATTAAGGTTATTGGATCTAAATCAATTAGAACCAGTTTTGAAATTAAATACCCTGACTGAATGTTATACATGATGTACGTGTGTATACTAAATTACCGTATTTGTGTTATATATGTGTACATATAGGAATGAATATCGGCCTACAAGCAATAACGTTCGGCGAAGGTTTGTGTTACATTTCAAATATGTTGAAAACAAAGCGAGTTCATGAATCATTAAGGTTATTGGATCTAAATCAATTAGAACCAGCGCGCCGAAGTCATACACCTCGTTTTTTACATTAACCGTTTTCATTCTGTTATATCCTGAATTTCCAACTAGGCAGACGACAGCGGAATTAATTCTCGGATCACAGAGAAAAAGCGAGATCAGCACGTGCTTTTGATCTTTGTGAATCTAACGAGCATGCAATAGCTACCTGCATTGTTTTCATATTTCGTCCAATGGAGACGATTCCCGGGGGCTCTATCCAGTGCTGTTGCCATATTAAAAGGAAAAAAAACAAGTCTTTCAAACATGAAATTATGTAATCAATATTTGACTTTGGTACGCCAAATCAAAGCAAGAGTTCGAAAACATTATTGGCCAAAACATTGATTATTTTATTATTGACCAGCTCCAATGCGAAGGCACTTTTAGGAAGAAAAAACAGAATTTAAAGGTTATGTAATTAAGGATGTCTCTTATAGTTACGTAATTGTTATGTCTTTAAAATGAAAGTCCAATATCCCAGCAAACGGTTAATACGTTTTGTTTTTTATTTGGGAAGGGTATTATTTTATTATGAACACTGTGGGCAAACATTTGTACGGAAAGATTCTGATTCAGTGATAGATTTTTTAGTTAAGGCAAAATGTCCGGATCCTGTTTTTAATATTTTTATATAAAGGGAGTGTTATTGTGCAAAGCATGTAAAGGAATATTGTGTTTGTAATTAGCATAATGTCGGTATTTTTTTTAATTGGGGCCTGTATCTCTAAAAAAGAGGGTGGCAAGAGAGCTTGTATTGGGGTATTTGGTACAAGCAACCTTCTATGATCGCATAGGCTTTAATTATACTTCGCAAATGAAAACAGCACGAAAGACGCTAAATCGCAATTACAGCTAATTGTAAGTACGCTCATGGTACTCTGCACGGTGTTATTATTTTTCTGTGAAAATTATACGACGCGTAAGTGCGGGTTTTTTTTTCAGTTTTCATTTGTAAATACTCAGTCTTGTGTTGAAAAAAAAACTCGATTTGCAATTGATCTCAAACTATTTGCAATGTCAAACGTATTGTACTTTGTAATTTAAAAAAAATAAGTGTCCGGTTTTTTTTTTTACGTTAAAAACGATTATTTGTCATTTTTATAAAATGTTAATATTCCTTTGTTAAAAGAGAGATATCTTGGAATTGTTAGGTTAATTAATTCTTTCCCTTTCATTCCTAGTTGTGCGGTCGAGTTTTCCATCGCTGCCTTCACGTAGGTCCTATATAAACAGACAAGAACTCTGCTTATATCGGTACATGTACACGTAGTAGGCGAGAGAGTGGCGGGGCCTTAAAAAAACGATATTTCAAGTTACACGAGGCACCAACTCGATGAAAAAAAAAAACCCTTCACCGCTGATTAGCTCTGAGAGCAAAGTCTGGATTTGTTGCCCCTTACCAGCACCTTGTGACTGAAAAATCTCGACGGGAATTTAAAAAAAAAAAATGATTAATAGCTATCAATTATTCGTTACCCCCACCCCCACCCTCACCCCCCGAGATAAAAACACCGAAAGAATACGAATCAAACTCGCAAAATATTTATTTTTCAAAGGCCGAAAATATTAACATGCTTTGTATGTTGTTATATTATACAGTGCTGTAATTCAATGGACCAGACATAACTTTTCAATATTTCTAATAGTCCTTTAAAGCCGATTTGATTATATATCATTTTGATGGTTTATTGGATTCTTTGATTCATATAAATGACTGTTTAATCATCCATAGATTTAGAAATTAGATGCAATCGATAACACTCGGGTTCCTGTAAATTCAAACATGCATGCCATTACTATAGGGTTATTTGTGATCATGATTTATCGGCACATCTAAAGTACAGTTCGTTGATATAGGTTATCATGATAAAAAAATGATAACAAAAAGAGAAACAGCAATATCATTTTACTAGAAATTATATCCCCGTTTAGGTTCATATTCTCTGTTCATTAATATCTGTTTCTCATTCCTGCTAACTCATCTTGTTCAGACTTAAAACAATTTATTACACTCGTTTCTTTACAAACATGTCCCTCGGGTTTTAGCCTTATAATATTGTATTCAGAAAGTGAAACTGTATATATATAGCAGAGAGTACAACTTGCAACGCAGCCCCCAAAGATCGATCTATTTGTCTGCAAGCATAACTGCGAGATAACTTTTGTTCTCTTCAAGAAAAACACATCGAATTTGACTTTGACAGACGACTTAATTCGAGGGAGGTTTATTTATTTAGTGCTGTTTGTGAAAGTGACATCGTGACTTAAGAAACTGAATACTTTAGACGTCATAATGGACGGTTTAAGATTTCTTCGAAAAGATGATTACATTAATTTGAAATCGGATTACATAGATCTTATCTGTGAAAGTTCAGATATGTTATATATGGTAACCTCAATCAAAGTACCCTATGTACACTTGTAACACATGAATCCGGATTGATTTTCAACTTGGTTCATGTACCGTAACCTGTGTCGGGTTCGATTCCCAATACTGTTTGAGGTATAATTTGAAATTCAATAATATAGTTTATGGTCAAATATTGTACATTTTGAATAATTATTAGTGGATATATTTTGAGTCTGATGCATTCTTTCATCCCCACTAACATTTTAAAGTGACCCACACAACCTTAAAATACAGACGCGTGGTTTTTTTTTTTTTACACTGTTTTATTCTGACTTCGGGGTCACATGTATATAACTGTAATGAAGCCCTCACGAAGTAAGCTTCTCGTCTCGTCTCTAAAACGTACTAAAACAGCTCCGAACATTGTTAATCAAGGAAAACTAATTTTATTTAATGATAATGAAGCAATTCAATTACGTATCCTATATGCGTTTTCAGTCTGAAGTTTACAATAAAATATACCAACGTGACATCTTGATGAAAATTGTAGCCGATATTTAAAATGTAAAAAAAAAAAGAAACTCTGAATATAATTTCTGTTTGTCTCATTAGCAATATATTTATTGCGATCATTAAAACCTGCGTCGGCTTCTCTCGAGTCAACTACAGAAATAACCACTGCAGTAATCAAAAAAGCAAAATTTGGGCTCTATCTCAACACATCATTGTCAAGTCTTGTCAGTTTTCGCCAATATTTATTCCGGCTTATTCCCTCTCCCTTTTCCCTCATTTATATAAGTGCACAAAACTATTTTGCACCTCCATCGAGCAAACCTTGTCTAGCCTTTGTTGCTCTGACAATGTCACTATAGTAAATGTACCTCTAATTAGGAAGAGTTCCTTGAGTTTATTCCACAATGGGAACGGAATACGAAAAAGTAAAGCTTACTATGTGAGCCTTTGACCCGTATTCTTTAGGTGGAGGACACTTTCACTGTTCTTTAGGTGGAGGACACTTTCACTCACTTGGAAGTTTAATTTTGAAATAATGACTATTTTGTTGGTAAATATTTCTGTAATATTAGACCATTTGAATCTTTTATAAAAGAAGAGCTCTGTTTAAAAACAACGTACGAAAATAGTCAAACTAGAAAATCATTTTTGAAATTTTAAGATTCATTCTGACGACTAATTTGTTGATTTGATCACCCTGATCTCAGAGAGAGAGAGAGAGAGAGAGAGAGAGAGAGAGAGAGAGAGAGAGAGAGAGAGAGCGTTACATGTAAATGTAATTATACCACATCGTTTATTGTTAATCTAACACCTTTCTTCTTAGATTAAGGTATACATGTATATTGATATTGATTCACTAACATGTCTAGTTAGGTCAGCTTTAACTCTGAGTTCTTTCTATGTTATAAATATACACCCCCCCCCCATACACACACACACACAACAAACTTTTAAATAAGAAAACCCATTTTAGAAATAAGAAATTGACCCCCCCCCCCCAAAAAAAAAAAATCCTACTTAAACCCTATATAGAAATGTGCTTGTCAAGTTTTAATGGAAAATCTTTGGTATTTTTCTTCTAGCGCTAACCCCCGGCGTTTTGTTATAGATTCTATAATTATAGACTTCGATGCGCATTGTGGAAGCTTTCGATTGACCGTAAAATGGGTCGATGTCTTTTTTTCTTCCCTTTTTACCAATCTTTTCGTTGTCAGTTTGAGCGACTTCTTTTGTCTCTTGCTTGTGCAGCTGTAAGGGATATTCAATAGATATATATATCATCCGTACATTATCTAACCTATAGTTCTAGCGAGATTGCTTCTCTTAGGTCAAGAAAAAGAAAAAGGTAGAAACTAAACATAATGTTTGTGTCTTTGATCAATTCAGATTTTTGTTTATGGTTTTTAGCCGATTGCTTGCGTGTTTCTTCTTCATTCTATTGTATACAGTCGCGCATCAATTTTTTTTATAAAGCTAAAAATAAGATAAGTAGTATTTTCCCCATGCTCCATCGAGTGTTCTCTCAACGTCTGTAATATAAAATATGAATTTAAAATCTATTCGACCCAATTTTTCCAATTTATCATTAATTTTTAAACAAAAAAATAATGTCGATCGTATTAATTGTTCCGTTCTATACAATCTGAATTTATGCTCATTTGTTAAAATGTTTACGTAAAAAAAAAAAACCAGTATAAATTCATATAATTTTTGCAATGAACACCTCTTAAGAGTTTTAAAAATATCAAATCTTTAACTCACGAAATGTATAAATGTGATATGAACCTTTTTCTGTGTCAAACTCTTTAACAATTTTTCGTCACGAAAATCATTAAAAAGACCTATAACAAGTTATTATCGATATTCGTGCTACGACAAATGTCATTATACTATTATAAGTTCCTTTAGAATTACTTAATATACCTTTTTTTCCAGATCCGCTTATGAGATGCCCCCTTTTTAATGATATCGTCTGTAACACCTTTTTTTCTCTAAATAAGATAGACACAGCAACACCCAGAATTCGTGAGCTAGGACTCTATGTATTTAGCTGTTATGACGCCATTATTATAATCTATCGGTTTATAAGGTAATCAAAAATCTTTTTTTTTTTAAATTGAATGTACTGATTTATTTCCTATCTAATTAATACACATACCTATACTATATGATCCCATGTTTGATTTAATTTTTTATTAATCAGTGTACAATATAAACCACATTTTTATCTATAAGATGAAAAGAATTGAAAACAACATTTGAATATATCGATTTTTTTTTCTTTCTAATCAATGCACTTACTTACTATGACCATTAAGTTAAATAAATTTCTAATCAGTGTACAAGTAATTAAGGAATAAGGAATCATTCTTTGAGTATTATGAGGTGATAATTTCGGTCAGGGCGTGATCAAATCCAATAAAGCCCGAAGGGATTTATGATAGATTTGATCACGCCCCGACCGAAATTATCACCTCATAATATTCAAAGGATGATTCCTTATTACTTTCCTTATTTCTTATATTTATATAATTTTAAGCCATCGTACGATTAAATATTTAAATATAAATAAGCAAACCCCGCTGGCGCCTCAATTTGGCGTCAATTGAAGTTATGGGTTATATAATACAAAATCGATACGTAGTGTTATCACATGCAGGCAAAGACACTGGAAAATGTAAATATATATAAGTCAACTACATATGTATAATAGCTACACACCTACGTGTAGTTTTATTTGGACAGGTAATTTGATTTGCTAATAGTTAAGGAATGTTTCAACCAGAAATTTTTTTTTATCTCAATTTAAGCGTAAGAACATCTTTTTTGTCTGTTTACATGTATACAAATTCGGAAAGTTATCAGAAACTGCCTTTTGTTGTTTGACGGATGATAAAATTTCGCTGGTCTTACGTCATATTAACTCTGGCGATTCAATTTAGGTGAGACTTTTCATCTTATAAATTTGTTTTCGTGTATTGAATTTCGATTTCGCCGAGTAATTCCAGCATCCGAATTAGTCTCCTGTTGGACTCCGATATAATTGATGTCGGTATCCCCCTTCAATTGCCTCAGTAAGTAATGACCTAATTCAATTTTCCATCTTCATTCAGTTTCCCATACGAGGGTGATTTCATCGTCTGGAAAAGTGAGACCGCTAGAAAAACGAGAGAATTGGTCTTTGAATCCGAAATCGTATATATAGGCCAATCAATGCGCTTCTCCGATTTCATGCATGTAAATTGCACAATTAGTACTAAATGTTTCTTTGTAGGTCACTAGGTGATCCTCTTTGCTCGCGTCCCTTGTCAATTTCAGAATGTGACCATCATTCAAATGTCTTGTTCAAGCCTTCGTTTGTTGGCCCAAGAAATTGAGTCACCATTTGGTTTCGTTATTCCACATACCCAGTAGTTTCTAGATACATGGACCAAGTTTATTCATTTGTAAACATTTACATAACACATAGTATTTTGTCACCTATTTGAAAAGTGGATTTTTTTTTTTAAAGTTTTACAAAGGTGGTTTACAAAAACTGGAATATTGTTTGACAATCAGTAGTTTCAATATGAACCAAAATGTTTTGTACATGTAAATTTGTGGGAAACCATAACGTTTGCCCGACTTTAACCGAAGAGACGATTTCACCCCCTCAAAATTTTACATGTAACTTTTTATTGTCGATAGCTTAACGAACAGAAGGCTTGAATTATGTAAGAACCCATATCCGTCCAAATAGTCGATGACTATCACATTCACGTTTTAATACAGGGCTCGTATACTCTTTGTGTAACCGTACTTTAAAAGATACTTTGGAATCATTGTATTTCATAGTGGCTCAATTTTCATGGAATTCGTGGGTACTTCTCATCCACGAGTTATCATCCTCCACGAATTAATAAATTAGGGTTATAAAGTCATATTTCCCTTTGTAGGTATAAGATAACATACGAAATTACATCACTATGAACCTGTAAAATTTAAGCAATCCACGAAAATTGGCCCCCACAAATTTTGATGATTCGACAGTAGTTGATGCAAATTGATCTTGAACTTGATCAGTAGTACTCTCGAACTATAGTACTAAGTTACCCTGTACTTAAATCGCCTAATTACGCGGCATAAATAATTAATTCCATTTTGAAATAATAATATTTCATGATTTGCTGGATGAAAAACAAGTAAAGCGGTTTTCAAACAGTCGTGAATTTAAACTATCGCTTCTGTTATGAAACTCACGCAATATAGAGTTCCGTTGACTGATTGACACGCACATGTGCAGCTTTTGATTTATAATTTATTATCGAAATGTTCGAATCGTATTTGGCCCGTCTTTGTTAAAGAAAATAAAACCATAAAAAAGAACTGAATTCAATTCAAAATTAGCTTGAGTGGATTGAATTGCATAATAAATACAGGAATAAAGGAAACTGTATCTCCATTTGTACATACAAAGTACATGAATATTGCAAGTTAATTTTCAAATAACCTCTTTATGCCTGGTGCATTTGCATGCACTCGGGAAAGTTTTTGTATGCATCGCATTGGCGGATCCAGGGGGGGGGTTCCGGGGGTTGGAACCCCCCCTTTCTCTTGGACATGTGATTTTTTTTTTAACCATAAAAACTATTTTATAGGAATTTATCTATAGCACTTTCTGTATCATCTGCCTGGAACCCCCCCTTTATCAGATTGCTGGGTCCGCCTCTGCATCGTAGTGGTATAACATCTAAATTATGATGGCAAACCAAGTTAATTAAGCATATCCGGTGTAAAATGTATTATATGTTATCGTCCATGCAACCAGGTAAATGCTATTTTAAAAATATATAGTCATTTTCGGCCCCCTTCCCTTCCCATTGATCAACATTTTAACAAGAGGCCCATGGGCCACATCGCTCACCTGAGCAACAATAGACATGATAAAATCAGTTTAATGGAGTCATTATACAAAATATCTAGACAATGTAGTATAATTCATATAGACCCTGTATAAATAAAAATCCATTCTTTCCCCCTGGATATTCTTATGTTTATAATTAAGTCCCTTTTCTAACAGAATGATTTTAAAGTCATATCACATGTTGAGCATTGCAGTTGTCAAAAAGATTCTAAACAATTATTTATATATGGGATATAATCCTACATCAAACGCTGAACCCCTTGTGAGGTTGATAAATCGTCCAAGGGCCAAATTCTAAAAATTTTTAAAAATCACTCAAAATTTTGATTTTAACGAATTTGAATCTGCACTACCTGAAGTTGCTTTCACTAAAGTTACAGCTTTTCTAGGCAAATGGTTTTTAGAGGAAGATTTTTAAATATTTTTCTCTATATATTCCTATGTAAAACTTTGTCCCCCCCCCCCGTTTGTGACCCTACCCTTACCCCGGGGATCATGATTTGAACAAACTTGAATCTACCTTACCTGAGGAAGCTTCCACACAAGTTTCAGCTTTTCTGGCCAATCGGTTTCTAAGAAGATTTTTATCTATATATTCCTATGTAAAAATTCAACCCAACCCCCAACCCCCCATTGTGGCCCCACCCTACCCCTGAGGATCATGGTTTGAACAAAATAAATATACCTTACCTGAGGATACTTCCATACAAGTTTCAGCTTTTCTGGTCGATCAGTTTTTGAGAAGAAGATTTTAAAATATTTTTCTCTATATATTCCTATGTAAAACTTTGACCCCCCCCCCATCTTGGACCCACCCTACCCCAGGGGATCATGATTTGAACAAACTTGAATCAATCCAATCTGAGGATGCTTCCACACAAGCTTTCCTGACTGATTAGTTTCTGAGAAGAAGATTTTTAAATGCTTTTCTCTATATATTCCTATGTAAAAATTCCCCCTCCCCCATTGTGCTCCCACCCTACCCCCGGGGATCATGGTTTCAACAAACTTGAATCTACCCTACCTGAGAAAGCTTCCACATAAGTTTCAGCTTTCCTCGCTGATTGGTTTCTGAGAAGAAGATTTTTAACGATTTTACTCTATATATTACTATGTAAAAATTTGTCCCCCCATTGTGGCCCCCACCCTTACCCCGGGGGTCATGATTTGAAGAAACTTGAATCTACCTTACCTGAAGATGCTTCCCCACAAGTTTCAGTTTTCCTGGCTGATTAGTTTCTGAGTAGAAGATTTTTAAAGATTTACTCTAGGTATTCCTATGTAAAAATTTGACCCCCATTGTGGCCCACCCCTACCCCCGGGGATTATGGTTTGAACAAACTTAATTCTATATTACTTGAGGATGCTTCCACACAAGTTTCAGCTTTTCTGGCCAATCAGTTTTTGAGAAGAAGATTTCTGAAAAATACCAACAAATTTTCAATAATTCTAAATTATCTCCCCTTTAAAGAGGGTGTGGCCCTTCATTTGAACAAACTTGAATCCCCTTCACCCAATGATACTTTGTGCCAAGTTTGGTTGAAATTGGCCCAGTGGTTCTAGAGAAGAAGATGAAAATGTAAAAGTTTACAACAACGACAACGACAACGCCAACACCAACGCCAACGACAAATTTTGATCAGAAAAACTCACTTGAGCCTT
The DNA here is from genome assembly GCA_020458035.1 of Magallana ariakensis. Classification (NCBI taxonomy): domain Eukaryota; kingdom Metazoa; phylum Mollusca; class Bivalvia; order Ostreida; family Ostreidae; genus Magallana; species Magallana ariakensis. Next base: position 26,729,437 of record CM035819.1, on the reverse strand, counting down.
TGGCTCGGGTGAGCTAAAAATTGTTTCATGTTTTGTTTTATTATAGAAGGGTTGACAGTAGATATATTTTTTTTCACCCATTTGTTTAATTTATTTGCACTTTCATGAAGTAAGAAAAAACGCTAATTTTGCAATCTCTACAGACAGAGAGCAATATGAGCTGTAAAACGGGTCTACATGTACGTTCATTTTGTATCGGCTCAATATTGTGCATTGTCTGTAGATTCTTGCTTTTTAATTGCACCTGATTCTAATTTTAATCCTTGATATAAGTATGACTTTGGAAAAAAGAAAAACATAAACTGTATGTTCGACCTTTCAGTGTACTTGATTCCTATGATATTCTTGTCTTTATTGTTTGTTGACCTTGGGCGAACTATAGAGCGAAAAACGGAGACCTTGGCTTCTTCGTGATATCGAACATCTTACATGTGTGGTTTTATAATCACAAAATATGTGTCCTGCTTTTTTGTACAATTTATGTGTCGATGTTGAAACGGGGGGAAAACGGATGCAATCTCCAATTTGCATAACTTAGAAATCCGATTTACTTAAATACATGTACATTGTCGGTTGCAACCTTGCCCTATCATGAGACACGCTTTTTGTTCTAAATTGTATTTGATCTCCAGTTTGTATGAACATGAAAAGCACAACCTGAAAATCATTATTGTTATACGATGATAATGGCTTTGCATACGGAAAACAAAGTCACTTATAAAATCAATGTTTTTTCGGTGTGTGTTTTTTTACTTGAACACGTTTGTCGCTGGAACTTGACCTAAAATGCAAATACTCTTATTTTTTGTGCCGAGATTTGATTTGGCTTTACTTAACCTTATTACATGGATAGCGATAGGGGGCTAGAGGTGATTCATGTAATAAGCGAACTCTCTGTATTTATTCCCTTTGCTACTTCATTTGTACAACTGTAAAATTTGTAAAATACGAAACGCGGGTACCCGGTCAATAATAATTAGGTGAAAGAAAAATTGGCTAAAAGATTAATTTCATTAATTTAAATACAGTGCTATTTTTGGGTGTGGAAGAAACGCCCCCGCTAAATCAAATTTTATTTCAGACCCGAAGTCAATGTATCCAGGTCATGATTCAGCAGTTTTCTGTAACACGGGTTCTATTTTTGGCTCTTACATTGTTTTACGGCGACTTCTTAATGAGATCTAGCAGAGAAAGGGAAAAAAATATACCTTGCATGAATGAAGGTCGATGGATGAGTGATACCAATGAATGATTTCTTTATTCATTTATTTATTTTCATCGTTACTCAATATCCGTGCCACCCATTATTGCGTCACCAGGATGCAATTCCGCTTTGAACTTTCTTAGAATTGCGTACGCATCCAAGCAAACGAAAAAAAGTTAGAGAGTAAGAAATTAACAACTGGATCCTTTTTTAAAGCTATTTTTTGAGTTAAGTATTTTCTCCGCTAGTCTTGAAGTGCGCCTGATCATTGTGAATCACCTAAGCACCTTATTCTACACAGCTTCCGTAGAAATTACCTTGGTTTTAATTATTTTTGACGTTTGTTGATTCTGCATTCATTGTAATCTGTCGTTTTTTCCCCCTCAGCAGACGGTGCCGGCGGAATCGCTCTCCAGTCATGATCGACACAAAACCAGGATGAGTCTACGACGAGACCGGTCCAAACACCGGAACAGCTGCGTCCAGGAACAAGGTAAGAGAGGGGCGCGGATCTAGAGCTTTAAAAGAAGAATGGGTGGGGTGTACATATAAAGGTATACGGAATACAGATTTATCTCTTTTTGTGTGTGGATCTAGACTTTCGGACGTCATACACACATGTGCATTAATATGTGTACTAGTATTATATCTACAGGAACGGTGTACATTAATATGTGTACTTTCTTTTCTTTTTTCTTTTTTAAAACCTGGGATGTGAAAATATTTGAATATTGTTTTATTTGGTGTAGCTCTAAAAAGATGGATGTAGAAATCTTTCTTTGGCGTATTACATACGCAGACATTTTGCTGTATAAAATGAATGGCACCAGTAAGGCGTTGGCTTTGAATTAATTTACATATGCAGCTACAAAGCGTTATTTTAAAGATTTATTTTATATGAAAAATATTTGAGTATACTGGAACAAAAAGCATCCAATAATTGGTATATAATTGAATATTGTGTGCGTCATGTAGACAGCTGTGAATGTTATGTTATATAAGTTTTCTCATTCGATGTTAATTGAAAGATTAAAAAAAAGCAATCAATTTCATCCAGTCATGTATAATTGTTGTATAGAGAACAAAAAAAAGTTTATAAGGTCAAAGAAGTCATAAACGTGTTAAGTAGAAAGATTATCGAACGGTAAATTTCCGGCTTGATTTAATTAAAATATCAATGTTCCCATAAGGTTTCTGCAAGTTGTTCTGATCGCGGATTGCAGACAGGTACTTTTCGTTCCTAAATCTGCCCCCTCTCCCTTCGATCGGGTCTTAATGTTGCCGTGCACTGGAAGTTGTGGATCACTACAGGCCTTTAATTGTTTCTCAAATTAACATTCAAAACAGGGTTTTTTTTCAGGGTTTTTTTGTGTTGTTTGGTTTTTGAGAATGTAGTATAGGGCTGTTTATGTTACGTTGTTCTTGCACTGCCAGTGTGGGCAGTAACATTTCAATACGAATCCAGAGAATCTGTAAACAAAAAACAAATTGGAAATTGTTTGTTTAAGAAAGATAGAAAGTCGTCTTCGTTTCCTTCCTTTTGTTTTTTTCTACTTATTTCATCGGGAGGATAGAAAGAATGAAGGGGAGATAATGACGAATGAAAAATCTTTAAGTTAGAAGACACCATTTTGATTTCTCTTTTATACCCATGCGTACATTTTAAATCAATCGACCTTTCGGTTAATTACATGTATCTTGCGTTGAACTGACAGTCAATTGGTGTTCTTATAATAAGGTAAAAACTTTTTGCTAAATATAAGAATTTGGAGCAGTTTGCCAGTTGAATGATTTGAATACATTTTTTGGGAAAACTAGTATATATGATACAGATGATTTGAGCTCAAATATTCTATCTTCTTTCTAGGTTCCTACTAGCTTAATTGCTTTAATTATCTTTGCTCTTATCAATTGGATCCAATATTACATGTGTGCATCACCACAATCAGAATACACGTTTGATATCAAAAACCCGGAAGTAAACTAACAGATGGCAGTGAACACTTCCTGGTTTAAGTTGCTGTTAAAAAAGGCTTTGAAGCAACGCTCTGTTTCTCTGCAACAAATAGATTATTTTTTTCAGATTAAGTTCTCATGAAAAATTTAGACTTAATTGGATATAAACTGTATATCAAATCATTAATACCAAACAAAAAACAAAAAAAACCGTGATGTTGATAATAAAAGTGGAATCGCCTTTTCTGTATAGCTAATGACTTTGACGCGATCTGTCAGTTGAGAGTCAATTAGAGTGTTTATTGCGTGCAACACAACATATTGGGGCTTCTACTGCTGACCATTATTAATACAAGCAGACAAAATAAAATGAATCGGTCGGAAAGAAACAAGGGGGGGGGGAGAGAGAAACATTGGTCATGACAGCGGCCTTATCGAATACGACCAGATGATTGAGGGTCTCTGTAAAAAAAAAAGTGTAGTAAACAAAAGGATGCTTCTTTTCATTATAAAGAAAGTCACTGCGCAGATTACAACAAAGTTTGTCACAATCCATCAAATAACATCGCTTTCTGGACCGGGTATAACTATGTTCGGCGGAAATCAATCTACACTACCGGAAATAAACGGTCGTATGCGAACTTTTATCATCAACAGTTATCAAAGCATCAACAAAAGGTCAGTGACCTTTCGAGAGGAGAGAACAGTTCCTATGTATACCCTTGTGTCGCAGAAGAAGCCTCATAATTATTGGCGTTTAGTTGCGTCGTAGCGCTTTAAATGTACCTTCGATTTCACAAATGAACTTCAGAGCTTGTGGTTTATTGCCAGACGAAACTTTTTTCGGTCTCTTAATTACTATTTTTATTTCGATTATACATCGCAAGTATTAAGGTTGATGAAAGAGCGCAAACAGTGGCGTGAATCTTTTCTAAAATCAGGTCTTCTGCAAACTGCTGTTTTTGGTTTTTTGGGGTTTTTTTTTTTAAATTCAATAATTGCAGTATTTTTTCTGGCAATTCAGAACAAAGTTACGAAGTTTGTTTTCTCCCCAACCTGCTCCTTAATGTATGGACAAAGTATTTCATCCGTGGCCCTTGTTGCCGATCGTTTAAATTACTATGTACTTGGCTGTCGACTCCTCACATTGTTTGAAGAGGAAGCTTAAAGTGCGCGCGGTTCACTCTGTCTGTAAAATATTTCTCGCATATCATCAGAAATTGTACTTTTTTTAAAAATTACGTCACTCTAGTCAGCTGTTTTCATTTTCATAAAGAAGCGTAATTTATTGAAGAGTTTCTCTCACTTAAAGGAGATTTTTCGCTCGTTCTCTCTCTCTCTCTCTCTCTCTCTCTCTCTCTCTCTCATACATAACAGCTTTGATACATGTAACTATTATTTGTCAATTTATCATTTGATTTTTTTTTATAAAGAGATAAGTACAAAAGAGATTCTCCTCGGTTCTTGCGCGAAAATACCGCGGCAAAACCGAGAACCGTGCGTTCTTCGCACTCACTAAGAAAAAGAATGCAGCATAAATATTGGTTATGTATGTGCCTCTAATATTACTTCGGATCGAATGTTGTTGTTTGCTATAGTAATCAAACACCATTGTTGGAAAATTGGTCAGAGAAGGAAAAAAAAAATCCTATCGACGTCTTCTTCTCACATGACCGATATTAGAAAAAATAGTCAACAAATTGCCAAACGATGGCAATGGGCAGACAAGCTTACTAATTCTATTCTCTTGATTTGATGCATTGATTGCAAATGCAATTAGTGCTTTTGATAAGAAACATACTGATCGTTGCTATATTAACTTGAAAAAAAAATTGGATGACTAACAATGGTTACGTAAACCAGCACTGCAAAGCCCGTGCATTGATTGCACTGGACCAGGTAGTTATGTGCATAGACGGAAAACCAGGGGTGAATCAAGGTCAGAAATGTCAGATTTGGACTTGGTCTCTCTAATTTTGTGTGTGATTTTGAGTCCACGAACTAGTTGTTTTACAGAAAAAGAAAACTTAAAAAGGGGTATTCTAAAGATAAACATCGCAAACACAGAAAATTAAAATAAAAGAGTTTTCTTTATCCTTAACCTATTAAGCTTCTTTGTAAAATAACTCTAGGCAGCGATCTTTGAAGTTTTCCCAGACTCTCTCGAAACGATTTTTGACTCCAACATTTTAATATAATAATCTACACGCATATTAAAATATTTTGCCATTTCTCTATTAATATTCTATTTCTTTTATCTTTTTTTTGGGGGGGGGGGGCTGGATTTAATGTGCAATGTGGTGTACTTGTAGGCTCTTCACAGAATTGTGGCCGTAATCTAATTCTTAAACGTGGCGTAGGTTAGTAAAGCCGTAAAAACTTATATTTAAATGATTATGCATAAAATAAAATCACGAGATAGTAAAAATTGAGTTGATTCTACCATTTTTTTTTTACCAAAAAAGAAACCCACAAAGATTTCAGGTCTTTGCAATGGTGTGATGTGCCATTGAATGCAACCGGAACTGATACCTCTGATAATACTTACCAAATTGTACAAAAGATCGATATTTGTTCATTACAAGATGTTACTTCAAGATTTTCAATCATAATTTAAACATCGCATTATGACCCTGATATTAAAACGAACGGAAGTTAAAATGAATTGTATAATAAACAAGACTTGTTGTAATTACTTCATAATACATATCCCTTTTTTTCAGTGTAGGCTTTTCTCAACCAATTTGCCTCACGTGCACACGTGTTTGAAATGAAAAGTTCCAAAAAACAGATTTTGATTTAACCGAGTTTTTCTGATGAGTTTAAAATCGTGCAAAACTTTCAACATTTCGAGGTGGGTTTTTTTGTGCTATGTATCATTAAAATATGTTCATTACACTCATAAATAATCTGTTCAATTTCTACACATTAATTTCACTTTAAAAAATGTTTGCTTTGCCTTTACAGAAGCACGATTGCTTGCATAATTTTGAACCAGCTCACTTTAGCTCAGTATACATGTATAGGCTTTATAGTTTTATATATCGAGACACCTTGCCTCTGTAGGCGGAATACTTGTAATGATTGTAATGGAATTGGACAAAGGTCAGAATCCATAATTCCGGATTATCCTGCGATAATTTAATGAGAGTACCGGTTAGCACGTTGACCTAAATTGAGGGTAAGAGTGGGAGTAGTGACTGGTACATCAATAGCATGGATAGAGAAAGACTTTACAGATGGCGTAATACGTGGGTTGCTTAGTACTTACAAATATTCTTATACTTTATAAGCACACCCCCACCCCCCACCCAACTCCCAAAGACCCCGGTAATATTTTGCCAGGGTTCATTTTTTAAAACCTTGGACTCTAAAATATGCATACCTCTTTTGACTTTGGCAATTATATTTCTTAACAATTGTTTTTATATAAGCTAGACGTAAATAATTTAGTATACATGTAGTTTGTTTTTGTTGTTTGAGCTCTTTTTTAACATATTGTACACTAGACCATATCCCGCGCAAGCGCGGGAATTAACACTTTACACATTAAAATGGTACAATGCTTAATATGTAGAACCATAATTTTTTTTCGTTTTTGAATATATTATGTCAAGTTTTTTCTTAACCTTCTATTTAAAATTGAAATAAAAAAACCAACTGCATGGTTGAATATATAGAGGATCGAGCGGGCAGGGATGAAAAATATAAAATGAAAAGGATAATATATCCACGTACGTGGTATTAATTCTTTTTGTTGCAGCTGACTGGAAAAAATAGCAAACTTTTTTTTTATTAAATTTTATTTAAACAGTGAGTCGATCGGTATTTAATGCGTCGTATCTCTTAACTTTTTTCTTTACTTCAAATTTCACTATAATTTTTGTCATTGTTCCAAATAAGAATTTCAGATAAAAGACCGTTTTGAAGAAAAAAAATTGCCCCCACCCCCACCCCAACCCCAATTCAATTTCCTCGTTTTATGCATACATCATTTATTAAACATTACGTTCATTGTTTACAAATTAATGTATAAGATTTACTACCAATTCGTAGTGTTAAATATGTAAGAAATTAAAAAAAAAACTGTTAGTGTAAGCATATTTATATGAATATTTTAAACCAAAGTTGTCAGGCATAAAGTATCTGCCCAATGGTTATCAAGCCCTTCACTTTCCGCCAGGAGGTTAATTAGTCTAGCCGCGTTCCTCTGCACCCTTTCTGGAAAGTTCTTTCCATCAAAACTAAAATGGTATCAAATTAATCCATGTTATTTATTAATTTTTTTAATTAACCATAGGTAGCCGATCCAATGTATCAGTCTGCGATGCATGACGAATTCATCCTGTCCTTGGTTACCCCTTTCTGAAAAGTTCTATCTTCGCAAGCACCTATTCATCAAAACTAAAATCGCGCATTCAAGAAACGAATTGACTCATTTTATTTATTCAACATTTGTCAAATCTTAATTTCTATGTATGCCCTAAATAAGTTCTCAGTAAATATATTCACTCTTTAAGTAATCATTCAATATTATTTCATTGCAAGAATATTTTGATGCAAACTCCCACTGACTTGGATCCGCTAAAGCGTGTCCACCACCTTACAGTACTCTCATTTTTGCTATTTCGGGCTAGTTTATCGAAAATGAAAGTAGGTTTTTCATTTATTTCTCAATAAAAACACGTGTTGAAATACCAAAGGTTACCAGTTATTCTGGTGCAGGCGTTTCGTAGTTTATTTGCGAAATTTTTTAATTGATAAGTATAGATTTGCTTTGCGTCACCAACCATTGGTGTAGAGATATGTTGGTATGCATGTAATTTCGCAAACAAAGGATCAAGAAAGGATCAGACCTTACAATATCGGTCAGTAGATACTGAACAAGATTCCCGTAAAAATACATGCAAGCATTGGTCAATTATTAGCCAGGGCCCTATAGGTAATTACCATTATCTATAAGAAACATAGGATATGAAGTCATTATCACTTCTCAATCCCTCACCCCTTCCACCCTCCAGGGAAAAAAAACTAAACCGAAAGTTGATGCATTGTTTTCATTTAAAAATTTGTTTTTAGGATAATATCACGTACCAAGGTACATGTATCAACTGGAAAGCATCCCTCCCAAATTTATGCAAAGATTTTGACTGAGATCTACTGTAGAGGACAGGCAGACACCGATCCATTTTAGAAAGATTTGTTATCAGCCATTCGTGCGAATTTTGATTGGAGAATATTGACATCTTGTTTGATGCCTTGTCTGATGTATATGTACATGACATTTTGCTTGTTTGTTTGTTTTTTAATTAAGTAATATGTATGTCCCCTCCCGAATAACATTCCAGACCACGAATATTGTTATGTAACTGGCGTTACTTTAACAAGCAACAAGCATTGTTTCGGTTTTTTTTTTTATGAAAATATGCTCTCTTTCCAACTGACAGGGGCACTAATTCAATTTGATTAGGAAATATGAGTTTGACGACCAAGGTCGGAGTATTCTCAATATCTCTGTTTTCTATCTGATTATGGGTCAATTTGCATTTATCCTGTCTGCTTTGCGAGGACCAAATTCTAATTCGTACCCATATATCTGGAGATTACAAGAATCTCCAAGCATTTAGTTGTGTCTGAACTGCATTCAATAATCGGGTTTTGTTCGACTTTTACGTTTTGATGTTTGGACCCAAATCTCTCAGTTGTTGCAGATTACAAGGGAAAGTTTTTAGTTTTCAAGCACATTACTTAGGGCATGAGATCTTTGACGTTTATACTATATTTCCTATTATTTCCCCCCAAGCGGTTAATTGTAGAGATTTCAAAAGAACGTTAGAAGGGGCCGATTGGTGAATGAGCTTGCTGGTTTTTTTCTGTTTTTTTTTTTTATCATTGAATTGATTGATCTATAATACATCAATAGATATATTTTTATGATCGGCTTGTTCGGGTCGATATTAATTCCAGCATGATACATGTATTTGGTTAATAATGAGTTTTCCAATTAAATCATCAAGGCTGTTGGTTTTATTTGTTTACAGCTTGGTATTCATTTACAGCCGCGAATAACACTTCTTTTAATAGTAGAACTTTGTGTTTTGTCTTGATTTGATATGATTCTTTGTAAACATATTTGGCAATTCATATCAGGGATGCGTTTTTGCAAAGAACTTAAACGTTGTGAATCTACATTCTCATGGAGAGATCCATTTAATGAAACCATTTTGTTTTACCTATTACGTACAATCTCAACCGGTACTTTATGCGGTATTTTCTGAGTTGAAACACTTCTCTTAAAAAATTGGCTTATTTCTGTTTTAAAAAAAGGGTATTAAATTGTAAGACGTAATTGGGGGGGGGGGTGTTCTTTTTTGTTTGTTTTGTTTTTACTTTGGATTTATTATTTTTTTTTTTTATATTCTCTTTGGTTTGTTTGTTTGTTTTTGGTTTTTTTATTGGTTTGTTTTAATTTTTGTATAAAAAAAATGGCATAACAATGCCCTGTATATTCGCTCGAGAAATCTCATCAAGTAGTCACCATTGGTGACAGAATATACATGTATTTCTTTCAATAACATACCTTGAACTTGTAAGTTAAAAAACACTTACTCCATATTATCGAAATCTGAGTATTTTGAAACCACCTTTTGCGTCACACCTGACGATTGGAACATTTTTCTAGTGTTAGTGCAATTTTTTTACGCGCTTGTAGGCGACATCATTGGGTAATACAAATGAGTTTTGATCAAATAACAATTGACGAAGTTATTATCACTTCGCAATCCGTCCTCCACCCTCCAGAACAAAAACAAAATCCGAAAAAAATGTGCTGCGATTCCGTTGGAATTGTGACAGGTCTATGAATTCTCCTGCATGCTTAAAGTTTTAAGGGAGTGTTTGTTGTTGCTTTTTGCAAGAGAAGACTCAGATACTTGGAGAAATAATTGATCAAGTTTTATCAGATTCAATGAATCATTACGGCTTTTTGCGTAATCACATCAACAGAGTCTCGATGGACGTTTTGTTGCGGAGATTTTTTCCCTTCTTCTTTAATCAAACCTATGGACCTCTGCAGGTTCGTTTGTTGAATCTGATTGGTTTAACGGACTTTTGTGAAAAGGAATGCAAGAACGATATCTTCGGGGATTCGCTAGGCCTGGTTTTCTATAGGATTTATTTACGTTTGCTGTTCATTAGCGTATTAATCGTGATTTCTTGGAAAGAGTTCGCTTTAAAAAAAATAGAGAATAGACAGGATTGAGAATGTTTAACTAGAATAAAGAAATTCCACGCAACCTTTGCCAATTAAATTGTCAAATTAATTAAAGTAGATTGTTTGTGACCTTAAAACTCGGGGTTTAAAGCATTGACTGTTTACAGTATGTAACTGTTTAAGGTTTTGTTCTTTGTTTGTTTTGGGTTTTTTTTTCTGATGTACGTGGTTTCCATCCTTTAATAAAACTCAAATTCTCTTTTCTGTTCCTTTATTTTTTTTTATTTTTTTTTTTTAAATAAATGTTTCATTTTGGTTGGTGTTTATGCATGTTCTCAATACTTCTTATCGCGTTTTAACAGCCAAAAAGCTTTAATTGTTTACGTCATTCATTGTACAATCCTAGCGTTTCTACATAAATACTCTAATTCTTTTATAATGACTCTTACATATCTGTACTAAGGGGTTTAAGATTCTCCGATCCTCAGCCTCAAAGTATTTTTTTCATCATAAGAATGATATTTTTCTTTCAACCTTTATAAATGAAATGATATAAAATGAAATTTTTAGAGGATACCCATACATTTTACAAAGTTATTGCAAATTTGCCTACGATGGATATAATGGAATAAAGAAACGAGTCGAGTTTTTAAAAAAAAATCCGGTGCATCGATGGCTCGAACCCTATGCAAAGATGGAAGAGCTCCGTGGATCCTCTACGCCAAGCACGCAGTTATGTGACTGATGGTTATACTAGCAGTAGAATACTAAATTAAAATTGTCTGTATAAAAGTCAGATTTATGGTACGAATAAAAGAAATCCGGATAATGTAGAGTTATCTAACTTTGCTGAGGATCGGAGATCGTTAAATTTTTGCTCACCTCACTAAAAAACCAAGCATGATACAAAACGAACTTTTACTCACCCTGCCGAGTGCATGCTAAACTTCATATATATATATATATATATATATATATATATATATATATATATATATATATATATATATATATATATATATTAATATAACTCGTGTTGGTCAGCATCCCACTGTTCAAATTCATGAATTAAATAGAAATGTGGGTAGGGTTACAGAATGAAGAAAACGTTAAATTATTCCAGATGCATGTGTGAATTGTAAATTATGTTTGAAAAGCAATCTTGATAGCTTTGCGTACTGGTACTGTAATTAAAGGTTGATATATTCCCAAGACAAAAAGGAAATTTCGAGTGCAGAACCTTTTATAAAAAATTGACAATCTATAAACTTTTTGCTCGTGATAAAAGTGCGCCCTCGATCGTTTCACGGTCGATTGATATGAACCCCCAGAGTGCGTCACTTTCCTTGCACTTGACGGAATTGTTCTGTCACTATATCGTTAATGACATTCCAGTTGTTTTAGTACTTTGATTTCTATGTGGCGAGATTGTGTAATGGCAGACTGACTGTAGCACGGAATACACTAAATAATAAAAACCAAAATGTCTTCACATGGAATGAAGACATCGATATTCTACGACTGGTTACAGCTCTTCCATGTTTAGAGTACAGTTATTTAATAAAAAAAAAACAAAATAGTAATAATCTAGAGTCGGTACTATATTAGTTTAATGTTTCAGTCGACAAAAATTGTTATATATCTAAAACAGACAAGTAAGTGACATTTCCCAACCAGAAACCTAGCATATTTTGACTTGAAAAAACAAAACAAATTAAATTTTGATTTGAAGGTATGATGTAATAGTGTTTTTTAATGGTAAATTGAAATTTATCATTACTAATTGAACTTGAAATTTTCAGTATAAAAACAGTATTTATTAATTAATTAATTCACTAATGACCATTTTTAATGTTAGGGAATATATAGGCAATCGGTGTCAATTTTATTATTTATGCGGCGATATCGTAACTCTTTTTCACAAACGTTACCCCAATAAATCCACAGGGATTAGACCCAAATAAAAAACAAGAATGAAAATGATATAAAAACAAGAATGAAAATGACATAAATGTAGAAGTACACATTTAACAGATCAGATAAAATGCATTTAAAAAAGCACATTGTATATGATATAAATAATCCCCGATCTTCCGTGCGTGGTTATGGAACGGGGGACAGCTTGAGTGTAGATAACACGTCATCCCTGAACCCCTTCGGTCAAATCATATCCCATATTACAAATACTTTAACGGGATATTTGTACCGATTTAGGAAACCCTATAACGGTGTCGTATCAATAACGCAAATGTGCGTCATAATTTGAAATATTTAGAAATCGATTTCATAAGGTTCGTGAAATGCATTGGTCACAAACAAAATATTTTTATGATTTTTATTTTATATTTTTAAGAGCTTTACCCCCCCCCCCCCCAAAAAAAAAAGATAACATGCATCAACCTGTTAGGCTGACCAAAGTTAATTCTACGTTTAACGTCACCTTCAAAATACCAAACCTACAAGGAAGAAAGATAAAATTAAAACATACAGAATTTTTTTTAAAAAAGTGATTTTTCCGAGTAATGAATATTCAAGCTACAAAAGACTAGCTGTTTAATGATTTTGCATTGTCAGTTATAAAGATACATGTAATCTTGTTCAGCATCCGATATATCATTCATATTTTGCTCCAGACATTTTGTATTTCTACAGATTGGAGTATTTTAGTTGCATATAACGTAAAATCAAACTGGAAAAGATAAAATTGGAAATAGAGACTTGTTTGGAGTTTTTTAAACAGCGATTTCTCCTTAACCTAAGCGCGCGGGAGTGACGTTGAACATAGAATTTGAACAGCCTTATCGGGATGTGTTCTTTAAAAAAATCATTTTTAAAAACGCAGCTATTCACAAGGTGGCCTTTAAATGCACGAATATATGATTTCCCTCACTTGAAGTGTTGCCTCCCACACGCCAATTAATGATAAATAAATTCTAACTTCTCCAACATTTATTAAGTGAAAAATTTCAGAAAGCTGCCTGCGTTGCTGCGTATTTTATCAGAATCAACTTTCTCCTGCTCGACCTCAGAAAATAAGAAGTTCAGCATCATTATGCTGTGTGCGTGAGAGGAGGTTTTATGATATCCAAAGCGCATAACAGAGAAGCCGTCATGATTAAATCAGGACACCAATTATAACCACTCACTATTTATTGATACCTTCAACATAGGATGACGTGTTCGAAATCGTTCGAGTTGTCTTGTAGTCTAAAGATAAATCGGCATCAATAGAGCTATCTGTCGCCGTCCACCTAGCTTCAGGTATAATAGCGTCAGGTACTCGTACCTCTCTCGGTCAACGCGATCTGATGACAGCAAATTCCGGAATTCTATCGAAACCAGATCAAAAATGTTGCGCTGGGGTAGCTATAGCGACCACCATTTTGTGGAATCAAATTAACTTTGTCGCGGGCTAATTATTTGGAAGTTAAATATAGAGACTGCTGCAAATTCTTGTCGCAGAGCGGGGTTTTTTATGTGTTAACTCATGATAAGGGACTTTTTACTATTACAGCGGGTTCGATGACTGTTTTTAAAAAAACTAATGATCTTGTTGCGAAAGAGGAAGTATCCAGTTGTATGTTGTACTCTGTTGCATGCGTTCGGAGTATGAAGTTAACATATTTATGGTAATTTTGGAGAGAGAGAGAGAAAAAAAACCTTTGGTTTGGAGATGCATTATTCAGAAAGATGAAAGATTTTCAAGGAATGGTGAAACAATCAAGAAATGATGAGTTGATATCATCTGCATTAGTGATCGGGCCGGAGTAATACATGTAAAGTTAGAGGAATTAGTGTTTGGCTGGGAACGGAGCAGGAATGCATGCCTCCAGTTCTCCCCTTATTCCCGTCAATATTTGTTACTAATGCCAGGAGATAAATAAAGAATGAGACCAATTGCTGAATTACGATTTTAGTCGGCGATATAGTCTCTCTCTCGCTTTACTTGAAATAGAAGGACAGTTCGATGTGCCCCATAAGTGTGCTGCAAATGTCTTAATTGAAAAACGCCAAGGAAAAATAAAGTAGTAGTGATGCTCGCTTGCTGAGACTTCAGCTTCTGCCTCCTTTTTTTTTTTTATTTTCGAACGCTGAGAGTTTTAATTAACCGACCAATAAAAACAGTAAGGCGAACCAATCTTTAATAGTGGTGGTGTTAGGAAATAGTTCATATTGTGGAAACTTGAATATTACGTAGAAAATGTCAACGACAAAATGCCTTGCTCAGCTGTTACTGACTTGATAGTTCCATGTGGCTGTCACAGAGAGCTCTGTGAATTCAGGAGTCGGGGTTCGTGTACCGAGGCTTCCAATATAACATCTTTGCAAATAGCTCGGAATTATCAAAACCGATATGCTTAAAGTCCGGGAAATACTCACATGTCTATGACTCGTCTGTCTTTTTTTTTTGGCATGACACGAGTTCGGTGGACAGTTCAATTCGGCAATAAAGAGAGGGGGCAGCTATTGCAGTTTTTGTGCAATGGTGCGATAGCTTGATCTTTGGAGAGTGTTTTATTCTCAATTAATTTGTGTTATGTCCTTGAGTGCTTCCGCTGGAAATTTGGACCGAGTTCATTTAATGCATGATGATTGCAAACTGTTTGTATCGTGTGAGACCTTCCCTTCACTGGACAGTAGCAGGACCTCAAAGACCCAGGGTAAAAGAAAGCATCATCGATACAAAGGTAAAATCAGAGCAAAATTGAGAGTGGTCCTAGGGTATACATCGTGTTTGTAAAGAAAATACATGTACAGAAGTATAAATCTGAAGGTTGTCCAGGGTTACATACATGTACGTTTTGTTTGAAACAATAGTACATGTGCAGAACTGGGACCTAAGTGCCCTCATTTCCATGTAAATGTATAATGAAGTACAATATACAATCGTTAATTCTTGTGGTATATTGGGATTTTTTTTTTAAAAATCAACTAAACACAAACATGTAAATTAGTTATACAAACCTTTAACAATATGTCGAGAATTCGACCTAGTTAGATTTTGTCATCTCCATTGTGCGTCTTTTGCATAATTTAACACAAATCATAGGAAATATAAAGATTATTAGGGCTGGTACACACGATAAGGCTTGCCTTACAAGTCTTAAACTTAAGGTCTTGCCTTGCCGTGTATACACGTACACCCTTAAGGTGGAATAACACACCTGGAAAAAGTCACTCATATTAACAGTAAATTATTTGATTATGAAAGATATAATGATAAATAAACTGTACATACGTCAAATAAGCGAAAAATCTGCAGTTTTTTTTTTATTTTAAAGAATGAATATTTTAAAAAATGCAATTCAGTAATTAACAACAAAAGCCCCTGCGGAATTCGAACTCGGGATTTACGGATCACAAGCCCGACACTTTATCCACTCTGCTATGGAATAAGTTACATGTTACCGTCGATAAAATTTAATGAAACAAAATGTCGTTTCAATCATAGGTCAGCCATTTTGTAATGATGTGTTATTCCACCTTAATACACGTTGCATTGCCTTAGCGTGTGGATATTATAGAGACGTAAGGCTTGCAAAAAACGTAAGTTTTAGACTTGTAATGCAAATCTTATCGTGTGTACCGGCCCTTACATTACCGTTTTGCCCATAAACGTGAAAGAAGGCTATATATTCGATATTGGTTTTACTAGTGACTGGGTGGGTGTAGCCTCATTAACGTTGGACTGACTGTTCAGTAAGAGGACTAGTCTTTAAGGCAGATTTAAGGCGGTAATGTTGGTATTCATTATGACTTCTCAGACAGGCAGATTTAAGGTGGTAATGTTGGTATTCATTGTGACTTCTCAGACAGTCTTTTAATATCAGTTTCACAATAATTGGAAAACACGTCTCATTTGTTTCACCAATTTCACACACCCTTTCTTTCCCTCCCAACATTTGTTTCTTGTTTTGAGTTTTCCATCTTTGTAAATATGCCTATACATATATATCATATCAGAAATGTGGCCAAAATTGGAAATAGTGCCATTTAACATGTACATCGGTCGTCTTATACTAAGGACTTTTAATGTCTTGAGTTTTCCATCTTTGCAAATATGTCTATATACATGTATATTACCAGAAATGTGGTTATCATTGGAAATAGTGGCATTTTATATCGGTCGTCTCATACTAAGGACATTTAATAAAAATATATCCCAGTGACTCTGACCTTTGCTTCTATAGACTGTTATGCCAAAGGCTCTGGCCCCACCGTCTCCAAAATTTTCAAATCACTCAACTCAGTCCTCAACTCAAATCCTTGAAAGAAAAGTGCATGCATTTGAGGTTAAAACTTAGACCTGAGGCTGAGTATTCATTTGACTTGAGGAAAGTTGGTGACGGTGGGGCCAGATCTCGTTTTTACATACGTCACATATGTCACTACAAAGTAGATGTAGTTTACATTGATCTTTCCTCAACCTGATATCTTCTCCTGGAAAAATCAGTGGTACATGTATATACTAGTAGGTTATATTCTTGGTTACCCACCATCTTCATAAGGTTAAAGTAACCTACCAGAGCAATTAGTTACCTTGATGTGTCCCAAACATGACGTCATTTTATACAGAAATCAGTGTCAGGTAGATTCTTAATAAAAGAGCAGTGTTTTATAAGTTGGATCCCTGTTTCTTGGTTACCCATCTCCATAAGTTGAAAATAACCCACAGAAATCGATACGTATAAATAACAGATTACAACAGACAACTCTTTATCTATACAAGGGGGGGGGGGGGAAGGGGTGTTGAAAAGTGTGTCGTATCAAATCTATAATAAATAATGCTGCAATTTTCAATTATTCAGCCCTTGAAGAGGATTATATTGCTCACACGAGACTTTGAAATGTTGTCACACTTTTTCATCCACAAACAGTAATTTGAATCCCTTGACGGAAAAACTTAGATGTTTAATTTGATAAACAGGAATTCTAGTCACCTAAAAAAGCGGATCGTTACTGAGAAAACCGTTGTTTAATGGCAGTTGTTGTCCTGGTTTTGTCACGATTTTATGGGGGTGAATCAAATATTCTTATCGTGTGTTATACATGTACATGTATTTCTGTTTATAGTTGGGGAAGGGAAACAACCTTAACAACAAGGAAAAGTTTGACTTTGTCTCGGTTAATCCATTACGGTTAAAATATACTCCATTATTGAATATACATTTTACATGTATACGTGTATTATATTATGTTTTAACTTCTTAGCACATTATTAACACTGCAGTTCCAAAAGAACGAGAAATAAAAATCTTTTAAAAAAAAAAACCTGATTCCTGAGTAAACTTTAAATTTGAATTCATTCACGGCTAATTGTTTTGGGGTTGCCAATTTCAAAATATTTAATTGGATCGTTTTTCCAATTGGCTCTCAATTCTTTTATATTTTAAGGTGGTATTCCATAATTCGGTAAAGTCCAATTTCGTGGTTGAGTATTTTAAACCAAATCCACGAAAATTGAGCCTGTACGAATTCAAAATATTCCACATTATTCAGTGTGGCTGCATTTAATGTTGTTTTTTTGTAAAGTTTTTTTTTTCAATCTTGTTTCTCCAGATGAATAAATATTCTTTCAAGTCTACACGGAAGAAGCAAGCAGTTTTCATTGTTTACCTGCAATGCTTGCGAACATCGCAATGTTTGTGTAACATTCTCATAGTTTACATCAGGGAAAGTGCTTCAAATGTTAATGGGCTTGTAATGGAATGCGCAACTGTTTCAAGAAAAAAGTTACTTGCAAAAATCCGCAATATGCGGCCGCAGTTAACAGGAAGTCAACGTAGAAGCGATACTATTGAAGAATAATTGTTTAATTCAAGAAATAGCATTCCATTGTTGGAATCTACGGGGCAAAGGATTATCTCCTTTTTTTAGTACACAATGTGTTAAGTTTATTTAGTGAGATCTTCATCTCTTTGCACTTGAATGTTGTAACATAAATATTTGTTCTGTTACATAAGACATTCTATATCTTGTTTCGATATACCTAAATCCTTGTTATGATTTCACATAACTTCACTGTCTAACCGCCCTTTGGCATCGATATCATAACTTCGATCATTTTTGTTAACTATTAAATTTACGTCAACTCTTGGGTTTTCATAATGATAAAAAAAGTTATTTCTTAAAATCATACACGAATGTTTAAAACTGTCAGTAACTTTATAGGAACATTCATTCCTCCACCATTGACAATGGTATCTTATCATCATTTATTGGTATATTAAATTTGATATCAACTGTTAACTTCATACGTTTAAAATGTTTAATGTAACACCAGTATGAGTTGGTATTGAATACCTTAATGCCTCATTGCACTCCGTAATTCTATTACTGATCGTTATTTTAAGCGTGAGGAATCTATATAATATGATTTAAGGTTCTTATCCTCTTTTCTATGCCCACGTTGCCATTTTGCACTAAGTGGTGCATGTTGTTTACATTGTGGTAATGTTTAGTGGCGGTATAACTGTGATATATAACTACATGTATTGTGGTGTGTAGTGATGTTCTTATAGTGGTGTTCAGTAAATTGTGGTTTGTGGTGGTGGTGGTGGTGTTAATGGCCGTGCAGTTGTGGTTGATGTGGTGTAATGTGGTGATATATCCATAGTGGTTTATTATAATAAGTTGCTTCGTGGTATTAGTGGTGGTGATGTTTATAGTTGTGATTGGTGCGGTATTGTATAGTATCGTTGTTGGTATTCGTTATATAAGTCGATTAGTGGTGCTGTTGATGGTTTTAATGGTCGTATAGCTGTTTTTGGTCGGTGTGGTGTTATATGGTGATAAATCCTAAGTGGTGTTCATTATAATAACTAAAGTTGGTCAATCAGTGGTATCAATGCTGGTGGTGGTGTTAATTACCATATACATGTATAGCTGTGAATATTGTATTGTCATATTGTATATATTTTTTTTATTTTTGGGGTGCCAGCAAAAAACACCAAATTTTCATAATGACTATTGATATTTCTGCAAACTTTTGGTTTTTATGATGTTGCTTTCATCTTGTTAAGGTAGCTGGGAAGCTATAAAGAACTAAAAACGTACATAATGCTGTTGCCTTTTTGCAAATTAAAAATAAATGTTTTAAGGCATATAATCAATATTGTCAGCCGTCAATATCGTATTAACTATCACCTATTTACAGCTAGTAGATAGAATTAAAAATTTACAACAATCTTACCAATCGCAACTTCTCTGGCTTTTTCGGCAGAGCTCGAAAAAACACGTTTTTCTGACAGTTATAATCACTCTATCTGCCGGAATGGCCCTAAAAGATGCGATTGCAATCTTACAGCTAAATCGTAACAAGGTAAAGGATAATGCGAAATGTGTTAATTAACCGACCGGTATTTTGCCGTCTTTATACTAATTTCAATATTATATATTATATATTGTTAATTTAAATTAAAGAACTGAATGTTCGTGACCGTTTTTAGACTATTTCATCCTCCTGCAAAAGGAGAGTGCTGTTATATAAATGTAAAACTATAGTAAAGTATAGAAAATACAGATATAGAAAATATTCTATTGAATTAAATTACATGTAAATCACAAAGCTAAAACATTTCGGTTTGTTTCTTTTCTATAAATAATAGTTTATAACTAACAAAATCATATTTTCAAACGAATAAGGCGTGTTGTTGGATAGTTTGTTGACTATACCCAAACTGTGAATTGTTTGCCTCAGATGGTCTGTGATCATGGTCTATATCGAGAGGGTTTTATCACACAATGATATGGTCCGATGTATTTTATCAGAGCCTTTGTATTTGTATGCCAGAACTGTTGTTTATAACAGATTATAAATCAATTATACAAAGAATTTAAAGAACAGTGGGGTGCGACTGTTGTTTTGTTTTTTTTGTTTTTTTTTTGTTTTTGTTTTTTTTATTGTTAATGCTTTTTCGTACGGTTTGTTAATAGTAAAGTGCGTTTGAAAAAAAGACCCCGACATCATTACGTCGTCGAGTAAAAAAAAAAAGATTGAACGCGTCATTAATAACATGAAAATGATTATTACTTTTTAAGCATTTGTTTGTCTAGTTTTCCTGACAAATTGATAAGCCGATGATATCAAAAAGAACAAGAAGAAGGATAAACATGTTTGCTATTGGATCTGATTTATTTTCGGTGGTCGGTGTAACGTTATCAAAAATCTTGAAAAGGGAAGAAAATCCAATATAGTTGCGTGCAATTTCACATTTTGACTCGGGCTTTTCACGATGTACCGAGGCAATGGATATGATACAAACGATTTCTGTAACCTCCGGGAGCGAATCGCACTGCAATCGTTGCACGGTCGCTGTGTACCTCCGAAAAAACAGTTTGACCTCTGGGAATCCTGTGGAATGCCATTGCATGACGTTGTATTGTAGATGTGTGTCGTAATTAGCTTTCATAGGAACTATGACTGAGGAAATGTCAAATTTATCCAAGGTTGTCATCTGCAACAACAAAAAATTATGAAACATTTTGGAAAGTGTTCGAGATATTTTATAAAAACAATGTATTGATGAAATGCACAACGGACCTTGCGAACCGAGACTGGTTTCGCATTTAGGTGCTTTTGATCCTTTTGATGCATTGGCCTTGAAGAGGTGTATTCAAAAGCAGATTTAATGTAACGTTTCATCAAGAATGGAAATAAAAAAGGCAAAAATGAGTAGATACTGTGCTAGCTTTCTTTTCTTTTCGTTTTAAAAAAAAGAAAAATTCAGGCCTAATAGAATAGTATGCCGTTAAGTCTAGACGGAACATGATTAAAATTGCAAAAAAAATAATTCGAAAATACCGGTTATTCGCAAAGTCGAGCGATTGTTTAGTGATCTTTTGTTTTGGAATCTGTGATTATGTCCTTTGGCGGGCAATAAAATTGGTGGAATCAGCTAAATAGCACAGCATTACTAGAATTGACAGAATCAATATCAGACAAGTTGATCATGCACGTGTCCCTGTGGAGTGAGCCGCTTGTATTTAAATCTTTGGGAGATGTGTACGTATACAAATATTCATTAACTTCAATTGCAGAAGCATACGGTACAAGTTGACGATGTCCTGTTTATTCATAACTTTTCTCAGTGGACCCACCTCTCTGTCGATGTTTACAATGCCGTATTGTCGGGAAAATATTTAGATATTGTGATTTATGTACTTTTATCCATTTTATTTGAGCCATTTTGCCTCTTTGACTGTCATTTTGCATTATTATATTGAATCGTTATTAGTTATTTCAACTGCAATTAAAAAAACAAACCTTCGCCTGATATAGAATGGGTTCGAATTGTTTTTCTCGATTTCTCATCATTTGAGCGTGCAAATTTCATTGCTTCCAGGATTGTGTTGCATTTTCTTTTGATGGGACACGGACAGTAATAGTGGCGCTAGGAAAAAACCCAAACAAACAAAAAAACAAAAATTTCAGAGCTTGCACGAATAATTCTTAGAAATGGAAGTCTCTATCGGTCTACCGTCTAACTCAATGGTTTCACGTGGGAGAGGATTAAATTGAATGAAAGCATTCAGTACTCCAGCTTTGTCTTTTGCACGAGATACACATGTTTCACGAAAGAGCCACCTTTGGGCTGGTGGAACCGTGGGTGTGTAGGAGGGAAGGGAACCCCCCTCCGCCCGATAGCGAACAGAACACGGAGAATTTCCTCAAGTTGTGGGGTAAACGAAGCCAGTGTGTGAAATGGCCCGGTAAGAAATTAAACGTAACCTTTT